>BKCP01006693.1:85047-230018 GCA_008636005.1 Striga asiatica | reverse complement strand
CGCACCAGCCGTGCCCAGCGCCGTGCCCGGGCACCAGCTGGCCCGGCACGGGGCCGAGGCTGGTCCAGCCGAACCAGCGCCCAACCTTCCGGTCCAGCCGAGTCGGCGGTCCGACCAGTCAGCGAACCGGCCAGTTCGACCTGCGGTTCGAGTCCGTTTTGATTCGTGACTTTCGGTCCGAGTCTTCTTTCAGAATTTTAGTATTTTTCCGAGCCAATCCATTCCAGTTTAATCGCGTAGATAAGTCCGAGCATTTTAGCAAATAATTAAATATTCCGAACATTATACTTAGCATTATTTTGCTAAAATATTTATGTAGCCTAAGGAGAGTCGAGCTTTCGACCGCAACTCCAGTTTTCGACACTTGCATCAGTTCAGTTATCAGGTGGGGGCCCTGCACTGGGTATTACATTGCCTATAATCTTGTACCATTTATGAGGTATGCATGTAGATAAGTTTTACCCGAACGGTCCAGTTTTTCCGTTCGTGGTCCAGTTTATGTTGACTCCCAGTAGAGTCACTCGCCCAGTACAGTTTTGACTCCCAGTAGAGTCATCTTGGGTTTCTGGGGAGGCGACTCCCAGAACGTGATCACCTGAGAACCGGCCAGTTACCGGTAGTCCGCACCAGTACTGTACAATTTTATTTATGTATATGCTGAGTTTATGATATTTGATTATACGTGCTGTATATTCAGTGCTGGTTCTTGCGGAGTACAGTGGATGAGTACTCATGCCCCCACTATTATCTTTTTAGGTGATGGAGTGCAGCCTGGAGCGTGAGCCGAGCATGGTGGTGTGGTGGTGTCCGCGTCAGCTGGACATTTGTTTATGTTTATGTTATGTTGGCATGTATAAATAATTTCAGACTGTACTGTACTTTATTTTACGCTTCCGCACTGCCAACCCAGACCTAGTATGTATGCACGTTTAATTTTCCCTCATCCGTATTTTCCCCAGTCGGGTTTTATATTTTGATTTGGGCACGTGCATAAGTATCAGAAAAAGAGAAGTAAGTCAGTAAGTAAGTAGCATCCCGCAAGTTAGTAAGTTTAAACGTTTTTCGAAAACAGTTGCAGTATATTTCGAAAATAACCGCAAAAATTTTACCCAGTTTTTCGTGAGTCAAAGTTATAGTAGGCGGGGTGTTACAGCTTAGTATCAGAGCCCGGTTAGCATTTCTGTAGACCAAAAATCAGTCAAGTTACCACACCACGCTCACGTTCGCGCTGCCTCCGAGGTAAGTCACCTAAACCAGTCTTTTGTTTTTGCAAGTGCTTATTCAAATTCATGTATGGGGCCTAGATAACTATCCTCTTATAAGATAGATAACTCTAGAGGGAGAACTCTAGAAAGAACTATGTTTCAGAACTCTAGTCTAAGTTAGAACTCCTATTTGATTCAGAACCTTAGACGGATAAGTTGTATGTTATCGACGGCTTGTCAAGAAATTTGTAAATTGTCAAGTTATTAATTTTTAATCTTTTCTACCAAACTCCCCTATATGCTAACTCTGTCAACTGGCCATCCAGATGGCTTATCGCAGAAATAGGAATGCTCCAGTCCCACCAGTCGCAGCCCCTCCAGTAGTTCCCGAGCGGGATCTGGGGCAACGCGTCGCAGAGTTTCGCGGGTTTGACCCAGCGACTTTTAACGGACAAGGAGATCCTCGACAAGTTGAGGAATGGGTGCGCAACCTTGATCTTATCTTCGAGGTCATGGGTTGCCCCGAGCCAGTCAAGGTCATGTGTGCTCAGCTTCAGTTGACGGGGGATGCGGGACTTTGGTGGAATGCCTACTGCGCCATCAGGCCTGGTGAGAAGACTAATCTCACGTGGGAGAGAGCTAAGGAGGTAGTCCGAGAGAAGTATTACCCGGATCACTACGTTGAGAGGATGGAGAGACAGTTCCTGAGTCTGGAGCAGGGCGGCCGGACTGTTGACGAGTACGAGCTCGAGTTCTCTCGCCTCGCCTTCTTCACGCCAAACCTCATTGACACGGAGGCGAAGAGGACGAAGCGATTCCGGGCGGGCCTACAGGGAGAGATCCGTCACACCATCAGTGCCATAGGCCCCATGACATATGCTGAGACAGTCTCTCAGGCCCAGCATATGGCCGAGAGTATAAAAGTGGTGGAGGCCAGCCGGTTCCGTGCCCCAGTCTGGCAGCCAGTCCAGCCATTGGCCTTACCAGTTCAGCCAGCCCCACCACAGATAGCGCCACCTCAGCAAGCACAGCACCAGCAGGCACAGCGACCCAACAAGAGGAAGTGGAAGGGTCGTAATGATCGCAGGAACGGACCGAGAGGCCCAGCACCAGCACCAGCTCAGGCTGTGCAGTCTATCTGTCAGGCTGTACCACCATGCGCTACCTGCGGCCGTAATCACCGTGGGGAGTGCTTAGCTGGTAAGAATGTGTGCTATCACTGCCGTAGACCCGACCATGGTATTCGTGTTCGCCCAGACCGCGCCCAGAATCCACAGGGGCAGCGTCAGCAGGCCCAGAACCGACCTGGAGGTGGACCAGCCCAGATCTTTGCCCTTAACCAGGCAGAGGTAGCCGAGCAGCCAGGTACAATGTCTGGCATGATATCTTTATTCAATGTACCAGTCTTTGCCTTGTTTGACACGGGAGCGACCCATTCGTTCGTTTCCACAAAGTGTCTCGATGCTATAAATGTCCAGGGAGTGAGCACTGTCGACCCCCTTGAGATCAGCCTAGCCTCAGAGAGGAAGATAGTTGTGCACTCTTTGGCCAAGGACCTTAGTCTTAATGTTGGCGGAAAAACTCTTGCTGTCGATGCGTTTGTGATCGAGATGAGGGACTTCGACCTCATACTCAGAATGGATTGGTTGGCGAAGTACCACGCGGACATCCGATGCAAAGACAGAGAGGTGACGCTTCAGATGACTGGGGGAGAGCAAATCACGTTCTTCGGAACGAAGGCTAGAACCTTGTCATGTGTCATCTCAATGGCGAAAGCGACCAAATATCTGCAGAAGGAGGACTGTCAGGGCTACCTGGTGAACATCGTCGGGGACTCATCGGAGGAGCGGACGCCCAGAGACATCCCAGTGGTGCGCGACTTCATCGACGTCTTTCCGGAGCAGTTACATGGGGCACCACCGAATCGCCAAGTGGAGTTCACGATTGATCTGGTTCCAGGGGCAGGACCAGTCTCAAAGGCACCTTATCGAATGGCCCCGAAGGAGCTGCAGGAGCTGAAAACTCAAATTCAGGAGTTACTCAAGCTTGGTTTCATTCGACCGAGTGTTTTACCCTGGGGAGCACCTGTCCTGTTTGTCAAGAAGAAGGATGGGACCATGCGAATGTGCATCGACTATCGGGACCTAAACCAGTTGACGGTGAAGAACAAATATCCTCTCCCCAGGATAGAAGATCTGTTCGATCAGTTGAGGGGTGCCAGAGTGTTTTCCAAGATCGATCTCCACTCTGGTTACCATCAGCTGAGAATCAAGGAGGCCGATGTGGCCAAGACCGCTTTCAGAACTCGATACGGACACTATGAGTTCGTTGTGATGCCGTTCGGGTTGAGCAATGCACCGGAGGTATTCATGGATCTCATGAACCGTGTCTTCCATCCCTTCCTAGACCAGTTTGTTATCGTCTTCATTGATGACATCTTGGTCTATTCTCGTAGTCCGGAGCAGCACGAGGATCATTTGAGGATCGTGTTGCAGACTCTTAGATGGGAGAGGCTTTATGCCAAGTTCTCCAAATGTGAATTCTGGCTTGATCGAGTTGCTTTTCTTGGCCCCATTGTTACGGCGGGAGGAATAGAGGTTGACCCATCGAAGATCGAGGTAGTCCGGAACTAGTCAGCACTGAAGAATGCCACCGAAGTTCGTAGTTTCCTCAGATTAGCTGGCTATTACAGGCGTTTCATCGAGGGGTTTTCCAGGATGGCCCTACCCTTGTCTCGATTGATGAGGAAATCGGTGAAGTTCGAATGGAGTGACCGTTGTGAGGCGAGCTTCCAAGAGCTCAAAGGAAGGCTTACGACGGCGCCTGTGTTGACTATATCGGATCCCACTCAGAGTTTCACTATTTACAGTGATGCCTCGAAGTTGGGTCTAGGCTGCGTACTGATGCAAGAAGGCAGGGTTGTGGCTTATGCTTCTCGACAGCTAAAGCCGCACGAGGAGAACTACCCGACTCATGACCTTGAGTTGGCAGCAATGGTTCACGCCCTGAAGATTTGGAGGCATTATCTGTATGGCGGCAGATGTGAGATTTATACCGACCACAAGAGCCTACAGTATATCTTCACCCAGAAAGAGCTCAACATGCGTCAAAGGCGATGGTTAGAGCTGGTGAAGGATTATGACTGTACCATTAACTATCATCCGGGCAAGGCGAACGTAGTTGCCGACGCCTTCAGCCGTAAGGGAAAGGGCGAGCTGACCTGTATGATCACTCAACAGCATCAGTTGATTCATGAGTTCGCTCGAATGCAGTTAGAAGTGGTCGAATCACCTCCTAAGTTGCCAGTTGTGGGAGGTATTCGAGCTATGAGAGTGTGGACCACGCTACGAGACAAGATCCGGCGGGATCAAGCCTTCGACGAGTTTGTTCGCTCGATTGGGGCAAAGAGTCATGCCGGAGGAGTAGAGGGCATTTATTGAGGCACAGATGGTGCTTTGGAGTACAAGGGAAGGATTGTTGTGCCAAACGTCGAGGCCCTAAAGAAGGAGATCTTGACAGAGGCGCACAGTGCTCCATACTTGGCGCACCCCGGTAGCACCAAGATGTATCACGACTTGAAAGGGTCGTTTTGGTGGAAGGGGATGAAGCGGGAGGTCGCCGAGTTTGTCGAGAAGTGCTTGATTTGCCAGCAAGTGAAGGCCGAGCACAAGGTTCCACCAGGACTCTTACAGCCTGTAGAGATCCCGCAGTGGAAGTGGGAGAAGCTGACCATGGACTTTGTCACGCGATTACCAATGTCGCCTGAGCATCACGACGCAGTATGGGTTGTAGTGGACCAGCTAACGAAGTCGGCCCACTTTATGCCCGTCAGGATGGACATGTCCATGGAGCAGCTAGCCGAGACGTACCTTCGTGGAATCATTCGACTTCACGGCGTTCCTGCCGAGATTGTATCAGATCGTGATCCCCGGTTTACTGGCCATTTCTGGGAGAGTCTGAAGGAGTCCATGGGGACGAAGTTGAAGTTTAGCTCCGCTATCACCCACAGACCGACGGGCAGTCGGAACGGACCATCCAGATGCTTGAGGACATGCTCCGAGCTTGTGTCCTAGAGCGAGGTGGTTCGTGGGAGAAATTGTTACCCACTGTGGAGTTTGCCTACAACAACAGCTATCACTCATCGATCAAGATGGCTCTGTTCAAAGCTTTGTACGGGCGCAAGTGCCGCTCACCCCTTTATTGGGATGAAGTCAGCGAGAAGCAGGTTCTCGGTCCCAAGTTGATGGAGGACACGGTGCAGAAGGTTGCCGAGATCCGAGCGAGGCTGAGAGAGGCACAGAGCCGACAGAAGGCCTACGCTAACAAGCGTAGAAGGGAGCTTGATTTCGAGCAAGGAGACAAGGTGTTCCTGAAAGTCACGCCGATGAAGGGCGTTGTACATTTTGGGAAAAGGGGGAAGCTGCAGCCCCGATTCATAGGGCCATTCGAGACTCTCGAACGAGTTGGCGTAACAGCCTACCGTCTGGCGTTACCCCCAGAGCTCACGAGTGTACACAACGTCTTTCATGTGTCGATGTTGAGAAAGTATGTGTACGATCCGAGCCACGTAGTAAACTTTGATGAGTTAGAGGTCGGGCAGAACCTGACGTACGATGAGCAGCCGGTTGCAGTTCTGGACCGAAAGGTCCGTTGGCTGAGGAACAGAGATATAGAGCTCGTCAAAGTTTGCTGGAGTCGCCACGACGAGTCGGAAGCCACTTGGGAGAGAGAGGCCGAGATTAGAGCTCGATATCCAGATTTCGAGTTTTGAGTTGTATCAGTTGTACCTTGTATACTTTTATTTTATGTTCTTATGTATATAGTTCTGTAGTAGGATGTTCTGGCCTAGCACCTTAGTTTTGTATTTCCGAGGACGGAAATATTTTAAGGAGGATAGGTTGTAACGCCCCAAATCAGAAATAATAGTAAGAACGGTTTCACTGCTCGACAATAAGTGAAATCCGTATTTTCAGAAATTTTGAGTTATATTATATATGCTAAATGCTCAATTAATTACTAAGTTTGATAGATCATTCTTTGGAATTTACTATATTAAGTATAAGTCAAGATCAATACACTAATTTGGATTGTTAAAGTATAGCAAATTGGCTCGAGAAATTATCGGCTTCGAACCCTGGTTTGGTTCCGATTATTTTTCAAGTTAATTCTCGAGCATAGCCAAGTCTTGATATTTTATGCTTAAAATAATTTTCTATGTCTTGGAATATCAAGAAGTAAGTCTCCAACATTTTAAAAATCGAGCCCTAGACCTACCCGAGCCGCCCGTGCCCTAACCTCTCACCCGCGCCCTGAGTCGCGCCCAAGGACCGCCCAAGACCTTGTCCAAGGCCTAACCATCATCCCACATATTTTTCTAAGTGTTGGGAACTTGTCCTAGCCCATTATAACCGGCCCAAGGTGTTCCCACGCTGTAACGCCCTGTTTAATTTTAAGGAATTTACCGAATTTATTTAATAAAAATCAGAGTTATTTTTTTTTTTAAATCCAAGTTAAAACATTTATCGAGAAACGTCCGCTACTTACTAACTACAACAATTAAACACATCCAAACAATCAGTTCAATGAACCTACGCATGCTCGAGCTATCAAAATAACAATCCCAATAATCATAATTTTAAAATCATTCCCAAACGTCTCGCATGAATCAAGGTTCAAACGAAACTCAAACATAGTTCGAAGGCAAATATATAAATAATCCAAGGTATTTGAAAGCAAATAAAATAAGTAACAACGTCATGCGGAAGCATAAGATATCATCAAACAGTGACCACCATCTCGCTCGTCCTACGCCACCGCCTCTAGCTCGTCTCAACCTAAAACAAAGGAAGAGAGAAAACAACAAAGAAAATAATGGGGGTGAGCATAACCAACAAGCTCACCATTATGGCACAGTATATCTCGCATAACTTTTTAAACCATCATAACCATAGTATTCAGTATGCATAGAATCCAACAGTCTAACTCCCTACTTGGCCCTATCGCAAACTTGCTATGTACATACAACAACCTTCCGATGACACACGGCAAGGAAGTAACTGGAAACCTTCCCATCACCGAATGGCTACGGGCCTGGGATCCTTTCCAGGAGACAGTAGAGATGTTTTTCCCATTCACGAATATCATACGGACCTGGGCGTCACCTCTCCGAATCTACGGGCCGATGACCTCTCACTGTTTATGCATCCTCAAAGGCACTAACATACGGGACACTTAGACTAGGGTTTTCACGCATACATCATTTTTCAAACAAAGCATTTATACGAAATATAAAGTGCGATAAATATGGAATACATCATAAATGTACCCACCTGATAGCAGCTACAGTTCAAATCACAAATCTCGAGACGAGGCGAGGTTCAACACCTCTCGACACCTACATTAAGTCCAGATACCAAAGTCAACACTTTAATCTATACCTATGTAGCAAATTCATAAGTTGACTTAGCCGAACTTGGTTCGACCAAGTGGTTCGTGAAGTTCTGTGGATATGGGAACACTAGGACATAGACTCGATCGAACCACATATTCGAGTTCACACAAAAGCAAGTGAAAGACAACAAACGAGCCACAAGCAAAACACATGGCACATTTGGTCATCAGCACTTAACACATTTCAACATAGAAAAATAATTTCTCAAATTCATACTTGAATTAGAAGGCATATCAAATCAATGGGTTGGGTTTTGAAACTTTAACATAAATTTCACATCCCAGTTCTAAGTAAGATCACCCAATTTCAGCTTCAAACTCCTTATGCATAATTTTATAAAATTCAAACAAGTTTTTCAACAAAAACGAGTTTAAATTAAAAGCACATGATAATGGACGATTCAGGCTATGAAATTTTTATCTAAAATACTAAAACATATGAACAACATCACATAAATTTGCCAGCCTTCAACACTCGGGATAACAATTTTATAAAATTAAAACCACAATTAGCCAAATATCATAATTATATCAAACCTGATCACAACTGAGCTCCAAAATTTCTAAACTTTTTACAGCATGCTACACATCATATAATCAGCATCTCCACAAATTTTCAGAAATTTTCAACTTCAGAACAATTTATCATAATTAAAATAAATTCGGGCGACTCACAAAATAATTTGTTAACCCTATCAAACCTAGTTCAAAAATTCTAAAAATTTTACACTACATATAATCATGCCTGAAATAAAACATACTCGAAAATTGGCCAGAAAAGAACACCACACAATTACTTAGGCATTTTACAAGAAACTGAACAGAAAACAATTAAATTTTTAAAAATATCTAAACACCTTTAAAAATCACGAAAATTTTACAGCAGGTACATATTCATCAAAAACAGTTGCTCCTAAAATTTCAAGGCAATCGAACCAGTATTCGATTTATAATGAATTTTTCAATTAAAACAGCCAATATAAATTTCGAAAAATCATAACGGCAATTATACACTTCCAATCGACACAAGGCCAACGCCATTGTGTTCGAATTAATCCTAAGTTCCTAAATCCACAACAACTCATCACTTATTTTCAGTTCTCGCTCGATTCGTACGAATCGACGAGTTTCACATAAAATTACGAATATATTTTCATAACAAACGATTCAAACGCGCATATAATAATTCAACGAACACGTACAACACATCCGAGGACAACATAAATCACGTAATAATAAACGAGGGGTCGAGACTCGATACCGTTCTCAGGAAACAAGCGAGAAAGGGGTTCAAACGGGCTCGACGACGGCGAAAGAGCTCGACGGCAAAAACGCAACGGCAAGCGGCGGCGCTCGGCGGCTGCACGGGCTCGACGGCTGCGCTCGGCTCGCCGGTGGACTCACGGAAAGTACCAGCGGCTGCCGGCGGCGGAGACGGGGCCTGCGTGAAAGCAGCAGCGGCTGCCGGCGGCGGAGACGGGGCCTGCGTGGAGGAGCAGCGGCTCGCCAGAAGTCAGGGCTGAGGTGCTACTCGCGGAGGAGAGGAGTTCGCTGGGAAAAGCTTCACGAGATGCTGGTTCGCGTGAGTGCTCGCCGGGGAGGGACTGTCACAGCGTAGGAGCAGTTGCAGTCGGAGAACGGGCTCGCTAGCGGGGAGAAGGACCTCTCGTCGCGGCGTGGCGGAAGCTCGCGGCAGGGAGTCGCGGCGTGAGGAGATGGCGAGATGGCGACGGCGTGCTCACGAGGATGACGGCGGGAATTTTTGCGAGCAGATGGTACTTGCCGGATTATTGGTCGCGATCTGGAAATCATGCGCGAGGAAGATGATGGCGCCAGAAAAACGCGAGCAAGGAGAGGGGCGGTGGGATGATCGGTGGAGACTTCTTGCGAGGGAGAAGAAGATGACGGAATAGCGAGAGAGAGAAAGGAGGAGATCGGGAGCAGATAAAGAAGAAAGGAGGAGATGGCAGCGGGCGTGATTTGTGTTGGAAGAGATAAGTAGATACAAATTATGTATATATATGCACAATAGAATAGGTTAAATTTTGTCTTGGCCCACAAGAATTTCTCACGAAATAGGAGAAGGAAAAACCGGCGGTTCGAGTTGTTGGGCTGGCTTTTGTGCCTTTTGGGCCGGGTTCACGACATTAATCCGGCTCACGGGCTCGGTTCTCCGATTACTAATTTCGACAGCTCAAATCGATCGCACGACAAATAAACAAAACTCCAGACAATACAAATTAAATACGTACATTATTTAAAATACTAATATTATTAATCAAAATATACAATTAGCAATTAATTGACAATTAGACATATAATATTTAGACATTCAATTTGGCAAGCAATAATTAATAATATCACAATAATAATAATAATAATAATAATAATAATAATAATAATAATAATCCACAAATAAACGGGGCATTACAGTCTACCCTCCTTAAACGATTTCCGTCCCCGGAAATCTAAGAAAATCATTCCAACCGGACAACTTACATAAGAGAGAAGCTCAAACCACTAACCTCGGATATCCCGTCCGAATCTTTCCACTCTACCAAGTCACAATGCACTAGCCACGGTTACCCCGCCGGACTTTGACGAGTACCTCTCTCGGACTCTTCCTGATGGCTTCGTTAATCCAGTAGGTCACCGGTACCTCATCAAAGGTAAGGTTTTGCCCACATGCAGCTCGTCAAAGATCGCCTCGTGCATAGAGTCACATGTCCCCTCTCCACAAGGCACAGAACAGGTCGTGCACTCTCGCAAGCTCCGGTGATGGGGTCAACCGTCAGCCAAGTCGCCGACTCGGTCGAGAATCCTAAAAGAACCGAGAAAGTGTGGCTGATACTTCCTCTCTTCCCAGAACCCGAGGCGTACAACACCTCTTTCCGTACTCCGAACCTCGTACGGTACCATCGAGATCATCACTCGTAGCCATTGCTATAAGCGCACTTTCTTATGGTAAGAAATTCTGCACGACACACCCATCGAGTACACCAGACTCAAAACCAGTCTCTCAGGGTCTCGACAGCATGTCCTAAACGCATAACTATCTGGATTTCTATGCGGTGCCAAGTTTAGTCTCGTGCCCAGGTCATGTTGACAACTTGCCCACGATCCCAAAGTGATCCGTGCGTCCGTATCAAACGGGCCGCCACGGGATCTCATACGAAAGGCTAACAAAGCAACAACAGCACCACAAACTCAACACTGATACCTACAGAAGTCACGGTTCTGCTTGATAGCGCTGACAAAGCCTCATTCCTTGCCGACACGAGTAACAGCTCGTATGCGGTTTAGGAAGTATCGACTAGATATTCGAAAACAAACTTATATCGCAGAAACAGACTCTCAAATAGGGATGCTCGACGATCCCATTATAACGATCTAAAAGGACATAGCCAGTCCGAGGTTTTTCGCATTGTCACCCGCGAGATGTCATACACACTGGCGCTGCATAAGCGGGGCGCTGGGATGTGTGCGTACATCTGTTCGGAGAACAACTGCAAGGTCAAGGTTTCGGCCACACACTGGCTTGGGGAGCTCCTGTGTTCGGTGATGGTGGCTGCAGCTCTCGTGCGAGTTAACGATCGGCCCTGCAGTGCCTCACGTCTCTCAGCACAGGCTCACGTGCTCGACCACCACTTCGCGTGACTACACCCAGTCAGCATCGGCCGGTTCGAGGTACAGAAAAAAATTACTCTAATTCAAGGCTCACACTATCTGAGGTAGCCTGGAAGGAAAGGTTTTCACAAAACCGACCAACATTAGGATATAACAAAGACATCAGATTTAAAGAAAGCGAATATCGGCATCCTCAGCTAGGAATCATCCCCAACTCAGTGGTCATTATCGAACAATGAAAAATGGTCAGCTCGCATGACTCTTCCGACTAACAGTGTCGGCCATCACGTCAGCTCTATCTCCGGTAGCTAATCGTGTCGGCAGTCCTATATGAGCTCAATCTCTACTCTGCTAAGATTATCACGTTTATGGATCTCATCACGAAGCCTCCTTGGTTGATTCGTATCGATCGCGTCTCGAACATAGGACATCAACGATAAAAAACACGACAGTCCTATCCGGGTACGAATGGAGTACCAGGCCGAATGGCATCACCAAAATCGAATGAACGATTTAAGACAAGCAGAAAAACGAAAGTGCTCGTCTTAATCAATACATCAGGTTGCAAGTCTTGAAGTGGAAACTCCAAACGAACCAAAAACAAGAGTTTTCAAGGATTGCAAAAAGTCAAAAAAATACAAATGATCACTCTCGAAACTCTGAAGGGAAAAAGAACGAGAGTTTTCAAAGATTAACTATGAACGCAATTCGAAAACAAAGACGGCTCTGCACCGCACGATGTGTTGTCATCAGGCTCGACTACCCTCCTTAAAAGATTATCCTATAACAAAACATCCCTAGAAAGGTGTCGAGGCTCCTCCCGATCAGGTATGTGGTGATTTTCACGTATGCCACTTCGGTTCAAAGTTAAAATAGATCACGAAAGAAAAATTGATCGCTGTCTATCTCGAAACTAAGGTATTCTCAAGTTGACCTTCGCATCGACTTAGCGAAGTTACTGCACACGGTCCGATATCAGATAAGGATCAATAAAACTGAAATTCGATGCCCAACTCCATCCCAAAATTCTACGCAAGGAAAAGAAAATCAAGCGAATTTGTCACAGAACGAAAATCAAATAATAAGAATGGGTCACGAAATACAATTCAAACTTGACTACTAAGCGAAAGGTAGTAATCAAGACCAAAGGAATAGTACTCGGGTAGCAAAGGCGTGAACGGTAGGTTAAAGGGTTGAAAATAGATCGAGCTCGCACATTAATATGCTGCAAATTTCCAGAGATCTGATTGCACGAAGTTCGTATCTTGAACGCATCCCTGAATGAATCTTGCGCCGTTTGAATCGTAAGAGACAAAACTACAATTCATATAAAGACATCGAGGTTCCCAGATTACCAGAAGCATGCCATAAATAGCGAAAATATAAGACTCCAAGTGTTGCGGTTAACATGAAAAACTGACTACATTACAAGAATAATCATTATTAGCGACACTAATTTTAGTGACGACATTAATGTCATGACTATAAAATGATTATTGCGACGATATTCTAACATATAGCGACATTATTAGCGACGGTATTTTTTGTGAAGACATTTAAACATATAGCGATGAAAATTATCGCCACTAAAAATGATTATTCTTGTAGTGCTATGCAACGATCGGATTTCTGGCGCAATTATCGATAAATAAAAGAAAATAACAAACACGCGATTCCTGCTCCTTATGAAAGAAAACAGGCTGATCTAAAATTTACAAGAGATTACAATAAGAGACGACGGAGTTTCAGGGATAAAAAACAACAATGAAAACGGATCACCTATAAGATCGAAAAACCCGCAAAATGGATGCGCTCTCGAAGAACTTTGGCCACATCTTCTAGCATACAATTGATAATCACATGGTTCTTGCTCGAGTTGGAACATAAGAGATTGAAATTTAACTCACGTGAAGAGTTCAAAGTCCATCGACCGAGTTCAAGGGGTCAAAACAGCGACTAAACAGTCATCCATGAAAGATTTTTAAAAAGAGGTTTTTCAACCAACTATTACAACGTACGAAAATCACGAAAAGAAGGTTCGGATGACAAGTCAAGGCTCGAATCAATTTGGCAACAACTCAGCCATACATAACAAAAGACGATGGCATCTGCAACTCAACAATAGAGTTCTAATATCCTCGAAGAATTCACGAGACAAACCAACGAGAAAAGAACGGATAATAACGAGCAAATTTTAACAAAGGGAAAAGTCAGCCATTAAACTGATCTCCACGAATCTACAAGCACAAGTGGTCAGATCATCAACATGAAACCGACACTTAGACTCCACTCCCGGTTCCCATTGACTGGGTTCTACACGCGTCTAATAGTTCTAGCCACAATAGTCACAGACTTCCGAATAATCCTCACACCCGGGACTTCTTCGTTTGTCTGTTCCCTTTACTTAAGCCTTCTCTTTCGAGATGGCTTATGAATGATTCTCACTCGATGGTACTAAACAGAAACTCATAACGAGTGCACTGCTATAGACCAAACTTTACTTGATAACACGAACCCGAAAACTCACAACAAACATCTCTAAAGTCGGGACTTAACCCTACACCACTAGAGTTCAAGTCCGTATAAACGAAAGGTAAATTCCTAAGCTCCAATAAAAGAACAAACCATAATCACAATATTGATATTAATCAAAACAATAAAACTCATACCTTGAGCTGGCGCGGCGAGATGAAAGCGAGTGGTCGAATGGTCATTAAACACTTAGTCACATATGAACCAGTCTACAGAAAAGAAAGACTGGCTCTGATACCAAACTGTAACGCCCTGTTTAATTTTAAGGAATTTACCGAATTTATTTGATAAAAATCAGAGTTAATTTTTTTTTTTAAAATCCAACTTAAAACATTTATCGAGAAACGGGCGCTACTTACTAACTACAGCAATTAAACACATCCAAACAATCAGTTCAATGAACGTAGGCATGCTCGAGCTATCAAAATAACAATCCCAATAATCATAATTTTAAAATCATTCCCAAACGTCTAGCATGAATCAAGGTTCAAATGAAACTCAAACATAGTTCGAAGGCAAATAAATAAATAATTCAAAGTATTTGAAAGCAAATAAAATAAGTAACAAGTTCATGCGGAAGCATAAGATATCATCAAACAGTGACCACCATCTCGCTCGTCCTACGCCACCGCCTCCAGCTCGTCTCAACCTAAAACAAAGGAAGAGAGAAAACAACAAAGAAAATAATGGGGGTGAGCATAACCAACAAGCTCACCATTATCGCACAGTATATCTCGCATAACTTTTTAAACCAACATAACCATAGTATTCAGTATGCATAGAATCCAACAGTCTAACTCCCTACTTGGCCCTATCGCAAACCTCCTATGTACATACAACAACCTTCCGATCACACACGGCAAGGAAGTAACTGGAAACCTTCCCATCACCGAATGGCTACGGGCCTGGGATCCTTTCCAGGAGACAGTAGAGATGTTTTTCCCATTCACGAATATCATACGGACCTGGGCGTCACCTCTCCGAATCTACGGGCCGATGACCTCTCACTGTTTATACATCCTCAAAGGCACTAACATACGGGACACTTAGACTAGGGTTTTCACGCATACATCATTTTTCAAACAAAGCATTTATACGAAATATTAAGTGCGATAAATATGGAATACATCATAAATGTACCCACCTGATAGCAGCTACAGTTCAAATCACAAATCTCGAGACGAGGCGAGGTTCAACACCTCTCGACACCTACATTAAGTCCAGATACCAAAGTCAACATAAGTCCGAGCATTTTAGCATATAATTAAATATTCCGAACATTATACTTAGCATTATTTTGCTTAAATATTTATGTAGCCTAAGGAGAGTCGAGCCTCCGACCGCTACTCCAGTTTTCGGCACTTGCATAAGTTCAGTTATCAGGTGGGGGCCCTGCACTGGGTATTACATTGCCTATAATCTTGTACCATTTATGAGGTATGTATGTAGATAAGTTTTACCCGAACGGTCCAGTTTTTCCGTTCGTGGTCCAGTTTATGTTGACTCCCAGTAGAGTCACTCGCCCAGTACAGTTTTGACCCCCAGTAGAGTCATCTTGGGTTTCTGGGGAGGCGACCCCCAGAACGTGATCACCTGAGAACCGGCCAGTTACCGGTAGTCCGCACCAGTACAGTACAATTTTATTTATGTATATGCTGAGTTTATGATATTTGATTATACGTGTTGTATATTCAGTGTTGGTTCTTGCGGAGTACAGTGGATGAGTACTCATGCCCCCACTATTATCTTTTTAGGTGATGGAGTGCAGCCTGGAGCGTGAGCCGAGCATGGTGGTGTGGTGGTGTCCACGTCAGCTGGACATTTGGTTATGTTTATGTTATGTTGGCATGTATAAATAATTTCAGACTGTACTGTACTTTATTTTACGCTTCCGCACTGCCAACCCAGACCTAGTATGTATGCACGTTTAATTTTCCCTCATCCGTATTTTCCCTAGTCGGGTTTTATATGTTGATTTGGGCACGTGCATAAGTATCAGAAAAAGAGAAGTAAGTCAGTAAGTAAGTAGCATCCCGCAAGTTAGTAAGTTTAAATGTTTTTCGAAAACAGTAGCAGTATATTTCGAAAATAACCGCGAAAATTTTACCTAGTTTTTCGTGAGTCAAAGTTATAGTAGGCGGGGTGTTACACGTGTTATGTTCGTATATGCCATTTGAATGCTCATTGTTGAAGTTGAACGCGTTAAGACTTATCTTGTTATCGACCGGTGTCCAGACTCGTTTTTGTTTTGTGTCTTTTCTTTTCTTTTCTCTTTGTTCGGGACGAACAAAGGTCTTAGTGTGGGGGAGTTGTTTGTCCCATTTTTGTGTCTTTATTTCATGTTTATTTTCTTTTTGTTTTCCCCCACTTGTAGGCTTTTCGTGGTTTATTTGGTCCATTTCGTTCGTTTTGTATTTTTCTCCTTAGTTTCTTTTTGTGTGTCTTTTTGCCGTGTTTTGCTTCGTGTTTTTCCTTGTTTTTGTGTTTTCAGGAGATAGGTTGTGCCAGTTGAGATTGGGACTGCTGGAGCCGAGGCTGTGATATCGAGAATACCCGTTGCCGAGCCCAGAAGACTCGAGGAAGGACTGAAAAAATGGACAGAAACAGTTCCCAGAAAATTTCGCGACTCGCGAGTTATTTCGCAACTCGCGAGTCGGGTCGCGACTCGCGAACATGTCGCGACCCGCGGGAAAAACTGGGGCTAAAGGTGCAGTTTCGAGCAAGAGTCGCGACTCGCGACATGATGTCACGACTCGCGAGATGGAGTCGCGACTCGCGAGTTATGTCGCGACCAGCCCCAGAAGTTTAACATTTTGAAGACGCACGACTCGCGAGGATGTCGCGACTCGCGACCGAGAAGAAGACGATCTCGCGACTCGCGACTCAAGTCGCGAGTCGCGACTTAACCGACGCGAATTTTGAGGACGGGATTTTTAGAGCAGATTTCGATCTTAGGGTTCATTATTCCACTTTCTGACTTTGTTTTTACGTTTTTTCTCTCGAGAAACTCATTCCTTTTCATACTTTTGCACTTGGGATTTGTTTTGAAGATTGAAAACTCCTTTTCGTTTCTTTGGATTTGGATGCTCTTGGATTTGACATTGGATTCTTATCATTAATCGTAAGTTATTTTTCTCAATTGCTTTGTTGATGATGATGACTTGGGTTTATATGAATGTTGATGTTCAATTCGTTATCAGTAGCTAAATCCATTCGCTAGGGATAGGGGATGATTGATTAGGTTCGATAATAATTGAGTGCTTTTGATTGTTCATGTCTATTCGAGTTGTGTGAATCATAGGGTTAGTAGATTGATCACCTTTCTAACCTAGATAATCAACGTGTAGAACCGAGAGGGGAGACGTTGGTCGAATTAGGCTCGTATTATCTATGTGTTGTTGGAATTGATAGTTGATTGTTTACATTCACTCTCTTGTTACGAAGAGTTATTGAGAGTGAATCTATGAACGAGAAACGATTCAAGACCTTTAACCGAGCAATCGATTGCCGGTGATTGTGTTAGAACCGAAAGCAATTATCCCCGATTCCCTAGCACTTTAATCATTCAGTAAATTCATTAGCTATTTTACTTTCATTTTATTCAGTTTAAATCAATAGTTGATAATTAAAACTCAAAAATATTGAATTAGAGTGTTTAGGAATTTTTCTTCTCTTTTTCGTGATTGAATATACGCACAAGAATATCCGGCTAACCTTCCTTGCGATATGACCCGGGGAACGAATCTTTCGATTCTACTCCGGTAAAAATACTGACAACAGAATCCAACCGAGGTTCGTAGTTTTCTTGGTTCAACAGGCTACTATCGCAGATTTATAAAGGGATTTTCGAAGATTGCCCTGCCTTTATCTCAACTAACGAGGAAATCTATGAAGTTCGAGTGGACTAGCCGTTGTGAGGCGAGTTTCTAGGAACTCAAGAAGAGGCTTACGACGGCACCGGTGTTGACTATTCCTGATCCTACTCGGAGTTTCACCATCTATAGTGATGCTTCGAGGCAAGGTCTAGGATGTGTACTTATGCAAGACGGCCAAGTTGTAGCGTATGCTTCTGCGTCAGTTGAAACCACATGAGCAGAACTATCCTACGCACGACTTGAAGTTGGCAGCAGTAGTACACGCACTTAAATATGGCGGCATTATCTTTATGGAGGTCGGTGTGAGATTTATACCGATCACAAGAGTCTGCAGTACATCTTCACACAGAAAGAACTCAACATGCGTCAGAGACGGTGGTTGGAGCTTGTGAAGGATTATGACTGCACTGTTCAGTATCATTCGGGAAAGGCGAACGTTGTAGCTGATGCCCTAAGCCGCAAGGTGAAAGGTGAGTTAGCCTATTCTATCACTCAGCAGGACCAACTTATTCGAGATTTCGCCCGGATGCAGATTCAGATCGTCGAGTCACTTCCTGCGGAGATCACGGGGAGCGTTAGCTCGATGCGAGTTCAACCCACACTGCGAGACAGAATTCAACGGGAACAGACTTACGATCAATTTGTTCATTCTATTGAGGCGAAAGTTCGCGCCGGAGGAATCAAGGGCTTTTATCGAGGCACAGATGGTGCCTTGGAGTTCAGAGGCCGGGTTGTCGTATCGAAAGTCGAGGCCTTACGCAAGGAGATCTTGACCGAGGCATACACCATGCCTTATCTAGCACCCCGGAAGCACAAAGATGTACCACGACTTGAAAAGGTCGTTTTGGTGGCGGGGTATGAAGAATGACGTAGCCGACTTTGTAAAGAAGTGTTTGGTCTGCCAGCAAGTAAAGGCCGAGCACAAGAGCCCGTTGGGCCTTCTAAAACCACTTGAAATTCCGAAATGGAAGTGGGAGGAAGTTACGATGAACTTCGTTACAGGGCTACCTAAGTCGTCCGAACATCACGATTCGATTTGGGTAGTAGTGGATAGATTGACGAAAGTTACAAATTTTATGCCCATGACGATGACCATGTCGATGGAGAAGTTGGCCAAAATTTATACCCGTGGGATCATTCGACTCCATGGAGTACCTGTTACGATTATATCAGATCGAGATCCCATATTTTCTAGCATGTTCTGGGAGAGTTTACACGAGGCGATGGGTACGCATTTGAAGTTCAGTTACCATCCTGAGACAGACGGCCAATCTGAGAAGACGATCCAAATGCTCGAAGATATGCTCCGAGCTATGGTTCTAGACAGAGGTGCCAAGTGGGAGTCGTCGTTACCTTTAGTCGAGTTCGCCTATAAAAATAGTTATCAGGCGTCAATTCAGATGGCTCCTTACGAAGCACTTTACGGCCGAAAGTGTCGATCGCCCCTTTATTGGGACAATGTTGATGAACGTCGAGTACTCGGTCCAAAAATGATCGAGGAAACAGTTGAGCAAGTCGAGTTGATTCGAGAAAGACTCAAGACAGCTCAGAGTCGGCAGAAATCCTCAACCGACAAACATAGACGAGACATGAAATTCGAGGCCGGAGATAGAGTCTTCCTGAGAGTTTGACCTTTTCGTGGGGTCGTTCGATACGGGAAAAGGGGGAAGTTACATCCTTGTTACATAGGCCCGTTCGAAGTTCTCGAGCGAGTGGGCGAGGTAGCCTATCGTTTAGCTTTGCCTCCCGAGTTATCTATTGTGCATAATGTATTTTATGTATCGATGTTATGAAGGTACGTGTGCGATCCCGATCATGTGCTCCAGCACAACGAGATTCAGATTCAGCCAGATTTGACCTACGAGGAGCAGCCGGTAATAGTATTGGACCGAAAGGTCCATCGGCTTAGGAATCGAGATATTCCCCTCGTTCGTATCAAATGGAATCGCCACGGAGGTCCGATGCTACTTGGGAGCGCGAAGCTGACATTAGGGCTTGATTTCCAGATTTTCAATTTTGAGATGTATATACAAATTATGTATCTTTGTAGATATTTTGAGTTTTAAGTTGTTCATATTTTCAGTCTTAGTATTTCCGAGGACGGAAATAGTTTAAGGGGGGTAGATTGTAATATCCCGTTCTTTTGTTAATAAAAGTAATATTCTTAGTTCCGAGTTCGAACTACTTTTACTTTTATTAATATTGCTCGTTTTAAACTTCTGAGCCAAGCTAGTAAGTCATTCAGTTATAAGTTCAACTTTAAATCGAGAATCGATTCGGTTTTAAGTTTAACCGAGTAAATTCCAGTAATTAATTCCAAACCGTTTATGTTTATAAACGGAGATTAATAGTCAGGATCAATTATTGTAAGTCGACGAGATAATCAAAGTCGAGAATAATTCGACAAAATCGTCGAGATTAAGTCGCGATCGAAAAATCGAACAAGTTCGATTTGATTAATTTTGAAAACCTAATCGAGCCTTATAATATTTTCTTAAAATTTTCTAAAGTAGTCACCAAAAATAAGTCCCTAAGTCAAGATGTATAAGCCTTCGAAATTTTCATGCTAGGCTCAAGTAGGGTTGAGTCCAGCCCATGTGCACGACCCAGCACGCGCAGCCCAGTGCGCGTCCGGGCCAGTCCGCACGCACCAGTCCAGTCCGCGCAGCCCAGCGCCCAGTGCAGGCCAGTCCGTGCCCCAGTCTGCCTCCAACTCGTACCAGTCCAAGGAATTCCGTACGAAAGTGCTTATTTCAGCCCAAATGAGTATAAAAACGGTCAAACATCATATTATGGCTGATGGTTTAAGAGGTGGACACATAAGTAGGTGACTAAGCACCTTAAGGTGCCAGTAATGCACCTTGTAGTGCCAAATGTCCTCATTAGACCTCATAAGACTTCCACCTCTTCATCATCTCGGTTATGGAGGATAAATAGAAGAATTTAGGTGACTTTTAACTTCATAAATCAGCCTTGAGTTAGAAAATAAAGGGAAAAACCGAGTAGGTGCACGAATTGACACGAGAAGAAGCCCTAGCGTACTTTTTCGAGTTCCTTGAAGGTGAGCTCATGACATCTAATTTTTATAGCTTTATTATGATATTTTAAGAATTATCATGCATAGAAACTCGATTAAACTTAGTTTTAAATAGGAGTTTCAAAATTTTGAATAATTAGGGCTTAAAATGGGAGTTTTAGTTCCAAGTGTGATTTGACCAAGATTGATAGCTAAATAATCCTTATAANAGTTCAACTTTAAATCGAGAATCGATTCGGTTTTAAGTTTAACCGAGTAAATTCCAGTAATTAATTCCAAACCGTTTATGTTTATAAACGGAGATTAATAGTCAGGATCAATTATTGTAAGTCGACGAGATAATCAAAGTCGAGAATAATTCGACAAAATCGTCGAGATTAAGTCGCGATCGAAAAATCGAACAAGTTCGATTTGATTAATTTTGAAAACCTAATCGAGCCTTATAATATTTTCTTAAAATTTTCTAAAGTAGTCACCAAAAATAAGTCCCTAAGTCAAGATGTATAAGCCTTCGAAATTTTCATGCTAGGCTCAAGTAGGGTTGAGTCCAGCCCATGTGCACGACCCAGCACGCGCAGCCCAGTGCGCGTCCGGGCCAGTCCGCACGCACCAGTCCAGTCCGCGCAGCCCAGCGCCCAGTGCAGGCCAGTCCGTGCACCCAGGGCAGCCAGTACCCGCGTCAAGGGCCCAGCGCGGCCCAGCGCCTAGGCAGCAGGCCCAACTCGCCCCAGCTCGCGCCAGCCCAACTTTTACCCATACCAAAGTGCTTAATTCAGCCCAACTGAGTATAAATCCGGTCATTCTCGCGGTCAAACATCTAGGCATGGATGGTGAGGTGGTCATGACACCTAGGTTCATGACTAAGCACTTTAAGGTGCCACTAATGCACCTTGTAGTGCCAAATGTCCTCATTAGACCTCATAAGACTTCCACCTTTTCATCATCTCGGTTATGGAGGATAAATTTCAGCATTTAGGTGACTTTTACCTTCATAAGTCAGCCTTAAATTAGAAAAATAAAGGGAAAAACCGAGTAGGTGCACGAATTGGCACGAGAAGAAGCCCTAGCGTACTTTTTCGAGTTCTTTGAAGGTTAGCTCGTGACATCTAATTTTTATAGCTTTATTATGATATTTTAAGAATTATCATGCATAGAAACTCGATTAAACTTAGGTTTAAATAGGAGTTTCAAATTTTTGAATAATTAGGGCTTAAAATTGGATTTTTAGTTCCAAGTGTGATTTGGCCAGATTGATAGCTAAATAGTCCTTATAGATCATACCTTTGATGATGGTAAAAGATTAGATTAATTGGAGTTCATGTACTCGGTCAAGTTGAACTCGATTTTAGCTTAAATTGCACATCCGAGTCACTTTGAGTTTTACCCGAGTAAAAGTCAGTGTTTTACCTTCAAATGGCATGATTTACATAGCTATTAATTCGGCCCTGAGTAAATTTGGAAGTTGATGTTGTTTGTTCGGTGATTTTGATTCCGTACGAGCCATATCGGTCCTCCCGGACCATCTTAAAATCCAAATGAATTGTCCTGGGGTTTTTTATGCATTTTTAGACATTTAAGGTCATGTTGAGTTTATTTAAGTCACATGTCCCGGATAAAGTCACCGGACGACCGGTAAGGTCCGGCCGTGGTTCCTGGCAGCGCATACAGCGCGTGCCGCGCTAGCCCGGGACGTGCAGCGACCCAAACCCGTGGTGCACGTGCGCTGTAGGCACGGTGAACGCGGACAGCGCCCGGTAGCGCCTGTCTCGCGTCTGCACGTCCAGTGATGCACACATAGCGCCCAGTAGCGTCCGGGTAAGCTCTGTCGTGTCTGTCCGCGTCTGTTCGTGCCTGTAGGGCCAGTGCTCGCGCCAGACCATGCCTAGTCATGCCAGCAGTGCGCGGCAGTGCCCAGTCTCGCGCCCAGTAGCACCCAGCACCGTGCCAGGGCACCAGCAGGCCTGGCACGGGACCGAGCCGTGTCAGCTCGGGTCCATAGTGTCCGCCCAGTTCCCGGTGAACCGGTGGGCCAATGTAGGACCGGTTCAGTCAGTAAGCGAACCGGCCGGTTTCGCCAGCAGTTCGAGTTATTTTTAGCTCGTATGAGCAGTCCAAGATATTTTTCGAATTTTTAATATTTTTCCGAGCCAAAATCTACTCAGATTAAGTTATAGCAATAAGTTCCGGACTTAGTATAATTTTAATATGAACCCTTAGAGCGTTCTAATTAATCTGGATGAGTTTGAAATTAAAAACAGAACATCTTAGCATTTTATTGAGTATTCTGAGCATAGTACTTAGTATATTAATTGCTTAAATTTTTATACAGTTTGATGAGACAGTTTTCAAGTTCAGCACTGCCATTTCATTTTCAAATTACAGGTGGGAGCCCAGACTGGGTATTACATTGACTATAATATCTGATATCATGTCCAAGGTATGTATATATATAAAGTTTATCCGCTTAGGGTGGTGGCCGCTAGTTGCCATGAGTTTTTCCCCTAAGTTCTGGTGGTGGTCGCTAGTTGCCATGAGTTTTTTCCCTAAGTTCTGGTGGTGGCCGCTAGTTGCCTTAATATTCCACTAAAGTGTGCACATGGTTACCGGCTGAGTTTTCAGATTTGCCGGGAGATTGAGTTACAGTTTCAGTTTCAGATTCAATTTATATATACTGACGATCATGATATTGTTATTATTATAGATGTTTACTTTAGTATGGGTTTCTGCGGAGCATTTTACACTTTCATGCTCACGCCCCACTATTATGTTTTTTTTATCAGATATTCGGGTCGGGCCGTAGGCGTGAGTTGAGTTGTTGTGGTGGTGGTCGCCGATACAGCTCAACAGCCGTTTTGTGGACTTCTGTATATACTCAGTTTGTATATATTGTTGCCACGCTTTACATTTCCGCTAACGTTTCTTTATGTCTAAACCAGTATTTAGATCAAGTTAAAGAAAAACAGATTTTTAGAATAAATAAGTTTAGTAGCATCCCGAGTTAAGTTAAATGATTTCGAAAAATTTATATGTATTTTCGAAACAAGTTGCAAAAATTTCACTCTGATACTAGTAAGTTAGCAGGGTGTTACAGTGACTACTTACTTATATGGATCATTAGACACTGAAACTTACATGAAAATTCTAGACGGAATCAAAATGCGCGAAGCACTAAAATCAAAGCTAAAGTGCTATGTGCAATAAAATCACAAAGGTCATTGTATGGTTTGAAATATGTTGTGCGTTTTAATAAAAAGATCACATGATGGAGTTGTGATAATTACTGTCTATGTTGATGACCTTATTATTATTGGGACACCAAATGCAATTTGAGAAGCACTTAGTTTACTAAAAGGAGAATATGAAATGACAGATCTATAAAAACCCAAATATTGTCTTGGCTTACAAATAGAACGAGTACAAAGATATTTGTCCATCAATCTAATTATACTAAAAGGGTACTCAAACACTTTAATATGGACAAAGGCCAATCTCCTTAGTACTCCAATGGTCAATCGAACATTAAATGTTGAAAAAGATCCATTTAGACCTTGTGAAGAAAATTAAGAAATACTTGATCCCGAAGTACCATATATGAGTGCAATAGGAGCACTTATATATCTTTCTAATTGCCCCAGACCAGTTATACCTTTTGCAACTAACTTATTAGCAAAATATAACTCGTCACCAACAAGGAGACATTGAAATGGAATCAAGCATATATTCTGGTATATCCAAAGAAAAACCGATTTAGGATTACTTTACTTGAATGATAAATAACATGAAATTGTTGCTTTTCCAGATGCGAGATATTTATTAGACCCACACAAGGCAATATCTCAAACGGGCTATGTTTTAACAATTGGTGGAACTGCATTTTCTTGCCATTATAAAACACAAACACTAGTTGCTACATCTTTAAACCATGGTGAAATCATTGCACTTCATGAAGCAGCTCGGGAAAGCATATGGCTCAGAAACATGACTCAACAATCTAACAAGCCAGTGGATTAACGAATAATAAAGATTCGAGGGTTATACTCGATGATAATGAAACATGTGTTGCTCAAACCAAAGAGGATACATTAAGAGTGACATAACTAAACACATCTGAAGTCTGCCCGAAACCGCGAACGAACAGACAAAGTCCCACGCGTACACGTCGTGACCGAGAATCCAAATTTCATATTTAACCCTCCTCGCGTGTAGATTCCGAGGTGAGGTGAATTATGAGTTTTCCTTTTTATCTTTGTGAATTTAGAGTATGTTGTTGTGAAGTGAGAATCCTTAGATTGAGGAGTTGGGATCTTGAGATTATTTGTTGGATTGGTGTTAGTGTGTGTTTAAATTTGCTATCAATTGTTGGGTGAGAATTTGTGAGAAAATGGAGAAAGGTGTGGATAATTGTGGTTAAATCTGTGTGAATATTTGTGAAGTTGTTAGACTTCTAATTGAGGAGAATCTTGTGAAATTTTGGTTATATTTGTGTGGATATCCGAAGCTTGGAAATTGTATACATATATTGGTGTGATTAAATTAGTGTGAAATTGGTGGACACGGAATTCATGAATTGAGCTTTGAATTTCAGCCTCAAATTGGTGGACTGTTGATTCCACACATCCACATGGATGCTTGTGTTTGTACGTCAATCAACAGGGAAAAGGGAGGCGCCAAGATCGAATTCTTAAAAGAAAAGTTTATCTCGCGCAAGCAACTAATAAAATAGATTGTAGGTTATACATAATGGAGAAATTTGAACGGTTCAATGCAGAGCAAGGCCCGACAAGAAAGCAACAAATCAAGATGAAAACAGCAATCACGAAGAATCGCGAATTGTCATCAATTTTTGTCTTTGTAGATTACCTTTTCTTAGTCATCTTCTTCGGTTTCCTTAGTTTCATTCTCTTCAAATTGGTCGGGTTCTAATTCGGTTAGGTACCTTTCAATATTCTTTTCTCTTTTTCTTTGATTATGCTTGTTTTGATTATGCGAATGAATGATGTGATTGATAGTATTGTAGGTTTCTTCATATTGTTTTGGAAAATGCATTGGGAATTTGGTGTGTTTTTTCAGATTTAATTTTGTAGATGTTTTAAATGTTCGATTAGGTTGTCATTGGGTAAACATGGTTTCAAATTCTTATTTATGTTAACAACGAAAGAATTATTTTATTACTTGAATGGATATCTTTTGTTCATTAATGAATTATGTTTGAAATGCTTACTTTCACCAGTGAATGAATTATTTTTATTATTTGAATGGATTTCTTTAGTTGATCAATGAATTATTTTTATTGGTTGAATGTATTTCTTTACTTCATCAACGAAATATTTTATTACATGTAAGATTTCTTCAGTTTATCATAGAATGTTAGAAAGATTATCCAACATTTATAGTTCCCATAGATCCACTAAAATTGCCTCAGTCCTGATGGCTCACAATACATGTTGGTTTTCTTCTCCCCCACTTTAATTCATTGCATAGTCATGGTACTTTCATTTAAGTGTGTGTGTTTTGGATGATTGGATCTTATATTGAGATTCTAAAACCCTCAAATAACAACTTTTCTGGGAAACAAATCTCATAAACAATTAATTAATTTGGAAACCGTAAATCTTGATTAGTTGAGAACTATATAAAATATTTTAGGATCTTGTAAATATGTATGGTATTTGGTATTCTTTTCTCTAAAAACCAAGGTTGTATGAAAAACTATGAAGGCTGATGACAATTTTCCTTATTCTTCTTGTATTTCAATAAAAACACCGGAAACTTTTTCTCATAATATTATGTGGCTAATGATTGAAGTAGAGAAGGGGTTTCCTCTCTAAAATCCAGATGCTTCCTCACCACTCGTGTTTTCTTTTAGTCAAGTGGATATTGTAGACGATGTAAAACCCAGTACATGATTATAGACGGTGTAAAACCCAACCTACCCCTTTTGCAGGGCGGGGCGGGGCGGGGCAGCCCGCAGGCCACGGGCCAAATTGACAGCTCTAGTCTTGGTTCACCTATAAAACATTTTCCCCTTGACAGTAACACCCCGCCTTGACTAGCTTTGACTTTTGAAAAGCAGAGTTAATTTTTCGCTTTTATTTTCGAAATATCGTGCGAGTTTATTTTCGAAAATACTTTCTATATTGCGGGATGCTACGAATACTTTCATAACTTACTATCTCGGACATAAATAAAACATGCAACCAAACGAGCCACTACGGCGATAATGGAATTATACATGCAGTCCGTCTGTCTCGCACTGAAACTTAGCGGAAGCTTAAAATGACTAATACATATTACACACATATATATTACAATCAAATTCATGAATTTTAACAACATAAGATCTGGTTAAAAATGTCCACTGCTCATGACCACGTTTGCCACGTCTGCTCACCCGTCACGCTGGACTCCAACACCTGAAATAAGGAAAACTGTGGGAGTGTGAGCACATCTGCATGCTCGTGGGAAAACTGGAACTGTAATAATCTTAACTATAAACATAAACTTAAAAGCAGCATAAAATAAATAATTGTACTGTACTATAAACTTTTCTTAAACTTTAACATTGGTCCAAAGGACCCTTGCTTGGCCCTCGGCCACTCGTGTGCACACCATCCAGACACTGAGGCCGAAGCCCCAACCGGATACCAGGTGGATTAGGAAGGCCCTTAGGTCGGCCTCTCACCTGGGAGAAACTTAATCCCTCGAACATACCTCAGTCATGGTAAAATAATTATAGATGGTGTAAGACCCAGTACATGACCCTTACTCTGGCCGACACTGAATTAGACAACATCTATAATAACATATCATGAACTTCAATATATAAGAGTCGAACTTAATCAACTTAATCTCTCGAACATACCTCAGTCATGGTAAAATAATTATAGACGGTGTAAAACCCAGTACATGACCCTTACTCTGGCCGACACTAAATTAGACAACATCTATAATAACATATCATGAACTTCAATATATAAGAGTTGAACTTAATCTTTCTTTTCTTTTCTTTTCTTTTTTTTTTTTCTTTTCTTGTGGTCAAAGACCCTCGGCCCTTAGGTCGTCCGCTCGTTTGCAAACCATCCTGACACTGAGGCCGAAGCCCCAGTCGGATACCAGGCGGATTAGGAAGGCCCTTAGGTTGGCGTCTCACCTAGAAGAAACTTAATCCCCCGAACGGGATAATTCGACCGTTCGGGTAACTGTCTTACTCACGTACCTTATACAGGATATCTGAAATGCGCAATGTAACGCCCTGTAAAGGCTCCCACCTGGTATACTCAAAATCTGACGTAAGTGCTTGAAACTGAAGTAGCGGTTGGAGGCTCGACTCTCCTTATGCTACATAAACATATAAGCAAAATAATGCTATGTATGATGCTCGAAATATTTAATTATTATGCTAAGATGCTCGGTTCTAAATGCTCATTTACCGGATGAAATAGACTGTGCTAAGGATTCTCTAAAAAATATACTGAGTCTGGATTTGTAACTGAAATACTTAAACAGGTGGGTTTGGCTCAGAAAAATACTTAAAAATACTCCAGAACACGCTCGGACCGGGAAAATCGAGTCAAACCTCTCGAACCGCCAGGTTGAACCGGACCAGTTTACTGGCTGGATCGGCGGCTGGGGGCTGCTTGATGAAGATGTGGTCATTGACCCTAGCGAGCCCGAGGACGATGTCCATGATGGTCTCGAGAGATGGCGAGAGGTTAGGCGAGAGTTCGTGATAGAAATATGACCAACATCCACGTTTCGTCACAGTGATTGGAATAGGACCAACATCCGAGTTTCGTCACATTTATCACGAAGTACAAAGGCGTCGGCGCGCGTGTTAGCAACCTATCACAAAGTAACCAAGGCGTCAACGCGGGTTTTGAGCGAGTTGAGCTAGGCGTAACACACGATCTTTCATCATTGGTGCTTTCATTGAGAGTGATTGATCATGTGTTGGGTTGAACTTTATCTTCCCCATTCTATTTTCTTTTCTTTCGAATTTTTTCGTGAAGTATCAAAAAAAAAAAGAGAGAGTCGAGTCATGATGACACATAAGGAGAGGATCGAAGCCTTGGAGGGAGTTTGAAGTCCATCGGCAATGGCCAACACCTTGTCAATGAGAATTTTGCTAAACTCGAGCTCATGGTGCATGATCTAGCCGGGCAACTCATGCACATGACACGCCGACCGCGAAAGAGCCACACCTCGCGATCGACCGCAGCATCGAGCAGCCCCGGGACCGACCACGAAGACGATGACGAACAATCACGGAGGACCCGCACATCACGCGCAACGCACCACCACGACAACCGAGGCCATGCGCGATCAAAGCTCACGATGCCTACGTTCACAGGGACCAACCCGGACGCGTGGTTAAATCGAGCCATGCAATTTTTCGAGATCAATGACGTGCACAAGTTTGAAAGAGTCAAGATCGCCGCTTATTATCTCGATGGTGAAGCAAACACTTGGTGGAAAAGGATGTCACATGTGTACAAAACCAATGGCGAGCACATTCGATGGAGAGATTTCGAAAAAGAGTTGGTCACATGTTTTGGCACGAGTGACTACTATGACTATGACAAGGCGCTCTCCCGAATTCGTCAAAACGGTAGCCTCCGGGACTACCAGAAGGAGTTCGAACGCATTGCAAGTCGGGTACGAGACTGGCCCGAGAGCGCATTAGTAGGCGCATTCATTGGAGGACTGAAACCCGAGCTAGCGGCTGATGTGAGGTTGGATAGACCAAAGTCCACACGAGCAGCCATGGAGTCCGTGCGACTGCATGAGGACCACATTGCTGCGGTGCGTAAGGCCAACAAAGGCGAAGGACGTACGGACGCACGGCGCCTGAGCGCTGCGACCGACGAGACACCCCCACGGGCCGAGACCAAACCAACCGACGATGGCACGAGAACCACGAGCCACATGCGACGGCTTACGACTGAGGAGATCCAACGAAGACGCGAGAAAGGCTTATGCTTTACTTGCAAAGAGAAGTTCACACCGGGCCATAAGTGTGTGGGTAAGAAAGTGTTCTTGCTTGAGTTTGAGGATGAACCGGAACGTGAGAAGTACGAACATGTGGAGCGAAAGGAGACCTTGCTACATGTGATTAAGAGCAAGAAGAGAGAAAGAGGTCCAAAGATGATACTGTTCACAGCAATCGTATAAGGCGGAGAGCTTGACGTGCTAGTGGACAGCGGTTCGACACTAAATTTCATAGACAAGGAGCTGTCCAAAGGATTAAAGACGCCGGTGACGAACATAAAGCAATTCGGGGTGAAGGTTGCAAACGGAGAAGAACTCAGAAGTTCCCAGCTGTACAAAGGAGTTCCCATATTTGCACAAGGCTATGACTTAAAGTTTGATCTTTATGCCTTACCTTTGACGGGACCAGACATAGTACTTGGAGTTCAATGGCTCGAGACGTTGGGATCAGTCACGACAAACTACAAGAAGGGCACTATGACATTTGGACAAGCCAAAAGCGAGTCAAGCTGCAAACTGAGGATCCAGGAGAAGAGCTCGAGGAAGTTGATGAGATCAATTTCATTATCCTTGAGGACAAGGAAATTCTCGAAGAGGGCGGGAATGATGAAGATGTGGTCATTGACCCTGGCGAGCCCGAGGACGATGTCCATGATGGCCTCGAGAGATGGTGAGAGGTTAGACGAGAAAGGGCTCGAGGACGTGCTAGACGGGTGTGCGCATGCACTAAAGCGCGCATACCGACGGGTCGCGGCAACCGAGCCGCAAGGCGTGCGAGTCTAGGCCGGGTGAAGAAGAGGTGCGCGACGAGTAGTGCGCATGAGCATGAGGCTTGGGCCGACGACGAGAGTGAAAGGGTAGTGTTTGGGAAGATGGGCGATTGGTGCAAGGCGTGCGCGAAGGATAGACGTGCACGGCGTATGAGGGCTAAGGAAAATGGTGCACGAGGGGAGGATGTAGGGTGGACAACGTGCACTTGGGACGGCTGCGATGGTACGGACACGCGAGTGGAATGGACGGGCCCGAGGAGCGGGCGCGAGCGGGGCCCGGTGATGAGAGTCACGCGCGAGGCGCTGGTCGAGTGGGACGACGAGGCGGTCGTGCGCGACACATGCGCAGGTGACTGGGATGCGCCCGAGGCGATGAGCGAGCGAGGGAGTGAGGCCGAGCGAGCGGACGTGCGTGGCACTCACGCGAGGGGCGAGCACGCGCGGGCTGAGGGGCGAGAGCGCACAGCGCGCATGGATGGCGATGCGTGAGAGGCGCGCGCGCGATACCGCGCACAATTAGGAGTAGGGCTGGCGAGGCGGCGCGTCACGAATGGCTAGGGTTTGAGGCGCGCGATTGTCTTGCCAGGCAAGCAAAGGATTTGGGCGTGATCTACTTAGCATACTTAGGAGTCTTAGTTTGGTTAGGAGTCCAAATAAAAGGCATGTGCCTATTAGTTTCCTATTAGTCTTTTAATTGTTAGGAAAGTCTTTATTCCCAAGATGTTTAGTTGCATTAGAATTTATTTACTTGCATGATTTAGGAGTTCTATTTAGAGTAGGATTAGATCTATTTGGTATCTATAAATACCCACCTATGTACCCTTCGAAATTATGATTGATGAGTGAATAGAAAAGTCGAACATTGTGTTCAAAGTTCTCGTGTGTTTTCTCTTGTGAGTTTACATAGAGTTCGTGATAGAAATAGGACCAACATCCACGTTTCGTCACAGTGATTGAAATAGGACGAACATCCGAGTTTCGTCACATTTATCGCGAAGTACGAAGGCGTCGGCGTGCGTATTAGCAACCTATCGCAAAGGAACCAAGGCGTCGGCGCGGTTTTGAGCGAGTCGAGCTAGGCGTAACACACGATTCTTCATCACTGCTACTGGGCGCGCTGGTGCGCTGGCCTGGCGTGCTGGCACGGGCTGGAGGCGCTGGCGTGCGGTCTGGGCGCGTGATGAGGATATGGCAAGGCGCCTGAAGAACGCCGCGAGTCGAGCTTATCACGCTCGCAAACAGCTGGCTCGACGGACCGTGGAGGCCAACGCGATAGGCGCTGCTGATGGCGCACGAGACAACACGCTCGAGGAGACCACAACCGAGTGCAACGCGTGCGAGCACGTGGGCGGGTGCGACAACGCGCGCGAGGGCCACGCCGAACCAGACCGCGCGATGATGCTGCGTTGAGGGGTTGCACACGCGAGGACCGAGACCCTAGTCCTCGAGGAATGCGGAAAGGCGCGCGGTGAATAGACCAAGGCAGCTAGGGTTTCTTTGCTTGGCACACAAGACGAGATCCTTTAGGACTCCTTTAGATATTTAGTTTTCTTATTGCTTATGATTTCTAGATTGTTTAGGACTTTAATTGTTTATTGCTTTATTAGGAGATTTAGATTGATTAGGAGTAGATTTATTTGAAGCCTATATAAAGGCGCATGCTCTTGTTATTTTTCATCATCGAATTATTAATAAGAAAACCGAACTTCTTGTTCAAATTCTTGCGTTAGATTTCTCTTGATATTTAGCGCAAAACCCTTGTCACGACAAGGGCGCCCGCCGCATTGCTCGAGCAAGACGAGTTTGGAAAGGACATCCATCCGAGTTGTCTTCCCTATCGCGAGAAGATAAGGAGTTAACCTCCGAGTCGTCCGCACCCACATCCAAGGAATGAAGCCCACGCCAAGTCCGAGGCAAGATACGAGTCGGGACACACGATTATTCATCATTGGTGCTTTCATTGAGAGCATTAATCGCGTGTTCTTGGTTCCATCTTTTGATTTAATTTTCGAGTCCTAAAAAAAAATGCCCAAGGAAACTAAAGAGAAGCCTGGAGATTTGGAGGCTAAGATGACGAGTCTTAGCGAGGGGTTGGAAGCCACCAACACAACTATGACGAACAACCTCACGCATCTCGAGAGGTCGTTCTATAATTCACAACAAACCATGATGGATGCAATGAACCAGTGGATCGACGAGGTCCTGCGCTTGGTGCGGCAACGGCCACCGTGAGGACGAGCCAGGGCGCGATCCATAAAGTACGAGCGCCAGCGGCTGGAGTACGAGGAGAGGGAGGATGATTTCGATCGTCGATCTCATTCCTCGACCAATGTAGAAAGGCCTAGGGTTGAGAAGCCAAAGATGGTGCTATCGACCTTCGATGGGTCAGATCCGGGCGCGTGGCTAAACCGGGCCGTGCAATACTTCAACCTTATTGAGATCGCACGGGCCGAATGGGTAAGGTATGCAGCATACTACTTGGACGGAGAGGCCAACGTTTGGTGGCAGTGGCTCTTGAGTACTTACCAAAATTGGGACAAGCCAGTTTGATGGGAAAATTTTGAGAAAGAGCTCATCACAAAGTTCGGCGCGTCAGACTACCACAACTATGACGAGGCCCTCGCGCATATCAAGAAAACAGGGAGCCTTCACGACTACCAGCGGGAGTTCGAGCGCATCATTTGTCGCGTACGTGGATGGCCCGAGGGAGCGCTTTTCGGGGCGTTCGTGGGTGGTTTGAAGTTTAATCTAGCCGCGGAAGTAAGTTTGGAAAGGCCAACGATGATCTGCGAGGCCATCGAGGTTGTGCGTAGGCGTGACGACTATCTAGCTGCGACGCGAAGGCGGGGCGCAATGACGTTCGCTTCACCAAGCAGCAGCGGTCGATAACCAATGCGCCCAACATCAACCGAGGCGCGAGCAGCGGATCTCCTAACAACTTCAGACCGCGACCACCGGAGGTAAGAAACCTGTCTTTTGAGGAGATGCGAAGGAGGTGAGAGAAGGGTTTGTGCTTCAAGTGCGAAGAGAATTTCACACTGGTCCACCGATGCAAACAGGCCTATTTGATCTAAGTGGTCGACTCCGAGGACGACGAGCCCGCAATAGACGAGCTCGAGCCCAAGGAAACCGAACCCGAGGCGCACGACGACGAGGCGGAGATCTCGGTCCACGCAATGACTGGTACGAGAGGGCCAAGGACCATGCGGCTGTTCGCAAGGATGTGCGACCGGCACGTCGTGGTACTCGTAGACAACGGGTCATCGCATAACTTCATTAACACGACATTGTCGCAAAAATTAAAGTTGTCCGTAACCGAGGTTGAACCATTCGAGGTGCGGGTCACCAATGGGGAGCGCCTGCATTGTTGCGAGTCGTACAAGGGTGTGCCGATCAAACTACAAGGCATGACGGTGAAGGCCGATCTATACACGCTACCCTTAGTTGGACCCGATGCTGTTCTCGGGGTCCAATGGCTGGAAGGACTCGGGGATGTGACCACTAACTACCGCGAGGGAGTTATGAAGTTTGACGCGGGAAAGTGACGCGTGACTTTGTAAGGTTGGTGGTGACAAGGGATCTAAGGAGATAGGGCTCAAGAGCATTGAGAAATTGTAGAAGGGTGGAAGACAAATATATGTTGTGGTCGTCGAGGGGCAAACGAAAGGGTTTGATAGCCCGCCGCGACACGAAGAGGAGGTCCAGGGCTTACTAGAGCAGTTCGGGGAAGTGCTCGCCGAGCCAAAGGGGTTGTCGCCGAGGAGACCTTACGACCACCGCATACCGTTGGTCGATGAAGGACGAGCGGTACATGTCCACCCGTACAGTTACGCACATTTCCAAAAGGCCGAGATCGAGAAGCAAGTTGGTGAGATGCTCGAGTCCGGGTTAATTCAGCACGGCACGAGCCCGTTCTCGTCATCGGTGCTGCTCGCGAAAAAGAAGGTCGGAACGTGGCGCTTTTGTACAGACTACTGCGCATTGAACGCCACCACCATGAAGGACCGATTTCCTATACCGAGCATTGATGATATGTTGGATGAGTTGGGATGCTCGTGCTATTTTTCTAATCTCGACTTGAGGGCCGGGTATCATCAAATCCGCGTGGCGGAGTCGGACTTCCCAAAGACAGCCTTCCGGACACACCAAGGGCACTACGAGTACTTGGTAATGCCCTTCGGGCTTTGCAATGCCCCGTCTACCTTCCAATTTGCCATGAACTCAATCTTTCAGGAGTACTTGCGCAAATTTGTGCTAGTATTCTTCGACGACATCTTAATCTACTCGAGGACATGGCCGAAGCACATCGAAAACTTATGCGTAGTATTAGAGATCTTGGCGCAAAATTCATTCCACATCAAGCCCTCGAAGTGCTCCTTTGGGCAGGAAGCGGTCGAGTACCTCGGCCACTTCATCTCACACGAGGGCGTAAAGGTTGACCCGAGGAAAATCGAGGCCATGGTCGACTGGCCTAAGCCAACGAGCCTAACTCAGTTGCACGGGTTCTTGGGATTGACCGGGTACTACCGAAAGTTCGTAAAGGACTATGGGACCATCGCCAAACCTTTGACGGAGATGACCAAAAAGGGGGGATTTAAGTGGGCCGAGGACAGTGAAACCGTGTTCGAGAAGTTGAAGGGCGCGATGACTACCACACCCGTGCTTGCCATGCCAAAGTTCGACGTCTTATTCGAGGTCCACACCGACGCGAGCGATATGGGGATTGGAGCTATCCTAGTTTAAGAATGGCGACCATTAGCTTACCTCAGCAAGACCCATTGGACTATGAAGCTCGGAATGTCGATCTATGTCAAGGAGATGCTCGCTGTAGTCGAGGCAGTGCGGTGTTAGAGACCTTATCTCCTAGGGCGACGCTTCCGGATAGTGACCGACCAACAACCTCTCAAACACCTCTTGGAATAGAGGATTGTCACGCCCAAACAGCATAAATTTGTCTCGAAGCTTATGGGGTTTGACTTCAAGATTGTGTATCGTCCGGGGCGACAGAATGCCGTCGCCGATGCCTTATCGCGACGAACGGACGTGGCCGAACTGCAGGCAATATCCGGGCCAACCTAGGCCCTATGGGATGATTTGAGACACGCGCAAAAGGACGATGCCTTTTGTCGGGACATACGCGGCAAGATGGAAGCAAAAGACGCAGCCGCTGACGAGTACGACGACCATGACGGGTTGCTCCTATACCGAGGTCGCGTGCTCATACCAAGCGTCGGGCCTTTGAAGGAAGCGATAATCAAACACTTCCACGACTCGAAGTTTGGTGGGCATTCAGGCGTGTACCGCACGTGGATGAGGCTAGAAAATATCTTCTTCTGGCCCGGGCAACAAGGTGAAGTGCGGGAATATGTGGTGTGGTGCGACCAGTGCCAGTGGGTAAAGGCGGACTCATGCCTGCCCGGGGGATTGCTGCAACCCTTACCCATTCCTGAGCGGATTTTGGAAGACATCACCATGGACTTCATCGAGGGGCTGCCTATGTCCAATGGATTTAATGGAGTGATGGTCGTGGTGGACCGTCTCACGAAGTACGCGCACTTCATTCCCTTGACACACCCCTACAAGGCAAAGTCGATCGCACGACTGTTTGTGGAGTATCGCATTTTCATGAGTAGCTTCTGGTTGGAATTTTTCAAGATGCAAGGGACGGTGTTGGCCATGAGCTCGGCTTATGATCCGCAAACCGACGGTCAAACTGAGGTGACGTATCAAACTTTGGAACAATACTTGAGGTGCTACGTCCACCAATTTCTTAAGAAGTGGGAAGACTTCTTACTATGGGCCGAATATTTGTAGAACACAACATATCACAGCTTGACCAAAGCCACGCCTTTTTAGTTAGTCTATGGATGAAGGCAGCCTACCCTTGTGAGCTATACGATGGGAGAGTCCGTGAACGACGAGGTCAAGCGGGAGCTAATGGAGCACGACCTAATGCTACACAAACTAAAGAAAAACCTCGAAGGGTCCATCAATCGCATGAAGACATTCCACGACAAGAAGCGTCGCGAGGAAAGCTTTGAGCCGGGCGACTGGGTCTACCTAAAGCTTCGGCCCTTTAGGCAGCGTACGGTTGCACAACAGACTGCGTCAAAACTAGGGGTACGATTCAACGGGCCTTACCGAGTGCTCAAAAGGTTCAGCAAGGTTGCTTATAGACTCGAGTTGCCAGAGAAATCGCAAATTCACCCGGTAATTCATGTATCGCAATTAAAGCGAAGCTTGGACGACTCACACAAGCTGAGCGACCGGCTGCCCGCAACTGCACCCGATGGGCAAATCATCGCTAGACCAAGCTGCGCACTTAGCTACCGAGAAGTGAAGAAGGCCGTACGTTTCCGTTAGGAGGTACTAGTTGATTGGGAAGATACGCCCGAGGAAGAGGCGACTTGGGAGGACATGGACGCGATGCGCGAGAGGTTTCCGTCTCTCGTCTTTGAGGACAAGGAAATGCTGAAGGGACGGGAATGATGAGGATATGGCAAGGCGCCTGAAGAACGTTGCGAGTCGGGCTTATCGCGCTCGCAAACGGCTAGCTCGATGGACCGCGGAGGCCAACGCGATAGGCGCTGCTGATGGTGCACGAGACGACATGCGCGAGGAGACCACAACTAAGCGCAACGCGTGCGAGCACGCGCGCGAGGGCCACGCCGAATCGGACCGCTGATGATGCCGCATGGAGGGGTTGCATGCGCGAGGACCGAGACCCTAGTCCTCGATGAATGCGGCAAGGCGCGCGATGAAGAGACCAACGTGGCTAGGGTTCCTTTGCTTGGCACACAAGACGAGATCCTTTAGGACTCCTTTAGATATTTAGTTTCCTTATTGCTTATGATTTCTAGATTGTTTAGGACTTTAATTATTTATTGCTTTATTAGGATATTTAGATTGATTAGGAGTAGATTTATTTGAAGCCTATATAAAGACGCATGCTCTTGTTATTTTTCATCATCGAATTATTAATAAGAAAACCGAACTTCTTGTTTAAATTCTTGCGTTAGATTTCTCTTGATATTTAGCGCAAAACCCTTATCACAAGAAGGGCGCCCGCCGCATTGCTCGAGAAAGACGAGTTTGGCAAGGACATCCGTCCGAGCTGTCTCACCTATCGCGAGAAGATAAGAAGTTAACCTCCGAGTCGTCCGCACCTACGTCCAAGGACCGAAGCCCATGCCAAGTCTGAGGCAAGACACGAGTCAGGACACGCGATTAATCATCAGCGCGGAACAGACGCGCTGCGCGTGCTGGGCACGCTGGGCGCTGCACGCGCTAGGTGTGCGGCAGCGGCCCTGGTCGGCTCCTCGCCGGTCGTCTGGCTACTTTACTAGTGACATCCGACTTATATGAACATAATATGATGTAATAGACATAAAAATGCAAAGAAGCACTAGGAGACCCCGGGTCCCCATGCATGTAGTTTGGAAGGACCGATAAGGCACGTACGAACACTAAATCACCGAACCAACTACTCATACTTGAACGTGTGATAAAAGCTGAAAAAAGGTCAAATAACACATAAAACCCTAAGAGAACTCGACATGCATGGACTTGGTCTGGTAGGGCCGATAAGGCTCGTACGGACCCGACGTCACCAGAACAACTTCTCAAACATACTTATATGATTATGGCCGAGTGTTTAACATAATAAATCATAGCTAATGAGGCTGAAATGATGGCTTATACTTGCATGCATAGAGATGAGGCTCGGGGGTGAAAAATTCCCTAAATCATGAACAAGTTGACCGAACAAACGAACTCCAAACTTAAACTTATATATCTTCATTATCATGATTTATAAGGGACATTTAACAAACAAATTCGGCCTAAGCATGCAATGTACTAAAAATCCGATATTTAAGCCTTACTTTCTTAAAATTTGAAACTCATATTAAAATACATGCATGGCTTCATTTCTCTTCATGATAAATCTTATTTTATGATAAAATGATTATACAAGTTGGGAGGCTCGAGCTAACCTTCATCGAGAATGGAAAATGGTTGCTAGGACTTGAACTCGGGCGTAGGTGCAGTTTTGGGGCTAGGACTTGACTTCGGTTGATAATGGCTGAACTTAGTGAGCTCCAATGACTTATAAAATCCAAGAAACACTTGGAAAGTGATAAGTCATGAGAGTACTTGGGCGTGCGCGCGTGCGGTATGGCCAAGGTAAGTGGTTTCTTGGTTCTTCCCCTTATTTTTCTAAGTATGGCCAAATATTCATGAGTCTAATAGCTTATAAGGTCTGAAGAAATGGCCTTATATAGGTATAAGGGCTGAGGTCTTAAGTCTTGGTCAATGGAGACAAAAGGAGGGGAAATTTGGTCACACCAATGTGCCTAGGACTTACGGGATGTCTTGCAAGACTTTGGGTGGTCCAAGCACGGTTTTGGGAGGATTTATGGGGATGTTTTCAGAGCACAAAAGCTTAGGTACATGTCTGGTCTTGAGTATAAGAAATGGGGGACATATCTTCACCCTAGGACAATAAAATATTCACTAACTTGGACCAAGACTAGAGAGCTATAGCATTGACTTTGACCAGGGACATTTGGTCTCAAATAACACCTTGGTAAGCTGGTTGCATCCTCACAAATTTGGGCTCGGTGAAAGTGGGCTGAAAAATGGAGTTTGGGCTCAGAAAGTGAATTGGTGCAGGCTGGCACTGGGCCTGGACGCTGGGCGCAGGTCTGGCCTTGCTGGGCGTGCGATTGCACGGCTGGGCGTGGGGTGCGCGCGGGTTACTCTTGGGCTGAGTATATGGCTTGGTTCTTATGATGTTTGGACTTAGAAAAATGCCTAGAATAATCCTAACACTTCAATTACACATTAAGCATGGCTTGGGGCTTGGTTCACGCGAGGGTTTGGTGATTCTAGGCTTGTTTTCAAAGGCTCGAAATACTACTCCAACACTTAGAAAAATATTTTAAGTATTGACTTAAATGCTCGGCTATGACTTGGAAAATAAAGCTCGGAATAAAAACTAGGGTTCCAAACCAACTTGCTAATCCGAATAGTTATCACTTATCAACCCAAAATAATGGTTTGATCTTGGTCTTAACATGACTTAGAAAATTCTTAAGAATAATCAATCATATTATAAATGAGCACTTAGCATATAATAATCGTCTAACTTAAGATTTCTGCAAAATACAAGTTTCACTTATAGTCGAGCAGTGAAATCGTCTTAATATTATAATAATGATCGGGGCGTTACAGAGAAAACGAGATTTGATAAAGACGGGGAAAGCGGGCTCGATTCTCGAAGGCGGACGCTAGAGGCAAAGGCGAATGTCGGTCTCGATTCTTGAAGATGGAGGCCATTCTCGATTCTTGAAGGCAGAAACCGGGGGCGGAGGCCGAAGGCGAAGGTCGGTCTCAATTCTTGAAGGCGGATGGAGGCGGAGGTGTGGACAAAGGTCGAAGTATCGGAGAGGCTGAGATTGAGAGAATCAGGCAGTGCTGCAAGTGCGGGTGGAGGTGAGTGAGACGAGGGTTAGGGTTAAGTCTAGGAGAAGAATGAGGGCTTGAGATAGAGATAGAAATTTTATATTTTATTTTTTATTTATTTTTTTAATAATTGATGGGACAGCCCGCCCCGCTCTAGCCGGGGAGCGGGCTTAAAAAATCTCGGCCCAACCCGTCCCTTTTTCGGGGCGGGACGGGGCAGCCCGCGGGCCACGGGCCAAATTGACAGCTCTAGTCTTGGTTCACCTATAAAATATTTTCCCCTTGACAGTAGAATCATTTCAGAAAATGTGTGGGTGGTTTAGGATATCAAATGATTTCTACCTTGGTTCCTTTTGCATAATAAACTTCTTTCTCACTATCTGTAAAAATATTCTTCATGTATCCTACAAATTTTCTCGCTTGTAGATAATTTCGTGTTACTAACTGAATTTCTCCATGACACTCAATTAAGTAGTTGATTACTGTATTATACAACATTAAGTTCTTTATTTTGTCCATAATATTGTGTCGATTATGACAAGCAAGATAAAATGAAGTGAAATAACAGTTAGGCAAAATTGCTTTTTCAGTCCATTATATTGGTCAAATTCCCCTTTTGGTCTATTAATTTGATACCACATCAAATAATACCATTATGTTGGTACTTTTATCACTTTTGGTCCATTTTTACTATAATCGGGCTGAGATGGTAATAGGACCGAGTATCTCCATTTCTTATCATTTTTAATTAATTTTACAAACATGGACGCAAAGAATAATTAAATTTTTTAAAGCAGGAAACGAGACAATCTTTTTTTCTTCCAACGACAAATATATAATAAGCTCAATCAAAGTTTACAAGGCATATTCAAATGAATACAAGATGGGCGAATCTACCAATTATGGATAAAGCAGCACACACGAAGGAAGCAAAAAACTCCCCCCTCGAGTGGTGTATCAACCACAACTAAAACAACCCTCAAACATCATAAATCGAAATAACAAATGCACAACAAGGTATAGCATCTAAAAGGAGCAAAGCTTCTTGAAATAACTCATTTTCCCCCTGTAGACAATCATCCATGTAAAAAAAAAAAAATCATTTCTTACCAATAAAAAAACATCCAATTCACACAGAAAATTCCCATAAAAAATTGGAGACAACTTACATCTTCAAATTAACTAAATTGGATAAGTAAAAGGTGTAAAGCCTACCACATGCACCTGTCATTAATAAATGAAGCCCCGGTCGCACTTTGTTTCTACTGCCTTCCATTCTATCTCCTTTCTATCTCCTTGACAGAAATCATGCTCCTTGTAGCTAAAAGAGATCAATCTAACTCTTTGGTAATAGAATTAAAAAATATTTGGATATTTTAATTTTTGAGATTTGTATTTTCGATTATCCCCAGGACAGCGTTTCAGATGTAAGAAATATTCTTCCTTTTACTACATGTTTTTTAATATATTGATGAGTGAACCTGTAATAATGGGCACTTATCCCATGGAAAATATAAAATTAATTAAAAAATGATAAGAAATGGAGATATTCGGCCCTATTACCATCGCAACCCAATTATAGCAAAATGGACCAAAAGTGATAAAAGTATCAACATAATGGTATTATTTGACGTGGTATCAAATTAATAGACCAAAAGGGGAATTTGACCAATAATGGACCTAAAAAGTAATTTTTCCCAACAATTAGGATTGGTCATTTACTTCCTTTTCATATATTTATTGTAACTATATGGACTGGCTTGTCTTATACATTAGCATGCCCCCGCTTCAGATAAAAATTATTATTGAAGAGAAATTGTGTCAGTCTATAATTTGGCTAAAGATATTCATGTTCTGAAAAGATGAATCTGCTGAACCATTAATCTGTCGTCTCAGCTTAGGTGTCTGTTAATTTGATGTTGTTTTCATCAGGATATTTAATTTCATGGGGACATTTCATTCTGGTTTGAATTCTCAAAAGGTAATTATAGATGTGGCTCAGAATCCTCAATTTGCCACGATGGCGTGCTCAAAGTGAACATTCATGGCTATTGTCTTGTGGCTCTTCGTAGTTTTAATTTTGTTTTTATTAATTTGTTTATTTATGGGGCTTTATTTGATGAATATGTATTTACACTAATTTTATCACTCACATTTGGTCCTCTTTTGCTAGTTATGTGAGTTTTTACGTGACTGTTTAGGCTGGAGATACTGAATAGATGAGCATTGTCAACGGTTTTGGTACCATACCTTTGTGGTTGTGGTTTACAATTTACATGATGAGGAGATATTATTAGTTAAGCTTCGCATACATGCATTTGCTACTTTCCCCTTAATACGCTTTGTTTTGTTGTGCAAAGGTTCGATCTCGTAGCATTCTGGATTAGAAAAACATTGTTAGTTTGCATTTATTCGTACATAATGACCGCTCACCCTACATTAAACAGGAAAGTTGTTAGTGAAACACCATAAACTAGGTGAACTCTTTGAGCTCGATCTCCATAATAGGTTCGTTTCCTTATTGAGCTAAATCGAGCTAAGAATTTTAATTAGTTACATTATATACTTATTTATTTAAATCTATGTTAAGTATTTAATATAAAGCAGTGCTTGCACTATGCTTTTATTATTTTTTTATTTGAGAGGTTTCCTAATTTTTTGACACGTAACTATCATAGATATGTATTACCTTTTTTCCCTCAAGTTCTTGCATAATTACACTTAAATAATTTAATACTTTATTTCTTGTAAATGATTGAAACCTTCGCTTTCTCCCAAAACTTCTGTCGGTCTCTCGCGCATTTTCAGATCTATCCCCATCTTCGGCCGCAATTTTTTTTTTTTTCTGCGACTGTCATTCTCTCTTATTGGTATGAAGAGTTAGGGCTCGAGGATGCCTTTTTGCTCAAAATCGGGCTCGGTGAAAAGACAACCACTTTTAGTGATGCAATAGCCCAATAAGCGATTGATAGTCGTGGAGTCACTGCCTTTGTTTTGCGCCCTTCGTCGTGTAAAATCGACTACCGCCGCAGAGTTCTATTGAAGCCGTTTGAATGGGAAGACGGATTCGGAGGAGTCATGGTGGCTTTATCCTCTATGCCTTAAAACAATTTCAAAGGGATAAATTTATGCTGTACAAAGCTGCAATGAAGTTCATTGTGAGAATGGTTTAGGTTTTAGGTTTGACTTATTTGATGAAACATAATTTGTACTTCATTATTATCGCTATTTAATACCATTGGGTTATGCTCATAGAACTATTTGTTGCAAGAATAAATTTTACATTCTCCTGCATGGTCCATTTTATGTATATGTTGAATCTGAATTATTAAACCAATGGATTGGCTTTAGGTTGTGGGACGTGAGAACCAGCACGATTGTTCGGGCGCTTAGACCAAGTCCTCTGTAACAAGTGCTAAGGTTAGTCAAGATGGCCGTTACATAACAATTGCGGATGGGTTGACAGTCGACTGTCATGTTCTAGGATGCAAATAAGTATGTCTGTCAATTTCAGTGCTCTATCTTATTTTTTATTGGTTTAGCTCGTGCATTAACGTGGTACTTAGTTCACCAGCTTTGGATTGGTAAGGAGTTACGAAATGCGCGTGGAATAAACTTCTTTGGAGACAAAGTATGGTAACAAGTTTATTGATGGTGGAGAGGACATGTGGATTCATGTTTTTTTTTTTTTCTTTTCACTCAGTAACAGAAGTTGGTGAGTCTGTAGTTTTCTTAAGCTATGATGGTTGCTCTTTAATTGACATTTTAAGTTATGATATAACCATCCTTATACAAAACTCTACGTTTAAGGCATCGGAACAAAAAACGTATTGAATTGTAATTTGTTAGTGAGATCGGTTTCTAGCAAATATGTTGTTGTCACTTGTATTTTTAGTATTTGATTTTCTCTTCATATTTTGGTTGATCGTAGGTTTGAACAAGGGGTATCATGGTCCAGTCCATTACGTTCGTTTCTTGCCAGGAGGAGGATCATATGCCTTAGGATATGAAGACGGGGCCTTTAGAATATGGCAGACAGGTCCAACTAACAATGCTGAGCAAGAATCTTCGGGTCCCAGTTTATCAAAGGTTATTACTCAACAAATTGAGAATGTGCACATCACAGATGAAGATAAACCCGGTCAAAAGGCGATAAAGTCTAAGTAAAGAAGTTGTATTTTGTGGTTTTAATTTTCGTATGTTGTGTTTTGTTATTGTTGTCTAACTCAGCTGGAGAATGTTGTAAGGAGGTAGTGGCGTAAATGTTCCTGTTGATAACTGACTTGGTTTTGATTGGATTTTGAAGAATTATGATTTTGAAGAATTAAAGTCAGTGATTAGTCGATTCAGTAAAATAAACTTCCAGGAAGGAACTTAATCCAAGTCGGAATTCTCTGAAATAATTACCGACTTCCGAGATCGTTAAAGGTACCGACTATTGAGGCAGATGCAAATAGCCGACTTCATTTCAACCAATATTATGATAAGTCGAATCAAGCTTCATCTGTTTAAACCGACAGTCAAAAGGTTCGAATATCCAAGTAAAAGATAGAGCTGTAAGCATATGATTGGATCGTCAAGATGATAGAGCAATCATTGATGTTCCCCAATTCTAAGACACATCACTTTATTGAAGCTGCTTAACATTAAATGTATTCTTATCCATCTCTAGCAAGAAGACAAAAACTACCGTACTATAAATAGCAGAATTTATGATAGTACGAGGATCTTCTTTCTTTCTTTTCAAACACATTGTACATGGGCTAAAAATGATCTCGGTTAAGAATACAAAAAACCGACTCCTGTACTCTTGTGAATATCTAAATAAAATTCAACTTTACATAAATTTTTGTTTAAACACACTTTGCTGTTTATAATTTCAAGTTGTTATCCCAGACAACAACAGTTTGGCGCTAGAGGAAGGGCTTGAACCTTCGAATCTCCGAATCTTCGATTTGTTGTTTGTATAACGCTTAATTATAAACATACACAAAAATCATGTCAACCTCTAGGCGACACGAACGTAATCCAAATATTGGAACAAATCGTCACCCTACTTACACAACTGAAAATTCGACTGTGCCATCTATGTCGATAGATTACTCTGCTTTTTTTCAAGATCCAGAGTTCTTGAGAAATTTAACTGATTTTATAGCACAAACAAGAGCAGAACCAACTGCAGCAGTTCATAATCGAACTCATCCTTCACCTGTTCGACAGCAAAATGATATTCCTGCTGCATCGCATGCAACTTCCCATCCACAATTACCTGAGACTCATAATCGTGGAGTAGTTCCTGTTCAAAATCATGTTCCAGAAGCAGCTCAACCAGAAGTGACTGCTGAAAGTCATTCTGGGCGTCGACTGCAACGGCCGGCACCCTCGTTGCCGGAGACTTTACAGCATGGTCAACCATCTGATTTGCGATGTACTCTTGAACGAAATCGCGTCTGACGTGAGCATGATGAGTTACGTCGTACTATCGAAAGGAATCGTTTAAGACGTGAGTCGGATGAATTGGAGATGTTAAGAAGAAGAATTGCTGAATTAGAAACTCGGCAAGATGATCGTGAGGAATCTCGACGACACATTCCTATGACGGAAGAGGTGTATCAAGAGGTTGAGACTCCCCTGGCTCCTCATTTAACCAGAGAACCTCTTCCTGTCAAAGTTAAGGTTCCTCAAATCGGTTTATATGACGGTACCTCTGATCCTGATGCTCATCTTGGTCAATACACTTCATGGATGGATCTCCATGGGGCAACCGACGCACTTAGAACCTCGAGCCCAAAAATGGTATCATTCCTTACCCCGGTATTCAATTTCTACATGGCGACAATTAAGAACGGCTTTTTGATCTCATTTTATTGGGGCCCGAGTCTCTTTAATCCCCAAAGAATCGATTGCCAATATTGTGCAAAAAGATGATGAAAGCGTGAAAGATTATATTGCTCGGTTTAATGAACGAATACACAATATGGAACAATGTCATCCTGAAACGTTGCTAGTCACGGCCATAGCCGGATTGAAGCCAAATTCTTTGTTCCGTTGGAGTATCTGTCAGAATAAATCGACGTCATTTCAAGACTTCCTAGCTCGAGCTCAACAACATATTATAGCTGAAGAATCGATGTCGGTTCCTGCCATCGACTTTTCTTCACATAAGTCAGAAGTCGGACAAGAATCGAAAAAGAAGAAAAATAAATTCTTCAAACAAAATAAATCTCAATTTGGGAATCCTAAGATGCCTGAGGTGCAAGAAGCTAGAACCAAATATCTTAACGAAGTCAAATCCAGTTATCAGGCGGTTTTCTCAGCAGGAGCAGCAACTATATTTGAAGAATTGAAAGGGAAAGGAATCCTTCCTGATCCTCGACCTGTGAGAACTCCAGAAGAAAGACTTGATAAGACTAAATATTGTTCATATCACAAGTCGGCAGGTCATGATACTGATGAATGTCTTGGTTTGCTTTCTACCTTATTACGACTCATTGGTCATCCTCAAGTCCAAAGGTTTGCAAAAAATGCAGATTATAAACGAAAGGGCAGATTGTTAGACCTACCAGATGATGATGAAGATGATGGTCATCCAATCAATCCAAAGCGGGTGAGGCCAAGTGATAAAGAAGTATTCATGATGAGCTTGAAAGAAAATAATTCGTTGAAAAATACCGAAACGATTCAACAAGGAGGATACTCTAATCCTGATGATTCTCATCATGTTACCCGAGTCAATAACAGTAGCAATACGTCGTTAGAATCACGACGACAAGTGAAGGCATATGCTCGAAAAGCTTATAATTCGGGTAAAACTGTTTTGGCAACTGACCTCCGAGATAAAATTAATGCTCGAAATAATTGTCCAATAACATTCAGTGTGGATGATGCTAGCTACTTCGCTCACCCACATGCTGATCCTTTAGTGATAACAGCACCCATTTGCGGTATACCCGTACATTGCATACTAGTGGATACAGGAGCATATTCAAGCATTTTAATGTTACGCACGTTTGAACAAATTGGAATAGATCCAGCTAAATTGAAACCCTGCAAAGATCAAGTACAAGGTTTTTTATGGCACGATTAAATCGACTATTGGTGAAATTACTATGCCAATTCGGTTTGGAATTCCCGGACAAGCTTCAAAAGTCATTATGGAGACGTTCAAGGTGATGGATCTCAAAAACGAATATAATGCCATTGTCGGAAGGACAGCTCTATATAAACTTCGTGCAGCTGTCTCGATTTTTCATTATGCTTTGAAATTTCCCACCAACTATGGAGAAGGAACTCATTATGGGGACCAATATGAAGCTCGTGGAATGGTGTGGGTTAAACCTTGGCATGAGTCACGTACTCCAATACATATGATGGAAAATATCAGGAAAAACCAAGAGAAACATCCAACTCTTGACAATTCGGAATCTAGTATCGCCGAGATGGAACTTGACTCAACTTTGAAGTCGGAAAAATCCAATAATGATTTGATTCAAGATCGTGGAAGGCGTCCAGGAAAAGAACCAATCAAAGAAGAAGATGAACTTGATCCTCGAACTCAATTCAAGGAGAAAAATAAATTTGATCGAGCAGAACCATCTGAAGATGTCGAGACAATTTATATTGATGATCCGACTTGTAAAAAGCCACTTCAGATTGGGGCCAGTCTTCAAGAACCGATACGTACTCAACTCATCCAATTCCTTAAAGCAAATTCGGATGTATTTGCCTGGAAACATGAAGATATGAAAGGGATTGATCCAAAGGTGGCTTCTCACCGACTAAACTTAGATCCAACAATCAAACCAGTGATTCAAAAACGGCGTAAACTTGATCCCGACCGACAAAAGGCTCTCGAGGAAGAAGTTCAAAAGTTGATCGATAACAAATTTATTCAAGAAACAAAGTATCCGACTTGGGTATCAAATCCTGTATTGGTGAAGAAAAGCTCTGGAGCATGGCGACTCTGTATCGATTTTTCCAACTTGAACAAAGCTTGTCCAAAGGACAGTTATCCATTGCCACACATTGATTACATGGTGGATGCTACTGCTGGACATGAGTTGATGAGTTTCATGGACGCCTACTCGGGCTATAATCAAATTCCCATGGATCCTGAAGAAGCAGAACATACATCTTTTTATTCTGCTCGAGGATTATATTGTTATACAATGATGTCACTCGGTCTTAAAAACGCTGGGGCCACATACCAGAGGCTGGTTAACAAAATGTTTGCTAAGCTCATTGGACATACTATTGAAGTTTACGTGGATGATATGTTAGTCAAGTCGGTTCGTGCTGTTGATCACATTGATCATTTGCAGGAGATGTTTAATATCTTAAGAGATTATTCTATGGTGCTAAATCCGAAGAAATGCACTTTTGGAGTCGGCTCTGGTAAATTTTTGGGGTACATCGTGACTCAGCGAGGTATTGAAGCTAATCCTCAAAAGATAAAAGCTATTCAAGATCTAACGCCTCCAACATCGGTAAAAGAAGTTCAAGCTCTTACCGGCCGACTTGCTGCTTTGAATAGATTTATATCGAAATCAACAGATCATTGCAAACCTTTCTTTGAATCAATTAAGAAAGAAAAATGTTTCGAATGGACTGAAGAATGTCAACAAGCATTAGAAAAGATTAAAAAAGTACTTCTGGAGATGCCGACTCTACAGAAACCGATTCCTGAAGAGATGTTGTACTTATACTTGGGAGTAAGTGAAGCTGCTATCAGTGCTGTTCTCGTTCGAGAAGAAGAGCATCAACAATATCCAATATATTATGTCAGTAAAGCTTTACATGAAGCCGAGTTGCGATATCCACCAATGGAAAAATTAGCTTACGCCCTTATTATTGCAACTCGGAAATTACGTCCTTACTTCCAAGAACATTCAATCACAGTGCTTACTTCCTATCCTTTAAAGTCGATTCTTCACCGACCTGATACTTCGGGAAGATTAGTAAAATGGGCAATAGAACTCGGTCAATACGATATTCAGTACAAACCGAGAACAGCAATTAAAGCTCAAGTTTTATCCGACTTTGTTGCCGAGTTCACCCCAGTAATAGAAGCAGTCAACGAAGACCAAACATGGACTTTGTATGTAGACGGGTCATTGACTCAACATCGGGCTGGTGGAGGAATTGTTTTACTTGATCCATACAACAGAATGTTTTGTCACTCTGTTAAATTTCTTTTCCCAGCAACAAATAACGAAGCTGAGTACGAGGCTCTATTATCCGGATTGAACCTTGCAGAAGCCATGAATGTACATAAACTCAAGGTATTTTCTGATTCCCAGCTACTGGTGAACCAAATTCATGGAGAGTTTAAAGTTAAAGAACCTCGCCTATTGCCATATTTGACACTTGCAAAACGGAGAATATCAAAATTTGATATACAGATAGAACATATTCCTCGTTCACAAAATATCCCAGCTGATGCACTTTCCAAACTAGCCTCAAGTACTGGAATGGAGGATGTTGAGTATGTCCAAGTCGGTCACCAAGAGATACCTTCTACTTCTCTTACTGAAGTCATGAATACCGAGTTACAGGAATCACCGACTTGGATGACACCAATCATAGCGTATCTGAAGACAGGGGCCTTACCCCAAGATCCGAAAGAAGCTCGATCCCTTCAAATTCGAGCGGCTCGGTTTACATTGGATAACGAAGTCCTTTATAAGAGAGGATATTCTGTTCCACTTCTGAAATATTTAACCGAGCAAGAGTCTAAATATGTCCTTGAAGAAGTTCATGAAGGAATTTGCGGAAATCATAATGGCGCACAAGCATTAGCATACAAAATACTTCGACAAGGATATTATTGGCCAACTTTAAAGATTGACGCTGCAAATTGGGTTCGTAAGTGTATGAAATGTCAAATATTTGCTTCGAATATTAATCAATCTCCGGAAACTCTTAAGTCGGTATATAGTCCATGGCCGTTTGCTAGATGGAGAATTGATATAATTGGTCCACTTCCAACTACGAAAGGAGGTGTTAAATTTGCCATCGTGGCAGTTGATTATTTTACAAAGTAGGCGGAAGCTGAACCTTTAGTAACAATTACTGAGCAGAAAGTTATCGATTTTATCTGGAAATCAATCGTATGTCGGCATGGGATTCCGAGTTCTATCATAACAGATAACGGTCGACAATTTGAAGGAAAACAACTTAAAGCTTTCTGCGAACAATATCAGATAAAGCACTTCTTTTCTTCTCCATATCATCCCCAATCCAATGGACAAGTCGAAGCAATCAATAAAATATTAAAAAATGGCTTGAAAGTTTGACTTGATGCCGCAAAAGGGACGTGGCCTGAAGAACTGCCAAATGTATTATGGGCTTATAGAACGACAGTTAGCCATGCAACAGGAGAAACACCTTTTTCCCTAACTTATGGATCAGAAGCTGTTGTCCCTGTTGAACTTGGATCTCAAACATACCGAGTAGCGAACTTCAATGACGAAATCAACCTGGAGAATCTGAAAACCAACTTGGATCTCCTGGACGAAACTCGCCTTATGGCCGATCTTAAAAATGTTGCTTATAAGCAAAGAAGCGAGAGGTATGTCAACTCAAAAACAAAGCCTCGTTCATTCCAAGTTGGCGATTTGGTACTTAAAAGAATTACTGGACCAGACCCGGGACCTTTAAAACCGAAATGGGAAGGACCATTCAAGATATGTCAAGTACTTCCAAAAGGTACCTACCGACTTGAGAAGCCAGATGGACTTACTCTTCCATATCCCTGGAATGTTGTTTATCTGAAAAAGTATTTCCAATAAGTGTTTACGATATAAATATGACTCTGTACACTTTTTGATGAATATAAGAAAATTGTGTGCTAAAGAGTCTCTTAAAAAGAACCGAGAACTCTAACTCGGTATACCATTAGTCTTTCTATAGCCAAGCTTTTAACTTGGACAAGACTAATACTTAAAATTTGTGAAGGATATTCTTGGTTTAAACCGAGCTATATAACTCGGTAAGATATATCTTTCCCGACCAAACTATTAACCTTCAGATAACTAAGTTCAATGACTTAGGAAGGTTAAGGACAATTTAAATGAAAATTGGATCATCTTTAAATTCAAATTCCGAAGACTGATTTGAATAAGATAAGATTCAAATTTCCATCAAAGTTGATGGTGTCCGCTCATAAAGTTAAAGTTTGGCCGACTTCTTAACACATTAAAAAATTCAGCAAAAGTAAAATGACATGTTGAATTTAATAAGTCGGAATTAAGAAATACTTATCAAAACTACCGAGTTTAATATACTTAAAAACTTATGAGTAAAAACCAATATAATAAAAAAGCCATTCATTCATAAGATCTTTTTTCAAATTATTACAACTACTACATAAAATAAACCAAGTGACCCGACATGCCGGGAACACTTCAAAATAAAAAAAAAAAACTCAAAACAGACTAAGCATCATCATCCTTGGTCGCTTCCTTATCAGCCTTATCATTCACTTTTGGAGTCTCTTTGTCCTTCGCTGTTTCTTTCACATCATCTTTTGTGATTTGTTCATACATGATTCGGTTGATGACGTCAAAGACTCGATCCTCCTCGGCCTTTGCTGCATTTTCCACTTCGGTAAGGGTCACTGCAATGTGCTTATCCAAGATAGAATCATTCTCCCCAACACCAGGTAACTCGGTAGCAGAAGGCTGATTGTCTTTCTAAGATAATTCAGATACCTTTCTTTCAAGGAAAGCCAGCACTGCCTTCCGAAGTTGCTCGGGAGTCATCTTCTCGAGCTCCTCTTCCAAACTGACCTCAGCTAAAGTCATCACATAAACATTGGCGAGCTCGGCTTTTTTCTCTTTCTCACCTTCCAGCAGTATGTTAACGAATGACCGGCGAAGACGAGCTTCTCTTTCTCGATTCAGAGGAGGAGTCTGTGAGCCTCTTTCTTCAGCTCCGATGGAAATGAGAAGTCCTTCACAGAAGCTTTTTTCATCCTCATCAGCGTCAATGTGTGCAGCCGCGATTGAGGGGTTAAAGTTGTGACTTTTGATTTTATGAAGAAGAAATTGTCGCAACTTTTCAATGTCGTATAACCCTTCGTCAAAGCGTTCAATAACCCATCGTAAGTTAATGCAAGTATTCGTCTCAAATTGACAATCTTCATCCTCGGAATGAGATTCAGCATTGGCCTTAAGTCTGTTGGCCTCAGCCTCGAGGATTCTTCCAGCTCTAAGACCGTCGTTGTACTTCTCCTCAGCAAATTTAATTTTCTCTTCTCGAAGTCTGATGAGATCGGTGCGATGGGCATCTTTACTTTGAACTAACAGCTCTTCGACTTCAGACCGACTCCTCCGAGTAACCTCATGAGCCTCTTGTTCTTTGTGAAGTAATGATTCACAACGAGCCAGTTGATCTTCAAGCATTTTTATACGCTGCTCCGAAGTGATTACTTGACTGGACAATTTAAGAACATCAGAGTCGAGGCCAGCCTTCTCGGTCCTCAGAGTCTCGATCTCACTTTGAGCAATAACGAGTTGCTGATCTTGCTCAGCAAATTTCATCTTCAACGCAGCTTCATTTTTGGCCGCTTCCTCTCCCAGAGATGCAAGTGCCCCATCCCTGAGTTCAAGAGTATGTTTCTTTTCATCGACTTGAGCTGCGTTTAGACGGAAGTCGTCCTCAGCCATTACCAAACTCACGAGAGCCCTACCAAGACAAGCCTTTGCATATTTAAACTTATAGGAACTCGGAAGAGAAGATACGCCAATTTCAGATCTCGAATCCCACACCATCATAGGGACCCGAGCAGCATCCACCACATGATTTGGCAGCTCAACGGTGCTCGAAATCTCGGAAATCTCTACAGATTCAAATGTTGAAAACCACTTCTCAATTGATTCCCGAGGCTGCCGAAAATTTAACACCCTTTCTTTATCAATGGGTAGAAAGGATCGATCTACCAGTGGTTCTTTCTTCTTCTTTTCTTGCGCACCGACATCATGCTTTCTCTTAGTTCGTCCTTCAGTCACCGGAATGCTTTCTGCACGTCTTTTTTTCGACCGAGTTAGCGGAACTTCTTGTTCCTCAGTAGCATCCCGGTTATCCTCAGGCTCAATCACAATGACATCAGTAGTCGATGGGGCCTCAGGCTGTTTAATTTCTATGGTCGGTTCCGCTTCAGATGAACCGATCATAGCAGTAGCAGTGGTGGCCTCTGTTGGATCAAACGCCGCAACTGTCAGGAAATTCGGTTGCGATACTTCCGCAGCAGCAACCGACGTTGCACCTTCACCAACGTCGGTTTCTTTCGGATTCATAATTGGGTTGTCCAGGAAAGCCTTCACCAATTTTTTGCGACCCATTCCTGACAAACGTTGTTCTTTACTTTTCCCGACTTTAGTGCGAAGATCTAAGTTCGGGCACTTCTGGCGAAAAGCTTGGGCGTCTCGAATAGTCTTGAACCCGAGTACACCAAGAAGCGGATAATAAACTGTAACCAGAGAACCGAGTTACAATAATTTTCAAAAGCAACCGACTTCATATAAGATTGAAAATTTAATTTAAGTCTACCTGGTTGGAAAGAACCGTCTGAAATATCGGGACAAAGACCAACAGCCTTCAACCTTGTATCCTTTAAAATCAGCTTGAAGCTACGCTGCGCCTTCTTCAATTTGAACAGTTCGGAAATTCTTTCTTTCAAGGTCACACTGTGTTTAAGTCCTTTGCTTTTGGCTGCAAACAGAAATTGCTGACCTGTTAGTACAAAAATAAGGAAGGTTAGGATAACTCGGTATGAAAATGAGAAGACAAAACTTACAAAATGCAGAATTAATGTTGATGGGAATTGACATCCCATCAATTAAGGGTTTAGAAAAATTTGGGGTTTGCCAATCCCCGCCAACCCAAAGCTATTCCTCTTGAAACCCATGAAGAGAGTCTGGGACTTCAGTGATTAAATCGCCGATTTTTAATCCTTCTTGGGGCTTTCCCGCACAAGCATAACAGATTAAGGGATCGGCCACCTGTCTGTCAGCACATCGTCTAAAAGTAAAAAGACTTCTTATTTCCTCGGTTGTCGGCATCTCCCAACCTTTTTCTTTTAATAACACCATGAGGCTGATGATCCTTTTCCAAGTATTCGGCGCTATCTGACATAGGCCGAATTCCCAATCTCTTAAATAGTCAGTAATCGGAGCAGGAAGTAGAAATCTAAGTCCTGATCTCAGCGAATCGGCAAACACGCCTACACAGCCAGGAGGGGGACATGTTATTCTTTCCCCTGGATAAGGAGCGAATAGCTTTACCGCAGAAGGGATGTAAACTTCTCCTCGGAGATTAACGATATCTGCATCTGTTAGGATACTCGGTGTAATATCCCATTCAGTAATTAATAAAAGTAATTATTTTAGTCTAAGTTTAAACTAATTACTTTTACTAATAATGCTCGTTCCTAGTTTCGAGCCCAGTTATTAAGTTATTCAGTTAAAAGTTCGACTTTAAGTTGAAAGTATTCTCGGTTAAATTTTATTTAGTAATCGAGCCAGTTCAGTAATTAATTAATTTCGGTCTGTTTATTTTTATAAATGGATTTATAAGATGGGATTAATTATAATAAGATGATGAATAATAAAAATCGAGTATATTTTGATTACTCGTTCAAGATAAGTCGTGAACAGAACCAAGCATATTTGGTTACGAGTTAAGATTATTACCGAGCAAATGATTCTCGAGCCTAGCTTAGTTTTGAGTATTGATCAAGTTATAAGGATTAATTAGACATTAATGTTTATTGAAGTGAAATAAGTTATTTAAGATGAAGTTCAAGTTCAAGTAACATTCCATTTTATTTAGCTAAATGGATGTAAATTTGGCCATTTCTAGTTTGAATGAGAAAGAAAAAGAATAATGAGTCGAGATAAGTTAGGTCTCGAGTTCGGTTAAGTATCCATGACCATTTAAGTTATAAATGTTCAAAGAAGTGAGAAAATTTATTTAGACATTTTAGTCTATTTAAATTATTAGAGAGAATAATGAAATTTTTAGAATTTTCGTTTTTTTCGGTTTTCGATTGTCGTTGGAATTTATGTCCGATTTAAGTTCCGAGAAATAAATTAAATTATTTTCTCTCTATATTTTTAGTAGCCTACAAGATAAGAAAAAATTTTCAGCATAAAAAGGAAAAATGCCAAAAGAAAAGAAAGAAATTCGAAAATTGTAAGAATTTTCGATTTTACGGTAACTGTTCGTTTTAAGTCAGAATTTGGTTCCGTAAATTGGAGAATTTTCACTAAATCTCGAATTTAGTCATTGAGATCAGATTAGGATCAGAAGAGGGGCCTTTCTAAGCATTGACTATGGGTTGGAGAAGTTTACAAGATAAGAATACTATTTATTATCTATATTTATTTTTACAAGTTTGTATTGTTTATTTTGTTAATTTCTTCACTCAATTATGATGTCTTACAAATTTTGCCTATAAATAGAGGCCTAAAACTCAGAGTTTTTACACCAAAGAAAAGTTTCAAAAGTTATATAAGTTTATAAGAGAGAATAAGTAGTAGAAATTTTGGTGGAGTGAAGAATCAAGTTTTTATTCTAGCAAGAAGGAGGTAATTTATTTATCTTAAAGTTACATGCTTATGTTCATGTTTTGATAATGAGTTTACATGTTTAGTAGATGATATTAAGTGTTTAATAATGTTTTTAATATGACTTAGATATTAAATTTTTATATGAATATAAGTATGCTAGAAAATAAGTTATTTTCAGCTTATATATATGTCATATGTGTTCAGTTATGATGAGATTTTTACCTAGCTATGAAAAATCTGGAAATCTATGCTTCCTATGGTTATTTCTTGTGTAAAAGAGGAGTACATAGGATCAAGAATCAAGTCATTTAGTTTAGTATAACTCAAGATATGAATTTTTAAAGTTTATCATGCAAGCTGAATTTTATGTACTTGTTTCCAGCAGCAACTTTAAACTTGAATAAGTCGAGATATATGCATGATAAAATTATGAAATTTTTATGACATGTCTAAATATAAGTTGAGATTATGACTGTTAAGTTTCATAATTTAAAGATGAGAAATGAATAAGTTATGAATATAAGAAAGCATATATGTAAAGTATATATGCAAAAATATTCATGAAATGTTTAAGTTGTTAAAATGAGATGATCATGAATAATTCTCATATAAGTGATGAGTAATTTGATGATGTTTTGGTATAATATGTTGAGTATACAATTTTATAAAAATTGTATTAAGTATGACATAACATCATAATTAAATATTATGAGTAAAAGATGATTATGGCTTGAGATTATTTTCACTTTCAATTTAATTAAGTGAAAATTTAGTATAAGCCAATATCTAAAAATTGGGAGATATGATGTATGATGAATTAAGTATTTGATCAAGTTAAATGAAGATAAGTTATAAATCATGTTGATGATGTTGGTAAAAGAAAGCATGTTTTAAGTTTAAGGCTTAATGGCGGGAAAATACACGACCTTTACTTGATTGGCCATTTAATCACGACTTTTAAACCTTGGCAAATAAATACATGACCTTTACATTCTTGGCAACCTGATACACGCTTTTAACCGCCGTTAACGGAAATATGACATGGCTCCAAGTCAGCGACCAGCTGGCAAATCTTGCAGACCAGCTGGCAAATCTTGCACACGTGGCAGAATTGCAAAAATATTGCAAGAAGGAGATTCGAACCTGGTACACCTAGTAAACAAAGTGTGCTTATGAGCCACTTGATCCAACACAACTTGTGTTAAATGTTTGACTTCATTTATATATATACCAACATCATTTTACCTACATTATATAAAATTTATAAAACTTTTAAGTATAATACTTATAAGTAATTTATTTATTAAATATATATTAATTATGAAATAAAAATAAGTAAACTAAATAAATAAGTAAATAATATTACATTTTTGTTTAATCAAACATTTATTATCAATAATAATATTTTTATATTAATTCACCTTATTTAATTTTAATCATATTTTATATATAAAATAAATATTTATAAATAAATAAATATATTAAATATACATTATATAAATATATTAGAATAACAATACATAATAAATAATAACATAAATACTAAATAGTAAATAAATAAATAATACAATAAATTAAAATTAAATAAAGCATATAATTAAAAAATAATAATATATAATATTTTTTATTTATTTAATATAATATATAATATTTACTATATTTAATGTACAAGTTGTGTTGGATCAAGTGGCTCGTAAGCTCATTTTATGTACAAGAGGTGCTAGGTTCGAGTCTGCTTCTTGACACATATGCCACCTGGTCGCTGACTTGGATACAGGTGTGGTGTTCCCGTCAATTTTATTTGCCAAATCAGATTTCCGTTAACGGCGGTTAAAAGCGTGTATCGGGTTGCCAAGAATGTAAAGGTCATGTATTTATTTGCCAAGGTTTAAAAGTCGTGATTAAATGGCCAATCAAGTAAAAGTCGTGTATTTTCCCGCCATTAAGCCTATTAATATTTTTATAAATAAATAATATTTTATTATTTAATATATTTATTTATATAATATATTTCATATATTTAGTAAATATTTATTTACTATATAAAAAAATGATTAAAATTAAATAAGGTGAATTAATATAAAAATAACACTAAAGATAATAAAAGTTTGATTAAACAAGAATGTAATAGTATTTATTTATTTATTTAGTTTATTTATTTTTATTTCCAATAAGTATATATTTAATAAATAAATTATTTATAAGTATTATAATTAAAAGTTTTATAAATTTTATATAATATAGATAAAATAATATATATATATATATATAAACGAAGTCAAATTTTTCACACAACTTGTGTTGGATCAAGTGGCTCATAAGCTCACTTTATCTACAAGAGGTGCTAGGTTCGAGTTTGCTTCTTGACATATTTTTGCAATTCTGCTGCCACATATGCCACTTGGTCGCTGACTTGGATACAGGTGTGGTGTTCCCGTCAATTTTATTTGCCAAGTCAGATTTCCGTTAACGACGGTTAAAAGCGTGTATCGGGTTGCCAAGAATGTAAAGGTCATGTATTTATTTGCCAAGGTTTAAAAGTCACGATTAAATGGCCAATCAAGTAAAGGTCGTGTATTTTCCCGCCATTAAGCCTAAGTTTAAATACTCAATAAAGTATAATGTGAAATAAAGTTATTTTCACATTTGAGTTATGACATGTTAAGTATAATACCATATTGATGTTTATGAAGACATGATTTATAAGGTTAAGTAATTGACCTTAAGTAAAAGTAAAAAGAGAAGTTAAGTATAAACTTGAGAAAAAGCAAGTTTAATGAATTTCTATAAAATTTGGATAAGTTAATAATCCTAAGATTCTTATTGAGTATACGAGCATAGTACTCAGTATATTTGTTTATATTTGATGTAACTTGCAGATACAGTACCAGTACAGCACTTATCGTTTTCAAATGATTTCAAAGACAAAAAGGTGGGGAACCCTGAATGGGTATCACATTGAGTACGATATTGATGTCATATGGGATGAGGAGACCATCATTTGTCTCAGAGTATATCCTAATGTTTAAGTTTTACGCTTAGGATGAGGAGGCATTAATTTGTTCTCAGAGATTATATCCTAAGTTCTGATGGAGGCCATTAGGTGCCTTAGAAATATCCATCAGAGTGTGCACACGTATCCGATCAGATACCGGCCAAGTTTCAGTACCAGAACAGATTTCTGGTTACCGATCAGATATCGGTTTATGATTATCCATATTCGTTACTCACCCCCATGAGTTTTAGTTTCAGGTAACAGGTCGAAGAGGAGGTGTGAGTGGAGCAGGGTTGGTGTAGATCGTGGACTCAGATGAAGACAAGCTTTGATACGGACATTTATAACAGCCTGTATAATTAACCACGTTTTCAAGTATTTCCGCTATACACATTAAGTATTGAACTTGCATTTTAATGAATTTCAGATTTTAAGTTTTTACCATTATGAGAAATATGATTATGGGATTTTAAATGCAAGTTTAAAGGAAATCTGTTTGATTTATGTCTAAAGAGGTATTAGACAAAAAGTTAAAGATAAACGGATTTTCAAGATGATGAGTTTGAGTAGCATCCCGAGTTAGTCGCAAAAGATTTCGAAAGAGTTAAGTATTTTCGAAGTAAAAGTTGCGAAAAATTTACTCTGATAAGCGGGGTGTTACACTCGGTTCGCCTCTGTACTCATCAATTGATTCGGGCCATCGGCGCGGGGGACGTCTCCAATAATCGGGAAGCAACATAGCATTCCCTTCAGCTAATTTATCCTCCTCTACAATATCCTTATTCAGATTCAAACTCTTAACCAAAAGGACATCCCACCGGTAATACTCGAGAGGCAATTCCAAATCCTCATCGGTAAAAACCCTAACCTCAGAAATTGTACGGCTACTGCTATCTTCGGCGTGAGAATTCATTTTTCTAAAATTAACGGGAAAATGAAAACAAGTTCGAAACGAGTTGAGTGCGAAAAGGAAAATTAGGGCAAAACCTTACCGAAGATTTGAGCACACTAAACTGAAGAAGAAATGCAGAAATCACGCAAACTACACGAAATGAAAATGAAAAGAGTAATTCAGAAGAATATGAATAAAAAGATGGAAGCAGAGAATTCGAAGATCAAAGGTGAAGAAACCCTTTGCAGTCAAAACCGACAACTATTTATAGGTTTTGATTTATTACCGTTGGCAAAATCAGAGAATGGCGCGTGTAACGGGCGTGTCATTAAACAGTGCAACGTTACGGTAATGATTAGCAGACGTGGGCAAATCCTGAAACGCCATCTCATTCAATAGTTCTATCCGTTGGACCCATTAAATGCGGACGCGACTTTTGAGAATTGCCGCGTCAATCCAAACGTTATGTAACTATTGCAAATGAAGTTAAAAAAAAATACAAGTGCTTCCATGTCGGTTGTAAAATGAAGGAAAGTCGGAAAACAACCAAGTCGGAATAACAATGACAAAAGACGACATCAGCAGCCATTGAAACAACAAAAGTTCAAATACCTACTAATGTCGGGGGCCTCTCTGTTGATAACTGACTTGGTTTTGATTCGATTTTGAAGAATTACGATTTTGAAGAATTAAAGTCAGTGATTAGTCGATTCAGTAAAATAAACTTCCAGGAAGGAACTTAATCCAAGTCGGAATTCTCTGAAATAATTACCAACTTCCGAGATCGTTAAAGGTACCGACTACTGAGGCAGATGCAAATTGCCGGCTTCATTTCAACCAATATTATGATAAGTCCAATCAAGCTTCATCTGTTTAAACCGACGGTCAAAAGGTTCGAATATCCAAGTAAAAGATAGAGCTGTAAGCATATGATTGGATCGTCAAGATGATAGAGCAATCATTGATGTTCCCCAATTCTAAGACACATCACTTTATTGAAGCTTCTCAACATTAAATGTATTCTTATCCATCTCTAGCAAGAAGACAAAAACTACCGTACTATAAATAGCAGAATTTATGATAGTACGAGGATCTTCTTTCTTTCTTTTCAAACACATTGTACATGGGCTAAAAATGATCTCGGTTAAGAATACAAAAAACCGACTCCTGTACTCTTGTGAATATCTCAATAAAATTCAACTTTACATAAATTTTTGTTTAAACACACTTTGCTGTTTATAATTTCAAGTTGTTAATCCCAGACAACAACAGTTCCTTATGATATTTTTCTCTTTTAGAATAAAAATAAAGCTTGATCCTTTTCATCTGGATTTCTTGGGCATAGATAATTTATAGTTTTAGTTTTCTATGTTTGTAGTTGTTTTTATGTTCTTTGATGTGGAGCTTTTTGCGTAAAGATCAACTCTGCTACAGACTGCAACTATCATGTATGCTATTTTTTGTATGTTATTTTTGTTTACTAATTGTATTTCTTGTTATATTGTTTGGTTTTGCTGGGGATTGCGACCAATTAAAAGGTCTCTTCAATTTTTGATATCTTCTTGTCCGTGCTCATATTCCATTTTTTTGCTTTGGATTTTTTTCTACTGTGTATATATTTATCTACTTTTTGTTTAACAAATGCCACAAAATGTTTTGTAGCTTGCAATCATGGCCAGCACGGCCGAAAAATCAGAGTCTGGTTTCAGTTTTTCTCTTATAATTCACTTTACCAATTATTATTTGATGAACGAACTGTATTATGTAATTGATTTAGTATTGTTTGTGAATGGTGGTGCCTTATGTATTTAGGTGGTTAATTGAAAGATGATGAACTCATTAACTGTATTAGTTTTTTCCCTTGAATCTTCATATATATGAGGCCAATTTATGTTCTCTTCTGCAATGTGCGTAATGCAATTGCTATATTAATCTAAAAAAGTTCCTCATTCAATGAGCTACCAACTTTATCACTCAACTGTAATAGCAGCGAAAGACTGAGATCAAGATTCTTCTACAAAGAATGAGAATTGTTGTCGTTGATGTGGTTGTACTACTTGTAGAGAGAGCAAGAGCATGGACTTCCACTATGAGGAGTGCTTGGAGAAAGCTTGCCTTTTTATTCTTTCTCCCCGCAATAAGGTACACTTTACACCTGCTTTGTTTAGTATAACTGCCTTCCGCTTTTTTCATGACATTTTTAGAGCATATGTAGAATATTTTATTGTGAGTTCTTTTCTACAGACTGATTATGAATGGGTTTTGAAATATCAGTTGTTCTCCTCTATTAAGTTTTCATCAGACGATCAACAACAACTGAGCCCACTCATACTTCATGTTCAAGTCTTTGGTGATGTGGCAGTTTCTCTTTTCCTTTTTTGGTAAAATAAACTATTTTTTGTGTCAGTGTAAATAGTTTCAGACTTGAATTTTTAATGTTTTTTGTTTCCTAGACAAGGATTGTTTAATGGTTAGTTTCACTGAATTTGTGTTAATCACTGTTTGAAGATTATTGTCTAATTTGCGATGATTGATGATATGTTATAACGTCGGAAATTTAGTTTTTCGTTGGTATTAAATAATTTTTTCTTTGAGTTTTCAATTCGACTTGGACCGGTCATATCCAAGTAGAATTGAAAACACAAAGAAAAAATTTTTTAATACCAACGAAAAACTAAATTTAACCCCATAGTGGCCGAGGAAATTTACAGAACTTTCAAATGAAAGCAGTACATATTTGCTTTTGAAAGAATATATTGCTTGCTTTTGAAAGAATGTATTGCCTTCAAATGATGTCAAGAGAAATTGTCATGTGAAAGATCATTTGGCTAAGAATGATTGCAAAATTTAGGAATATTTGCAGGATTGTAAATATATCCATATCTTAGTATTTTATTTTTAAAGAATATTTATACTATTAGCTGTACATTTTTATTTTTATCAACTCATTTTGCTGATTTTTCATTATATTTTTTTGATAGCATAACATCATGTAAAGTTCATCATTTCATTTTATTTTTAGGTTTTTTAGCATTGATAAGTTCTAATCTCAAAATTTTTGTTCTCAATTTAATTTAACAAGAAACAATTTTATGTTAGTGCCTCCATAGATTTTGTTTCCATCACTTCGTCCAACGTGATTTCAAAGCAATTTTATCAAGTGAAAATTGTTGTATATTCTTGTAATTAATATTTGTTATTTCAGTTGATAGAAATAATATTCAGCCTTACAAAACATTTTAAACTTTTTGTGAGTGAATATATTGAAGTTGAATTGATCAAGTCGGTATCTATACAATTAGCATGGGCCGGCCGTGCTTTGCACGACCTATAACCTCCTAGTTCTAATATATAAGAAGGTGATTTTGTAAAAAAAAAAAATAATAATAATAAACAGATTAGAAAGTCCTTATGTTTGATATAATTATTCATAGTAAAATCGTAATAATTATGGAGTTTAAATATATAGGGATTCTTAAAAAAAAATGGTATCTAACATGGTATATAGCATAACATTATAAGAGAATCTCCAATGCTCAAATGTTGTTGTGGTAAATTACATGTCACATCAACATATTAGTAATATCAAAACTTTTCATCCTTCAATGTACAATGTGATCACAAATATTGTGGTGATATGGACATAATTAATGTCTCAATGTAGAGAAGAATGTGGTTCATCCACATTCTCCTCCACACCCTAGCTAACCAATGAAGTGAAGAGAGATAAGTATTCTTACCATTTTCAAGTTATTTAATTATTTAATTAATTTTCTAACTTTTTATTAAAATTTTAATAATTGGTAATATTATAGTTAGACTATATTGTGCATTGGAGATGATAATTAAATTTCATAGATGTGAACTTAACATTATTCCTACATGGTTCACAATCTATTTAATTTATTGACATTTGTCATAATTTAATCTATAACATTAGAGCATTAGAGATGCTTTAAAGACTTCAAAACTTTTCCAACTCTAATTATTTTAATTAAATGTGTTTTTTTAATTGAAACAAATTCGTGGCATAAAAACGTGAGCTTAATTTCTTTGTAAGGATTATAATATTTCAACTTTTTTTTTGAATTAGTGTTAACATCGTAAATATTTACTTACAATGATTAGTAAAAAATCCTTGCTTTTATGATTAATTATGAAATATCAAATCAGAATTTATAAGAAAAAAATAAAACAATATAGAAAAAATTTACATGATTTTTTTAACCTCTAATTATTTTAATTAGTGTTTCAAATATTATTCTTTTTAAATTGCTAACATCTAAAATTTTACCTACAATAACATATCATAAATTCCTGCCCTTATTCCAAATTCATGATTAGTTATTTATTCTTTTAGCATAATTTTTCAAACCACTATGGTACAAACACAAAAAATATTATCTCATACTATTTTATGTCAGTAACCCATCATAGATGCATACTGACTTATTATCTCATAGAATATATAATTTATCAAGAAATATAGGGCGAATTGGATCAATGTGAAATAGACGAGTTTGTGCGACTCCAACTGTTATTTTTTGTCGTACTAAAAAACATTGGTTGCTACATCTTCAAATCATGGTGAAATCATTGCACTTCATGAAGCAGATCGGGAAAACATCTAGCTCAAAAACATGACTCAACAATCTTACAAGCCAGTGGATTAACGAATAATAAAGATTCGACGGTTATATTCGATGACAATGCAACATGTGTCGCTCAAACCAAAGATGATACATTAAGAGTGACAAAACTAAACGCATCTCGTCAAAGTTCATCCCATACACTCAAGATCTTGAAAGGAATAAACAAATCAAAATACAATACATTCGATCAAGCGACAATATAGCAGATTTATCTACGAAGGCGCTTCCGACTACAACATTTCGAAAACACGTCCACAACATTGGAATGAGACATTTTCGAGATTTACACAGATGATAACTCGATGGAGAGTATGTGCGGTTGTACTCTTTTTTCTTTATCTCGGTTTTCTGCCACAGGGTTTTTCTAGATAAACATTTTAACGAAGCAGCATATACGCCCATTTAATAGTGGTAGGAGGCGTGTTATGAACAAGTGAAACTTACCACTATTCATAAATAGTGATTCTATCACTATAGAAAATGTGAACAATAAGGGGACTTAGATAATAAAATTTTGTGTACATAATTCATTGTAATGTCAGGAAAGGTTGCCGATAAAAGGGCACCTAAATGCAACAAAAATATACACTAAAGAAAGAAGAAAATCAGCATATATTACATCCGATTTCTATATTTCAGTACTTTATCCCTTTCTTCAAATTTATAACATATGGTTGAATGTTTTGGAATTGTGTAGTGCGGAGAAGGCCAATTAATATTTGGCTATGTACATGAGACATGGCCTATGAGCCTACTGGAATGGGCATAAGAAATGGTCCATGTTTTTATTCTATCAAGATTTTTTGTTAGGTTGCCAAAACCGAACCGCATGTTTTCCAAACGTCGAAACCGGACCGAATCGGTTTCCAGTAATCGAAAGAATGAGTTCTATTCGGTTCAATTTTTTCACGTCTATTTGATACGTTCCGATTCGATTATTCGATTTCTAGACCATTGATTCCACACATCCACGTGGATGCTTGATGTGCCCCGTTCTTTTATTAAGAGTCTGTTCGATTATTATATGACCGTGTGAATTTATCTTGCTCTGTGCATTATTCGTTGGTTCCTTATTTCGGCTAAGCTTATATTTTCAGTGGGATTAATAAGATGTCCTCGTCAAAATAATCATTTGAGTTGAATAATTTTCGTAGATGTCCCCGTCTACTTAAAATTAATTCAAGTTTGTTTATTTTCGTTTGCTAACGAAAAATCGTTCATTTTCGAAGTTCAATTGTAATCATCTCGAAAAAGTCTTTTATTTAGCAAACCTTTTGTCACTTATACTTTTGGTTTTCGGCCCAAAATTCAAAAATAATCTTCGGCCCTTTTATGTTTCATTTTTGGCTCGTAAATTTCACATAAGCCGGCCCCAATTTGGATTAGAATACCCGCCCCTTTTTGGCCATGGAGTTTTAACTCCACGTTTGCTTGTTCAAAATTTAAATATTGGGATTTTTTATTGGCAAGAAATCAATAAGCCCTTTTCTCCAAACTAGTACAAATATCGTGCGATGCACTGGTAAAAGATATTCATTCATATTTATAAATTAAAAATTCTCATTAAATAATATTTATAAATTAAAAATGTGTAATAAAAAATTTACTAATATTAATTTATTGAAATTTATATTGTGCAAGATTACATAAAACATATTTATTTAAAATTAGTATACAATATGTACGGTGCACGTAAGTGAAATTAAATTACATTATATTTATTGAAAAAAAGTGTCATTTTAAAATTTTTATTTACAAATTTGATTTGACTATAATGTTGGTAACACAAAACACTCCGACCAGCTGAAAATCGGCTCGCCTTCTTCCTCCTCGCCGGTGGAACGCCATGTACCTGCAAAAAACTCTCACGCCGGAGGGGTTTTCCGGTGAAGAGCCTCCGATGCTTAAGTCAGTATGTGTTTCACTCAATTCTCAAGAGTAAAAAATGGATAAATCGTTTGTAACAAGAAAGGCTCACTCCTATATATATAGGAGCGGGATACCTGCCTTAGGAGCTGCTCGGATTTGATGAGCTGTCTGCCCAACGCTGCCCGGATCTGTTCTTCCGTACACACACAGTGTGTGTGTCAGAGGTGAATATCGCCACTATCGCTCTACACCAATATATTCTCGTCACGTGTCATCTGCACATGGGGTAATTATTCCCTTGAATATTCTATGAAAATTTCCTGGAAAACCTACGCGCTTCCTCGCGTATGGATCACGCTCTCGATTACTCTTCACTCGCGGGGTGGTTGATCAAATGATCTCTCATTTATCTGGTCGATCCTCGACCAGACCTGCCACAATATTCGACCACTACCTTTCAACCTGTTATTACTCGATCAACACCGTAATTTTGATATCAAACTTATACGACTGGCATAGTGAACCGTTTTATTCCTTTAGGTATATAATATCCCGTATCATTTAGTCCCCCCACTCTGGTCGAGTCTCAATGACTAGATCTAAGAGTGAATTTGTGTTCGCCTCTTCGGTTTATTGGCACCTCGACCATCTGGATAGTTTTATCCCTATTCTTCGACCACTTAGTTGGCTTTACGGTAAATTTTCAACCGTCCTTCTTCCCCATCATTAATAATTGCAGCTTTATCCTGCCACGCATCCCCAGTGTCAGGCACATCAATCATCACACCTCCTCGCATCTGCACCTCTTCATTATCTGCGTCCTTTAATTTCTCCCAGCCATTGGATTCCACTTTAATCCAATGGCTATCTTCATTAACTCTTCACCTTGCTCCTTTTGCCCACATATAAATATCCGTACTTAGACATTTTCCGACTTTTCTCACCTCTGCAACCTTGAATTCTCTTGCACCCTATTTCTTCCTGCAATTTAAAATTTTTCTGCTTTCGGCAATTTTACTTCAAGCACTTCCCGGCGACCGCTCTCTACTGCAACCATGAGTAAGTCGTCTTGCTCTTTGACTTTGTACCTGTATGTTTTTCGTTTTATTAGTTTTCCATTCTTCTAATTGTGGATTTTTTCAAAATCCCCTATTTTGCCTGCGAGAGGGTTTCTCCTTTCTTTTCTTCAAAAAACCTTCCCCCCTTTTTTCAATTTTTATATCCTTTGTTTTTCAGATTCCGCCACTTCTAGCGAGAATGACAACCGTTCCGGTGAAGATCTAACTAACCCGTCACTGCCTCCATTTTGCCGACCTATTCTCCATTCTCCTTCCCGTTCTGTTGAAGAAGTTTATAATCCCGTTCCTCTTCGCGCTCTCCAACCCTCTGATTATTCGACACCTTCTCCTTCACCGCAACCTCATCGTCTGATTCATGAATCAGATGATGATACTCTTGACAATGTTCCTCTCACCCATCGCCGTCGACCAACCCTCGGTGCTTCCGATGAAGCCGAAGCAGCTCCCGACGCTGCTGAGGCCACCCGCGAGAAGGATGAGGATCATATTCCTCTTTCTAAGCGTTCTGTTCCTTCTAAACCTTCTTCGAGTAAATCCAAGGTGCCCTCTGTTTCTAAGTCCAAGTCTAAGACCGCATCTAACCCTGTTGCCACTCCTTCTAAGCCTGTTCAGAAAAAATCGACCAAGTCCTCTTCTTCTAAGAGGGCATCTTCTGCCTCTCTTGTAGCAGGATGGCTTGATGTCAATGACGTCGGCCATCCTGTTGGCTGGGCCTTCAGATCCCTGGCTCAAATGATACTTACGACCAACCTCCCAAGAACAATTACACCTTTTTTGAATCCAATTCTAACTCAGTATCCATTTTCCCCTTTGTCTTGAACTGATCGAGATATGCCCATGGTTTGGTCTTTCTCTAAACCAGCTTCCTCCAAACGCTATCCGTTTCATAACAACCTTCATTGTCATTTGCCACATCTGCCTTGATCGATTCGACCTGGCTTTGTTCCATTACTGCTATATGCCCTCGAAACAAGCCCAGGGGCTTTATCTTCAAAGCCGCAATAACGCCCACTTCATTTCTGACACCCCTTCTAATGTTCCCAAGTGGAAACATAAATTTTCCTTTGTCTAGCCTGATACCACTTTTCCCTAGGCAATGACCCCTTGTCTTAAAGAGCTCAAATTTGAGCTCGAGAACCCTCCTCAAAACTCTCTCTTCGACCAACGCATAACCTTGTGGAATTCGAAACACGTTGCCTCCAAAACTTTGCTCGAGGATGACAATCTTCTGCACTTATGTGGTCTCCTTAGTCACAAAACCCTTTCTCCTCCCACTAAAGAAACCCTCGACTCTATTCGAGTAGAGGGCGATCCAGGTATTATTGCTAAGTGTACTCGAGTATTGTTGTATTTATTGTTACATGTAGATTATCTGTGATGATGTTAAACTTGCCTTTATGCCTTTTTTGTAGAGATGCCTCCCACTTCCCAAGAGGAGAGTTCCTCTGAAGAAGAAATCTGCTGAGGGGTTGAGCTCGAGGCCTTCTGACTCGACCACCTCTCAACCCAACCAATCGGTTTCCTCCATGGAGACCGATATTCAAGAGAGGCCTACTTCTGAGGCAATCCCTGAACCGATTCTAGAGACTCAACCCCTTACTTCCACGACCATCGAGAGGCGACCATTTTCACCCTCACTCCCAATCGACCAAGGGGGTCGAAGAGCAACCCTTAGCTGGTTCGACTAAGCCACTGGGTGACGAACAACTGCTGGCCTCCCTGTCTGATAATTCGACCACCCCTTTGGTCGAAACCCCAACTTCTGCGAATCCTGATTTGGTCACAGAAGCACAGTTGAAGCACCCTCTCATCGAGGAGAGTGGGGGGGCCATAAACGCCCTCGACTCGAGGAGACACCCAACGCCGCACGCCATCCAATCTTCTCATTGACCAAACTCAGCGGCGCAGAAATATCATCATTTCTCAAGGATGTTATCCCTCCACAGGACCTCCATGAAGACGATACCGTCCTTCATGATCGAGGTGGTCGTATCGCCAAATGGCTAGTACAGGTAACTCTCAGTCCTTTAATATTATTTTCCCCGATGAATCTCCTTGGTTGCTTATGTGTTGATCCTTTCTTTTATGCATGTAGGGAATGATCGAGCTGGCTCCCATTATTGACCAAATCTTGTGATGTGCCAGTCGATCTATCTCTGTGATAGAGCAGTCATCTTTCCGCCAAAGCCAGAAGTTGAACGATCTCAACTGTCGGTTTCATGCCATCCATGAGAGGCTGAAGGATAAGAAGGTTAAAACAAAATCTCTCGAGGCTGAGATGGAGATGCTCGAGGGAGCAATGAAGTCCTTTGAGGATGCTGTCGAAGCCAAGCGGGAAGAAAAGAAAGCTCTCGAGGCTGCGCTCAAAAAGGAAAAAACAGCTCGAGAGCGCGAGAAAACTGCTTTCGAGAAGCAGGGAAAGCACTTGGTAAACGAAGCTGCTCTATGGGCCCGTCGGATGGTTTGGCATACCACCGCCGGCCAGCGCTTCCTCCAAGAGTACCGCGATCAAATGGTGGCTACCTTCAAGCAGTCGCCAAAGTATCTGAACGAGGTGCAGGAGTATGGCACTTAATGCTTTTAATCTATCCTGCAAAAGGCAGGTGAACTGATAGCCGAGGACGATTTCGAAGAGTTTAATGTGGAGGCTAACTGGGATGCTCTGCCCAAGGCCCCCGCTGGTTACCAAAGTGCTCTCGACCTGCCTCTCGACCACGATTGTTGTCGAGCCTTCTTGAGCATACCGTGAGTCGTGATGATATGCTGAAGAGGAACTTCATGCTACCCGACGGTTTTACTCCTCCGACTTCTATGAAGCAGGCCATGACTGAGTTCATCTGCCAAAAGCCGCTATCCTATGCATCCGACTCGGCGTCTGGCTCTAGTCAGCAGGCCGAGCTATCTTCATAGCAAACTCCTCGCGATTTCCATGCCAACGCCGAGCAGACCTCATCAAATCCCGATAATGCTGCCCTTTGAGGCTGTTGTAATATTATGTTTGCCGGAAAATGGACTCTTTTATATTTTGAATGGATGAATACTTTTTCTTTGCTAGTATTCGTTAATTTTCTCTGTCTCTCGCTTGCCTGTTAACACCTTACTTTTGTATACTGCCTTCATTATTTTTTACAAACTTATTCTGTTGCCTTTAATCGCGATGAGTTTTATATCATTAGACGCATGCCCAGCTTTTCAGAGGTAGTCGATACATGCGACCATCCAGCCTTTCGACCTTAATCATGATGGGTTTGATTCCCTTAGACACATGCCCACCTTTATAGAGGTGGTCGAAACATGTGATCATCCAGCATTTCGGCCTTAATCATGATGGATTTTACTCCCTTGAACACATGCCCACCTTTACAGAGGTGGTCGAAACATGCGACCATCCAGCCTTTCGGCCTTAATCATGATGGTAATTTACTCCCTTGAACACATGCCCACCTTTATATAGGTGGTCGAAACATGCGACCATCCAGCCTTTCGGCCTTAATCATGATGGATTTTACTCCCTTGAACACATGTACACCTTTACAGAGGTGGTTGAAACATGCGACCATCCAACCTTTCGGCCTTAATCATGATTGATTTTACTCCTTTGAACACATGCCACATTTACAGAGGTGGTCGAAACATGCGACCATCCAGCCTTTCGGCCTTAATCATGATGGATTTTTTCTTCAAGTAACCTGCCACCGGGTTACTCCAAATAGGCAAAGTAAAATAAACCAATAATTAGACCAGATATTGGAGCTTGTAGATGAAGTTTCATTAATCCAAGATGGAGAAATCGATTACATCACTTTCGAAAATATCTAGAAAAGGAAAAATTTAAACATAATATTTCTTCAAGTTAGCCACATTCCATGAACTGGGGAGTGACCTTCCTTCAGCAACTTTGAGCGAGTATGCTCCTCCGGCATGAACTTTTTCGACCAGGTATGGTCCTTCCCAGTTTGGTTCCAGCTTCCCGACATGTTTCAGCACATCGACCCTTTTCCAAACCAGGTCACCAACTTGAAATCTTCTGACTTTCACTTTCCTGTCACGTGCTGCTCGCATCCTCTACTTGTATTCCTCGACCCTGATCGAGACTTGTTCCCAAAGTTCTTCGATGGTGTCAAGGGTTGCCATTATCAGGTTTTCATTTTGCTCTTGGTCATATGTTCTCGATCTTTGGGACTGGACCTCGACTTCCACTGGTAGTAGTGCCTCCATGCCATAGACCAGACTGAATGGTGTTTCTCCTATTTTCGACCTGCGCGTTGTTCGGTATGCCCAAAGTACTGAAGTAAGTTCATCAACCCATGCTCCAAACGCCTTCTTTAGCCTCGTTTTGAGGCCATTTAATATGATCATATTGGTCACCTCGACTTGTCCATTGGCTTGAGGATGAGCTATCGATGCAAAGTGTTGCTCGATCTTCATGTCCTCGCACCATGCTCGAATCCGCTTGCCATTGAATTGTGTTCCATTGTCGGACACCAATACCTTCAGGACTCCGAACCTGCAGCAAATACTGTTATATAAAAATTGTATAACTTTCTCCTCCGTGATTTTGGCCAATGGTTCGGCCTCCACCCATTTTGTGAAATAGTCCACTGCCACGATCAAAAATTTTCTTTGTCCAGTTCCTTGCTGCATTGGGCCCACCAGATCGACACCCCATTACGCGAATGGGATTGAAGCGCTCATCGTCGTCATTTCATCGGCCGATTGATGGATAAGCGGACCATGTTTTTGGCATTGCAAGCATCTCCTCACCATCACTTTTGCATCTTCCTTCTGTTGGGATCTGTGAGGATCTCGTTATGTACAAGTCACGAATTCAATAGCAAACGTAAACCTATGCGCAGCGGATCTAAAGGTTTGACGTAGAGAACTTACGGCTTAAAATTTATGTAGATCTGGTTGACCAAGAACGGTTGACCGCAAATGATTGACCGTAAATCACGTCTTGGGTTGCACGAACAAGATCAGATCAAAACCGGATCAAACGGGTGCAAACAGATGAAGATGAACTTTGCTGCCTGGGAGCTCCGGTGGCGCGTGAGAGCGCGTGCGGCGTTGAATGGCGGCGATCTCGGTGGAAATGGAAAGCTCTCGTCCAGACGGTCGTCTGGGTATGTTGTGCGTCGTAATCGGACCTCCGGTTAGTTTTGTAGGTTAAAATATATTTCGTCTCGATTTACCTACTGATCTTCTACTCTATTACTCAATACACCTTTCTTCAACTTGTACCAGTGGAGCACCAAGAAGAATATAAAGATCGAATGAGATCTAGAGAGAGAGAGAGAGGCGTGGGGCGTGTCTCACGTTAGAATAGGAATTATTTTCTCTTCTCATGAGCTTAATGATGTATATATAGAGCTACAGTAGGGACCCTTAGGAGATTAGGAAAAGGGTTCCTTAATTAATTAGACAAACTTTGGGCCAAGCCCACTCATCCAATTAATTAAATAATATTAATGGGCCACCAACATTATATTCTTGCACTCCCCTTTCCTAGCCCAAATTATATTTGAGACTCCAATAATTATTACTCGATTTACCTCCTCACGTTTAAGATATAATGTCCATTAATTAATTCGATTACTGATAATTAAGAATTAATTAATTTATTATTATATCACCTAAGCTAGCGCTCGTTCATCACGTTCTTATTATGCCGGAACTTAATCCACCTGCAGGGTTTAGCATAACAATCCTTCGTGAACTCACTCCGGGGACATCACCAAACCAACGCACATGGTGACTGTTAATATCCTAACAGCACATCCTATATATAATAATATTACCCAAAACAGTAGGAATATTGATCCAGTGAACTGAACCTCACCCAAGTGAATCAAAGTAATATATACTATATATATCTGCCGATTTAATGTCTTACGAGTTAAGAGAACGCATTAATTAACCGAGGCCTAGTTCATTTACGACAATCAGTATAAAATGAACTTCTCCTCTCTGGGATCCTGTTCAATACATAAATGTACTAGTGCAACTAATCAGTCAAGACAAACTGTACAGTTGACACTACAACCGTTCGGATGGGGTGTTCGTATCCATCTAAGTTGTGAACACCTATTCTTGTTCGCAAGTGACTGATAGAGTGATCTTCGATTTTCTCGATGACAACCCACTCTATCTAAGTGCAGAACAACAGAACATAGAACTTGTTTAATCTAAAATGATTCTCATTCATAAAGGGAAAATGTGTAATAACATGCAAAGCCAAGCTTTCAGTATATAACACTAACAATCTCCCACTTATACTTAAAGCTTTTGCTTTTACAGTATAGTCCTATCAATCCGTTATTCTAAAAGACCTATGTCGATCCTATTTCCATGCTCATGACTCCCATTCCTTCCACGTGTTTGACGAAGACCTTCCCCGGCAAACTCTTCGTGAATGGATCAACTAGGTTATCCTCTGACGCAATCTTGGCAACATCAACGTCTCCTCTACTAACGATATCCCGAATCAGATGGTATTTGCGCTCTATGTGTTTGCTTGCCCTATGGGCTCGAGGTTCTTTTGAGTTCGCTACTGCTCTACTGTTATCATAGTACACGGTGAGACCACGTGGAAAACTCGGTATAACCTCTAAGTCCACTAAGAAGTTCCTGAGCCAAAATTGCCTCTTTCGCTGCCTCTGAGGCTGCTATGTACTCGGCTTCCATGGTGGAGTCTGCCACGCATTTCTGTTTAGCACTCCTCCATGAAATGGCTCCACTTCCTAAGGTAAACACATAACCTGAGGTTGACTTACTTTCATCCCTATCTGACTAGAAATCGGAATCACTGTAACCCAGAGGTAACAAGTTGCCTGCATGGTAAACTAACATGTACTCCTTAGCCTTCTCAGGTACTTGAGTACATGCTTCACCGCAGACCAAGTTCCCGTCCCGAATTACTTTAATATCTAGCTACCATGTCAACAGCGTAGCTAATATCCGGCCTAGTGCACAGCATTGCATATATGAGACTTCCTACTGCCGAAGCATAAGAAACTGTCTTCATTTCCTCTATCTCCTTAGACGTCTTAGAAGACATCTCCTTAGATAGAGGTATTCCATGTCTGAAAGGTAACATACCTTTCTAGGAATCCTGCATGCTGAATCTGGCCAAGACAGTATTTATGTATGAAGACTGGGATAAGCACAACATTCTCTTCTTACGGTTTCTAATGAGCCTAATACCAAGAATGTGTTCTGCTTCACCTAAGTCCTTCATATCAAACTGCTTAGACAACCACACCTTTACGTCTGACACCTCCTTCTTACTATTTTCAATAAGCAGTATGTCATCTACGTAAAGCATAAGAAACACCACCACGCTTCCACTGATTTTCTTGTAAACACAGTGCTCATCCGGACATTGAGTGAACCCGTACGACTGGATCACCTCGTCAAAACGGATGTTCCAAGATCTCGAAGCTTGCTTCAGTCCATAAATAGACCGATTAAGCTTACACATTAGATGCTCACGACCTTCAGCAATGAATCCCTCTGGTTGCTGCATATAGATGTCTTCCTACAGGTTCCCGTGTAGAAAAGCTGTTTTGACATCCATCTGCCAGAGCTCATAGTCCATATGAGCGACTACAGCCAAGAGAATCCGAATGGACTTAAGCATCACTACTGGCGAAAAGGTCTCATCATAATCAATACTCTCGATCTGGGTATAACCTTTCGCAACAAGCCTAGCTTTGAAGGTTTGCACCTTCCCATCCAATCCTCCCTTTCTCTTATAGTTCCACTTACTGTAACGCCCCGTTTTATTTAAAGAATTTATCGAATTAATTAATAAAAATCAGAGTTTATTTTTTTTAAATTAAAAAAAATAACCTACACATGCACGGACTAACGATATAAAATTATTCCTTAAATTCATAAGTCTCAAAACATTCAATATGTCTAGCATGAAACAAAGTTCAACCAAACTTAAACATAAATCGAAAGCGGAAGCAAGAATTAATCCAAAGTATGAAAGCAAATAATTAAGTAACAAGTTCATGCATAACACATAATCAATATACAAAATCAAAGCAGGGATATAAGCACATAATAAAATATCCAAATCCAAGCGGGAAAAATAAATCAAGTCAAGTATCCGTTCAGCAAATCATAAACAGGCGGAAGCATAATATAGCGATAACATAATTTGACCAACGACCATCCTCTCACTCGTCTTTACGCCACCGCCACCAACTCAGCTCAACCTAAAGAAAGGAAGAGGAGACAACAACAGAAAACAATAGGGGTGAGCAACCAACAAGCTCACCATTATCGCACAATTATCCCGTATAATTGTTTTTAAAAGCAGTATCACGGTAAACAGTATCAGTATCGGTATGCACATAGATCATAGCCTAAACCCCCTACCCGGCCCTATCGCAAACCTCCTATGTACGTACAACAACCTTCCGGATAAGACGGCATGGCTGTAACTGAAAACCTTCCCACCCCCGGATACGACGGTACATGGGATCCTTTCCAGGAGACAGTGAAGTTGAATCACCCCTCCGCTCTACACGGATTCGAGTATTCAGACAATCCCCTCCGCTCTACACGGATTCGGGTGTCCACCTCCCGGATGCAACGGGCAGGCAACTTCCACTATTTTCGCATTCATCAAGGCACTAGCGTTCGAGACACTTAGACTAGAGTTCTCATGCATACAAAAATTTTCAAAATAAATATCACACGAAATAATAAGTGCAATAAATATGGAATACATCACAAATGTACCCACCTGATAGCAGCAACTGTTCAACGTCACAAATCTCGAAATAAGGCGAGGTCACACCTCTAGACACCTACATTAAGTCCAGATACTAAAGTCAACACTTTAATCTAGACCTACGTAGAAAATTCACAAATTGACTTAGCCGAACTCGGTTCGACCAAGTGGTTCGTGAAGTTCTGTGGATATGGGAACACTAGGACTTAGACTCGATCAAACCACATATTCAAGTTCACATAAATGCACGTGAAAGACAAACAAACAAGCCACAAGTAAACACATGGCACATTTGGTAATCAACACTTAACACATTTCAACATAGAAAAACAATTTCTCAAATTCACACTTAAATTAGAAGGCATATCAAATCAATGAGTTAGGTTCTAAAACTTTTACATAAATTTCACATCCCAGTTCGAAGTAAGGTCACCCAGTTTCAGCTTCAAACTCCTTATGCATAATTTTATAAAAATCATACAATTCTTTAAACAAAAACGAGTTTAAATTAAAAGCACATGATAATGGATGATTCAGGCTATGAAATGTTTATCTAAAATACTACATCATATGAAGAGCAACACATAAATTTATTCGATAACAACTCAGTCAAAAAAAATAACAAAAGAAAAGGGTATCTATAACTCAACAACATAGTTCTAATACCCACGAAGAATTTCGCGAGACAAACTAACGAGAAATACACGGATAATAACGAACAAATTATAACAAGGGAAAAAGTCAGCCATTAACTCGATTTCCACGAATCTACACGCACAAGTGGTCGGATCATCGACATGAAACCGACACTTAGACTCCACTCCCGGTTCCCATTGACCGGGTTCTACACGCGTCTAATAGTTCTATCCACAATAGTCACAGACTTCTGAATAATCCACACATGCGGGACTGCTTCGTTTGTCTGTTTCCTTTACTTAAGCCTTCTCTTTCGAGATAGCTTACGAATGATTCTCACTCGATGGTACTAAACAGAACTCATAACGAGTGCACTGCAATAGACCAAACTTAACTCGATAACACCAACCCGAAAACTCACAACAAACATCTCTAAAGTCGACACTTAACTCTACACCACTAGAGTTCAAGTCCGTATAAATGGAGGGTAAATTCCTAAGTCCCAATAAAAGAACAAACCATAATCACGATACCGATAATAATCAAAACAATAAAACTCATACCTTGAGCTGACGCGGCGAGACGAAAGCGAGTGATCATATAGTCATTAAACACTTAATCACATAAGAACTAGTCTACAGAAAAGCAACCTGACTCTGATACCAAACTGTAACGCCCCGTTTTATTTTATAGAATATCGAATTAATTAATAAAAATCAGAGTTTTTTTTTTAATTAAAAACATTTAACGAGAAACGGGCGCTACTTGCTAATGACATCAGATAAACACATCCATCAAAAAAAATAACCTACACATGCTCGGACTAACGATATAAAATTATCCCTTAAATTCATAAGTCTCAAAACATTCAAATATGTCTAGCATGAAACAAAGTTCAACCAAGCTTAAACATAAATCGAAAGCGGAAGCAAGAATTAATCCAAAGTATGAAAGCAAATAATTAAGTAACAAGTTCATGCATAACACATAATCAATATACAAAATCAAAGCAGGGATATAAGCACATAATAAAATATCCAAATCCAAGCGGGAAAAATAAATCAAGTCAAGTATCCGTTCAGCAAATCATAACAGGCGGAAGCATAATATAGCGATAACATAATTTGACCAACAACCATCCTCTCGCTCGTCTTTACGCCACCGCCACCAACTCAGCTCAACCTAAAGAAAGGAAGAGGAGGACAACAACAGAAAACAATGGGGGTGAGCAACCAACAAGCTCACCATTGTCGCACAATTATCCCGCATAATTATTTTTAAAAGCAGTATCACGGTAAACAGTATCAGTATCGGTATGCACAGAGATCATAGACTAAACCCCTTACCCGGCCCTATCGCAAACCTCCTATGTACATACAACAACCTTCCGGATAAGACGGCATGGCTGTAACTGGAAATTTTCCCACCCCCGGATACGACGGTACATGGGATCCTTTCCAGGAGACAGTGAAGTTGAATCACCCCTCCGCTCTACACGGATTCGAGTATTCAGACAATCCCCTCCGCTCTACACGGATTCAAGCGTCCACCTCCCGGATACAACGGGCAGGCGACTTCCTCTGCTTTCGCATTCATCAAGGCACTAGTGTTCGGGACACTTAAACTAGAGTTCTCATGCATACAAAAATTTTCAAAAGAAATATCACACGAAATAATAAGTGCGATAAATATGGAATAAATCACAAATGTACCCACCTGATAGCAGCAACAGTTCAACGTCACAAATCTCGAAATGAGGCGAGGTCACACCTCTAGACACCTACATTAAGTCCAGATACTAAAGTCAACACTTTAATCTAGACCTATATAGAAAATTCACAAATTGACTTAGCCGAACTCAGTTCGACCAAGTGGTTCGTGAAGTTCTGTGGATATGGGAACACTAGGACTTAGACTCAATCAAACCACATATTCAAGTTCACATAAATGCAAGTGAAAGACAAACAAACAAGCCACAAGTAAACACATGGCACATTTGGTCATCAACACTTAACACATTTCAACATAGAAAAACAATTTCTCAAATTCACACCTGAATTAGAAGGCATATCAAATCAATGAGATAGGTTCTAAAACTTTTACATAAATTCCACATCCCAGTTCTAAGTAAGGTCACCCAGTTTCAGCTTCAAACTCCTTATGCATAATTTTATAAAAATCATACAATTCTTTAAACAAAAACAAGTTTAAATTAAAAGCACATGATAATGGATGATTCAGGCTATGAAATGTTTATCTAAAATACTACATCATATGAAGAGCAACACATAAATTTTCCAGCTTTAAACACTCAGTATATCAATTTATAAAATTAAAATAATATTCAGCCAAATATCGCAATTATATCAAAACTGATAACAACTGAACTCCAAAAATTCTAAACTTTTTACAGCATGCTAAACATCACATAATCAGCACCTCCACAAATTTTCAGAATTTTTGAGCTTCAGAACAATTTATTATAATTAAAACAAATTCGTGCAGAAACACCAATTAAATCATTAACCCTATCAAACCTAGTCCAAAAATTTTAAAACTTTTACACAACACATAAATACAACAGAAGCATGACATACTCGAAATTCAGCCAAAATGGAGCACCACACAATTATTTATGCATTTTACAAGAAACTGAACAGAAATCAAATTAATTTTTAAAAATAGCTAAGCACCTTTAAAAATCACGAAATTTTGCAGCAGCTACATATTCATCAAAAGAAGGTGCACCTAAAATTTCAAGGTAATCGAACTAGTATTCGATTTATAGTGAATTTTTCATTCCAAACAGCCAATATGAACTTCGAAAAATCATAACGGCAATTATACACCTCCAATCGACACAAGGTCCGCGCCATTGTGTTTTAAATAATCCTAAGTTCCTAAATCCACATCAACTATTCACTTACGATGAGTTCTCATTCAATTCGCACGAATCAACGAGTTTCACATAAAATAACGAATATTTTTACATAACGAATGATTCAAACACGCATATAACAATTCAACGAATTCGAGACTCGATACCGTTCTCGGGAAATGAGCGAGAAAGGGTTCGAACGGGCTCGACGGTTGCACGCGTCTCGCCGAAAAGAGAAGAGCTCGACCACGTGAGAGAAGTTGCTGCCGGAAACGAGTCGCTGCCACGAGAAGGAGTAGCAAGTCGTCGGCGTCGAAGGGGCTTCGCTGGAGGAGCAGCGACGGCTTGCTGCCGGGGGTACACGCGTGGTGCTGAACGACGATCGTGGGAGAGCAACGCGCGCGGCACGGTGGAGCGGGAGTCGCACCGGGATGAACGTTGGGCTCCTGGTCGCGAGGAGGCTCATTCGCGAGGGGAAACACTGAACACGGCAACTGCTGGGCACAGTGTGGCGGAGGGCCTGTTAGAGTAGGGTACCCGGCGTTCCAATCTAATTGGACGTATTCTAGTTGTAAATACAGTCTATTGGAATTATATTATGAATAAGGCATTTCTTTATCTTAAGAGAAAGCATTTATCTTATAATTGCACTTAAGATAAAATCCCTAGATCACTTATGGTTATAAGGTATGGTTGCGCATAGAGATGGTGATCATGGAACATACCTTGAAAGCCGTGATCTTAAATACAGTTCCAAGTCGATGGATGTTTCGAGATGGGATATCGAATAATCCATAAAAGACTTGCACATAGTTTGTATGCTTGTTGGACAAGAATGTTGCATTCCATCAACATTAGCGTAAGACGTAAGTACATTTATGTGGGTGCTTGTTAGAGAACAAGTTCACTGAACATGACCGTATGAAAATTCTTAATGAAGAATTTATTCAGTCGAATAAGAATTTTCATGTTACAATAGTACATGACTAATCCTAAGACTTGAGGCACAATGGTAACTTTGTGCATATTACATTCTACTTTGATTTATCCTTTTGGTAGCTAGCACTATCGTTTAAAGGGATAAGTTGGGTATTATGTTAATATGTATGGAAGTTTGTTAGTGGCCAATAAAGGATTCGACACTTATGAAGATAAGTGAATTTCCTATGTGTTTCATAGTTATTAATCCAAAGTCCTTGGCCAAGGCAGAGATGAATAGTGATTCATAACCGGGTTAATAAACATGAAATAGAATCATAGTTATTAAGTCAATTTGGGTTTCGACAAAATCATACCCAAGACTTAATCGGGAAATTAGATGTCGAAAGGATTTTACATGTATGGAGTTGTAATCGGAATAGGTTTACTCGCTATTCACTTAATACTAGATTCATGATACTTGCTAGGTGTTACCATGATATGTGGGTTCATGAATTAAGGGGTTAATTCTTGAATAAGAGTTAATAAGATTTAACTCAAATTACAAAGTGTTGTAAACCCACTACTAGTATTAATAGTGAACCTAAAAGGTCACACTAATTATGAACAAAGGTAAAGATTGTATTTCTAATGGTTAGAATTAATTGATAAATATCTAATTTGATTAGATGTCAATTAAAGGAATATATTAATCAATAAGATTGATTAATTACATTTTGGATATTACTTTAGTAATTAAAGTAATTACTAAATTAATAAAGTTGAATTTTAAAATAGGATTTTAAATTTCAAATCCAAAATAATAATAATATGATTATTATAATATGGATGAAAATTGGGAAATGAATATAATAATAAAGTCTTGGAATAGATTCTCAAGATTTATTATTATATTATTATTTTTATCTTTAAATATGATTTAAGGATTAAAATAATAAAATGAATATAATAAATGGTGGTTAGATGGTTGTTTGAACTACTTAACATTGTTTATTATATATAAAGTCAATAGTTAGTAATATGATTTTTAAATAAAATCAGATTTTATTTAATATTACTAAATATTGATTATTTTATGCTAAAATGTTTAGTATAAATAGATGCAAAATGTTTGCAAATTATGCTAAGTGATTTTGTGAGAAATTCAAAGAGAGAAGAAAGTGTTCTTCATATATTTCAAGAAAGTGTTCTTGGAAATTCCCAAATTATATATATATATATATATATTCCTATACGAGAAAACCGAGACATTCCTACTAGCGAAGGAAGGTAGTCGGAACCGGGCTTCATAGGGTGGATACGATTAGAGGGAAGACACTTGGATTCCTCAAGCGAGTAACCTCAATCCGTTGACGTTACAAACCGGGAACCGATTCCCACAATCCACTTCGGTTAAATTGAAGGAGTTCAAGAACTACTCGGTAAATACTATTTATTTGTATTTGTATTTACTTTATTATAACAAATCAAAATTTGTATGTGATGCATGTTTTAAAGATGACGATCAGTTAATTCGCAATTAGTATGTACGGGTGTTGTATTTATTCGATAAATACTTACTTTGAAAAATTTTAAATTCCGCTGCTTAAAGCCCGTACGGTACTATCGAACCCAACAGTGGTATCAGAGCCACGGTTATCGTCTTTAAAACAGATTTTGATTTGTTAAGACTTATGAGATAAGCAATATAATTAATTTTTTATATGATAAAAATATTAATTATAAAATTAAAAATCGTTTTTAAGCCACACGAGTCGTGTGACCTTGTCACACGAGTCGTGTGGCATGAAGAAAAATTTTGATTTTAGCTTCGTGATTTTCACACGAGTCGTGTGACCTTGTCACACGAGTCGTGTGAGCTCACACGAGTCGTGTGACGAGCCACACGAGTCGTGTGAGTCTGGGAAAAATTTTGATTTTCAATTCGTATTTTTCACACGAGTCGTGTGATAAGATCACACGGGTCGTGTGACCCTCACACGAGTCGTGTGACTCATAAATTGATATTTTATGTTCATTTCATTAGATGAATGTTTTAGGGATGATCATGAGCCTCATATTCATTATGTTTGAATGGATGTTTTCATTTTCAATATGATTGAATGAATGAATGGATGTTTAATTATGTTTTCAATATGATTGAAGAAATGTAATTTATCGAGACCTGCGAGTCTCTTGAGATGAAATTTGTAAAATTTTAAATTTTGTATCGTTAGAGATTAGATCAAGGTGGAGACCGTTCGATGACAAAGGCCCACGCATGTGTGGGTAATTTTACAAGTTGTAATCTCGAAGGCCTGTGCTTGTACGGGTAGATAGAATAAATGTAATAGAAGTAGTTCTACTATTTGTTTTATCACGTACATATGCATAGATCCATTTTGGCTCGAATGGATCGAATAGGAAAGGACATGATCATCCCACCATGCATTAGATGTATGTTAGGTTTATTTACGCTTTCGTTTCATTAGATGACTGAAACTGGTAAATAAACGTAAAGATGGTAATCGATGAGATCAAGGAACCCAAACGGATTAATTTGATTAATTCCATATCAAATCAATAATGGATAAAAATAAGTTGGAACTTATTAATCCAGGCCTTCCATCAAAAGTAGATGACATGAGATGCTACGATGTTTTATCATTGGCCACGAGTCGTGGGATGATTCTATGTCGAAAGCTGTGAACTCTATTAAATATATTGATATTCGTGAGACGGATTCCTCTTTGTGTTGGCCATGAGTCGTGGGACACTCTGGTGGGCCGTTATCATGAAAGTTTTGATGGGTTTGATTTGACACCGAGTAATATATATGGAGTCATAAAATTGAGGTATATAAGGAAAGGTGAGGCAAAACATCTTGAAGGTTGTATAGAGATACAATTGTCAAAAAGTTGACTACCGATAAAATTGTTTCATGGTGGCATCATAAAATTGGGACATGAAATATTTTTATTGGACTTCAAGCCCACTATGAAAATAATGATTTTCATAATTATAATGAGGTTCTAATTAAATTAGTGGGAGACATTTAATGTTAAAGACCTAATATTAAATGAATATAAATTCCATAGTCTAATTATTTTCTGCTTCGTTTGTTATTTTTGTAGATCAAACTACTAAAATGGCTAAGAATCCAATCGCGAGTATCCTTGATCATAATAAATTAACTGGTCCCAACTTCAATGATTGGTTGAGGAACCTAAAGATTGTTCTTCAGTCTGAGAAGCGAGAGTATGTTTTGGAAACAGCTCCTCCTCCTCCACCGGAGGATCAGACTGCTGAAGAGTATGGAGCCTACTTGCGTCATGTTGATGACAATCTCCAAGCTCGGTGCTACATGCTAGCATCAATGTCTAATGAGCTACAGAGACAGAACGAATTACTGAATAATGCTTCTGAAATCCTAACTCACCTGCAAGAGTTGTATGGTGATCGGACGCGACAAATTAGATATCAGATATCTAAAGAGCTTTTCAGGTGTCGTATGACCGAGGGCTCTTCAGTTCATGATCATGGACTGAAGATGATAGCTCTTGTGGAAAGACTCGAATCACTTGGAGTCATTATGGATAATGAACTCTATGTGGATTTATTGTTGCAATCTCTGCCAGCGTCATTCGATAACTTTGTCGTTAACTACAACATGCATAATATGGAAACTGATCTTCCAGGATTATTAAACATGTTGAAGACGGCTGAGTCCACCATTAAAAAGGACAAGCCGGTACTTCTTGTTGGATCCACTTCCGGATCAAAGGCTACTAAGTCTAAGAAAAGGAAGGGGAAGGGAAAGGTTCCCAATAAGCCCAACAAGAAGGCATATAATGATAAAGGGAAGAACAAACAGAAGGTTAATTCTCAGGCCGATCATGAATGTTTTCATTGTGGCAAAACTGGGCACTGGAAGAGGAACTGCAAGGAGTATCTTGCTAGTCTGAAAAGTTCAGGTATTTATTTTGTTGAAGTTAACTTGTCTGTTAACGATTCTTCTTGGGTATTGGATACCGGCTGTGGCTCACATATTTGCAATGATTTGCAGATGATGGCAAGAAGTAATATGCTAGATGGTGAAGAAACAATCCTAAGGATGGGCAATGGGGCAAGAGTTGCTGCTAAAGCTATTGGGACTGTTTATCTAGCATTGAATAATGATGTAAAGATTTGTCTATCAAACTGTTTGTATGTTCCGGATTTAATAAAAAACATTATTTCTATTCCAATATTGGATAAGGAAGGTTTTAAGTTCGTCATTGAAAATGGAAAATGTTCTATTTTCAAAGACACAACTTTTATTTATTCCGGAAATTTGACAAATGGGTTGTATACCATTACACCAGAAAGACTCATCCTAACCATTCAACAAAATAAAAGGAAATTAAATAATCATAGTTCATTCACAATTTGGCACGCTAGATTAGGTCATATATCCGAAAAACGGATTCACAAATTGGGACCTAAACTCGACATTAGGGGAGAGGATAGGTTGCCTACATGTGAGTCATGTCTTAAAGGTAAAATGACTAAATCACCATTTGTTGGACAAGTGGAGCGATCTAAAGGTCTGTTGGATTTTATCCATACGGATGTTTGTGGACCACTAAATGTTAGTGCCAAGGGGAACTATCACTATTTCATAACCTTCACTGATGATTATTCACGGTATGGTTATGTGTACCTATTAAGGTTCAAATCTGAAGTATTTGAAAAGTTCAAAGAATTCAGAAATGAAGTGGAGAAACAAATTGGTAGAAATATTAAAGTTCTTCGATCGGATCGAGGAGGTGAATATTTAACAAATGAGTTTCTTGATTATTTAAGAGATAATGGGATTGTTTCACAGTGGACGCCTCCTGGAACTCCACAACTCAATGGAGTTTCCGAAAGGAGGAATCGAACATTGTTGGACATGGTTCGATCGATGATGAGTTCCACTGATCTACCTCTTTCATTCTGGGGCTATGCCTTAGAAACAGCAGCATATATTTTGAATAGAGTGCCAAGTAAAGCTGTACCCAGCACACCTTATGAGATATGGTGTGGTAAATCACCCTCATACAAGTATTTACGAGTATGGGGTTGTACTGCTTATGTAAAGCAGTTAGTGGGAGGTAAGTTGGATATGAGATCCATCTTATGTAAATTTGTGGGGTATCCAAGAGAGTCTATCGGATACTATTTCTATGACCCCTCTAAACAAAAGGTGTTTGTTTCGAGGAATGCTGTATTCTTAGAGGAAGAGTTCATCTCAAAGAATAGTGGAGTCATAGAACTTAATGAAGAACCACAAGAAATTCCACAAAGTACCACAAATAACATACCAGTAGAGACTGGACCATCTGAAACACAACCTCTTCGGAGATCCGAAAGGGTTTCTAGGGCGCCTGAAAGGCTATACCTATTCTCAAAAGACAATGAAGAGGGACTCCTTTTGGATAATGATCCAATAAGCTATGATGAGGCAATGTTGGACATTGACTCAGATAAATGGCAAGAAGCTATGCAATCCGAAATAGATTCCAGGTATTCAAACAAAGTATGGACTTTGGTTGATCCACCACAGGGTATTGTACCCATAGGTTGTAAATGGGTTTACAAGCGAAAACGTGGTGTAGATGGAGAAGTAAATACTTTTAAAGCAAGACTGGTTGCTAAAGGTTATACTCAAAAACAAGGTGTTGATTATGAGGAAACTTTTTCACCAGTAGCAATGCTTAAATCTATTCGGATATTGCTAGCCATAGCTGCGTATTATGACTACGAGATATGGCAAATGGATGTAAAAACTGCTTTTCTTAATGGAAATATTAAGAAAGACATTTATATGAAACAACCGCAAGGTTTCATATCCAATGGGAGTGTACAAATGGTTTGTAAACTTCAAAGGTCTATTTATGGACTTAAACAAGCTTCGAGGAGTTGGAATATTCGGTTTGATGAAACGATCAAAACGTTTGATTTTCATAAGAATCAGGATGAACCATGTGTTTATAAGAAGGTTAGTGGGAGTGCAGTTACATTTGTTGTTCTATATGTTGATGACATCCTACTCATTGGGAATGATGTAGGGATGTTGCAGTCAACTAGGACATGGTTGTCAAAACAGTTTTCCATGAAAGACTTGGGAGAAGCATCCTTTATCCTAGGGATAAAAATCTATAGGGATAGATTTAAACGGATGATCGGACTATCCCAGTCGACGTACATAAATAAGGTGCTACAACGGTTTAGCATGGAAGAATCCAAACGAGGATATATTCCAATGAGTCATGGGATTTCTCTTTCTAAGACGATGTCTCCAAAGACACCTGAAGAAAGAGAACGGATGAGTCATATACCTTATGCATCAGCTATTGGTAGCATTATGTATGCAATGTTATGTACAAGACCTGATGTGGCTCATGCACTTAGTGTAACGAGCAGATATCAGTCTAATCCAGGTGAAGAACACTGGAAAGCCGTTAAGATGATTCTTAAGTACTTACGAAGGACTAAGGATATCTTTATGGTATACGGCAATGGAGAACTGAAACTAGAAGGCTTTACTGATTCTGGTTTTCAGTCCGATAAAGACGACTATAAATCCATGTCTGGATACTTATTTACTCTGAATGGAGCAGCAGTTAGTTGGAAAAGTTCCAAACAAGAAACAATTGCTGACTCTACGACAGAGGCTGAATATATTGCTGCATCTGATGCTGCAAAAGAAGCTGTTTGGATAAGGAACTTTATCCAAGGGTTGGGTGTAGTACCATCCGTTGTTGATCCAATAATGATTTATTGTGATAACAATGGGGCTATTGCGCAAGCAAAGGAGCCAAGATCTCATCAAAAATCCAAACACATTATGAGGCGATACCATTTGATTAGAGAAATCATTGGTAGAGGCGATGTCGTGATGGAGCGAGTCGACTCAGCAGAAAATATAGCAGACCCCTTAACTAAACCCTTATCACAGAAAGTGTTCGAAGGACATCTTGAGAAGATGGGTCTTAGATACATGAGTGATTGGAACTAGGGCAAGTGGGAGATTGTTAGAGTAGGGTACCCGGCGTTCCAATCTAATTGGACGTATTCTACTTGTAAATACAGTCTATTGGAATTATATTATGAATAAGGCATTTCTTTATCTTAAGAGAAAGCATTTATCTTATAATTGCACTTAAGATAAAATCCCTAGATCACTTATGGTTATAAGGTATGGTTGCGCATAGAGATGGTGATCATGGAACATACCTTGAAAGCCGTGATCTTAAATACAGTTCCAAGTCGATGGATGTTTCGAGATGGGATATCGAATAATCCATAAAAGACTTGCACATAGTTTGTATGCTTGTTGGACAAGAATGTTGCATTCCATCAACATTAGCGTAAGACGTAAGTACATTTATGTGGGTGCTTGTTAGAGAACAAGTTCACTGAACATGACCGTATGAAAATTCTTAATGAAGAATTTATTCAGTCGAATAAGAATTTTCATGTTACAATAGTACATGACTAATCCTAAGACTTGAGGCACAATGGTAACTTTGTGCATATTACATTCTACTTTGATTTATCCTTTTGGTAGCTAGCACTATCGTTTAAAGGGATAAGTTGGGTATTATGTTAATATGTATGGAAGTTTGTTAGTGGCCAATAAAGGATTCGACACTTATGAAGATAAGTGAATTTCCTATGTGTTTCATAGTTATTAATCCAAAGTCCTTGGCCAAGGCAGAGATGAATAGTGATTCATAACCGGGTTAATAAACATGAAATAGAATCATAGTTATTAAGTCAATTTGGGTTTCGACAAAATCATACCCAAGACTTAATCGGGAAATTAGATGTCGAAAGGATTTTACATGTATGGAGTTGTAATCGGAATAGGTTTACTCGCTATTCACTTAATACTAGATTCATGATACTTGCTAGGTGTTACCATGATATGTGGGTTCATGAATTAAGGGGTTAATTCTTGAATAAGAGTTAATAAGATTTAACTCAAATTACAAAGTGTTGTAAACCCACTACTAGTATTAATAGTGAACCTAAAAGGTCACACTAATTATGAACAAAGGTAAAGATTGTATTTCTAATGGTTAGAATTAATTGATAAATATCTAATTTGATTAGATGTCAATTAAAGGAATATATTAATCAATAAGATTGATTAATTACATTTTGGATATTACTTTAGTAATTAAAGTAATTACTAAATTAATAAAGTTGAATTTTAAAATAGGATTTTAAATTTCAAATCCAAAATAATAATAATATGATTATTATAAGATTGGGAAAATGATATAATAATAAAGTCTTGAGAAAGATTCTCAAGATTTATTATCCAATTATTATTTATATCTTTAAATATGATTTAAGGATTAAAATAAGAAATATGATTATAATAAAATGGTTGTTAATGGTTGTTTGAACTACTTAACATATCTTATTATTTTCAAAGTCAATGGTTAGTAAATACTATTTAAATAAAATTTGATTTTATTTAAATATTACTAAATATTGATTATTTTATGCTAAAATGTTTAGTATAAATAGATGCAAAATGTTTGCAAAGATGTGAAGTGATTTTGTGAGAAAATCAAAGAGAGAAGAAAGTGTTCTTCATATATTTCAAGAAAGTGTTCTTGATAATTCCCAAATTATATCTATATATATATATATTCCTATACAAGAAAACCGAGACATTTCTACTAGCGAAGAAAGGTCGTCGGAACCGGGCTTCATAGGGTGGATACGATTAGAGGGAAGACATTTGGATTCCTAAAGCGAGTAACCTCAAGCCGTTGAAGTTACAACCGAGAACCGATTCCCACAATCCACATCTTTGTTGAAGGAGTTCAAGACACTCGGTAAATATTTCGTATTAGTATTTACTTTATTATAACAAATAAAAATTTGTATATGATGCATATTTTAAAGATGACGATCTGTTAATTCGCAATTAGTATGTACAGGTGTTGTATTAATACGATAAATACTTACTTTAAAAATTTTAAATTCCGCTGCGTATAGCCCGTACGGTACTAACGAACCCAACAGGGCCGTGGCTGAGGACGGCGGTAACGGAGCCTGCGCACGGTGGTAGGTCGCCGGAAGGATTCGCCAGGTCTTCTCGCAGAAAGGAGGGCTCGCGGAGTGGTCTGGTCGTCGGTGGAAGGGATTCGCAGGAGGAGTTGCAGCGTGACGGAATCGCATAGAAGAATTCGCCGGGATTGCTGGCGCGGATAGGGAGCAGGGGTGACGGAATTTTCCTTTCTGATGCGAGGGACGAGATATGAGATTCTCTTCTCTATCTGTTGCTCGAACGAATAAAAAGAATACAGAAGGGAGAGGGATTTGGGAAAAGCTGCGACTGGTTTTGAGAGAAAAGAGAGAGATTGAGGACGATGAGATTCTTTTTTTTTTTTCTTCTCTGATGAGGTCGAAAGCGAGAGAGAGATTGAGGCTGCGGGTGTGCTTACGAGAGAGAGGGAGAAAGAGATTACTTACTAATTAGGGTTAACATCTTGCTCACCAAGAAAAGAAAAAGGGGTCAGCTGGTTCGGGCTAGGGCCGAAGGCGCGTGGATTTAGAAAATTCGATTCTCCCGGGCTCGACTTAGCCATATAATGTTAAATCGGTTCGGCTCAATCAATAATTAAAATAATCAATTATATATATGGTACACACATTTATTTAATTAATAACAATAATAATAACATTTAGACATTTAAAGGCAATTAGGCATTTAATAATAATAATAGTAATAATAATTATAATAATAATAATAATAATAATAATAATAATAATAATAATAATAATAATAATAATAAAAATAATAACAATACTTCAAATAAAACACAAATAAATGGGGCATTACAGTCTACCCTCCTTAAACGATTTTGGTCCCAGGAAATCCAAGAAAAATCATCCCAACAGGACAACTGACACAAGAGAGAAGCTCAAACCACTAAACTCAGATATTCGGTCTGAATCTCCCCCACTCTACCAAGTCACACCGCACTAGCCATGGTTACTCCGCCGGACTTTGATGAGTACCTCTTCCGGACTCTCCCTGCTGGATTCGTCAATCCAGTAGGTCACCGGTACCTCATCAAAGGTAAGGTTCTGCCCACATGCAGCTCGTCAAAGTTCGCCACGTGCCTAGAGTCACGCACCTGTCCCCTCTCCACGAGGCACTAAACAGGTCGTGCACTCTTGCAAGCTCTGGTGATGGGGTCAACCGTCAGGCTAAGACGCTGACTCGGATGAGAATCACGAAAGGACCAACAAATGTGGCTGATACTTCCTCTCTTCCCAGAACTCGAGGCGTACAACGCCTCTTTCCGTACTCAGAACCTCGTACGGTACCATCAAGATCGTCACTCATAGCCATTGCTATAAGCGCACTTTCTTATGGTAAGAAATTCCACACGACACACCCATCGAGTACACCAGACTCAAAACCAGTCTCTCAGGGTCTCGACAACATGAACTAAACGCATAACTATCTTGATTTCCACGCGGTGCAAAGTTCAGTCTCGTGCCCGGGTCACGTTGACAACTTGCCCACGATCCCAATGTGATTCGTGCATCCGTATCAAATGGGCCGCCACGGGATCACATACAAAAGGCTAACAAAGCAACAACAACACCACAAACTCAACACTGATACCTACAGAAGTCACGGTTCTGCTCGATATCGCTGACAAAGCCTCATTCCTTGCCGACACGAGTAACAGCTCGTATGCAGTTTAGGAAGTATCGACTAGATATTCGATAACAAACTTATATTGCAGAAACGGGCTCTCAAATAGGGATGCTCGACGATCCCATTATAACGATCTAAAAAGACATGGCCATCCTGGGGTTTAATGCACTGTCACCGAAAGATGTCATACACACTGGCGCTGCATAAGCGGGGTGCAGGGACGTGTGCGTACATCTGTTCGGTGAACAGCTGCAAAAGGTCAAGTTTTCGGCCACACACTGGCTTGGGGAGCTCCTGCGGGGTGATGGTGGCTGCAGCTCTTGTGCGAGTCAACGATCGGCCCTGCAGTGCCTCACGTCTCTCAGCACAGGCTCGCGTGCTCGACCACCACTTCGCGTGACTACACCCAGTCAGCGTCGGCGTTTGATTCGAGATACAGAAAAGAATTACTCGAACTCAAGGCTCGCACTATCTGAGGTAACTCGGAAGGAAAAGGTTTTCACAAAACCAAGAAACATTAGGGTTCAACAAAGACATTATCCCCCAGCATTAAGGTATGAACAATCTCGAAAGGTTCAGGGTTTCAAAACATCACATCTAAAGAAAGCGAATATCGACATCCTCAGCTAGGAATCACCCCCAACTCAGTGGCCATTGTCGAACAATGAAAATGATCAGCTCGCATGACTCTTCCGACTAACAGTGTCAGCCGTCACGTCAGCTCTTTCACCAGTAGCTAAACGTGCTGGTAGTCCTAAACGAGCTCAGATGCTACGCTATTAAGATGTTCTTGTTTCTGGATCTCATCACGAAGCCTCCTTGGTTGATTCGTCTCGATCGCGTCTCGAATATAGGTCATCAACGATAAAAATAAAACACGACATGCCGATCCGGGTATGAATGGAGTACCAGACCGAATGACATCAACAAATAAAATCGAAGGAATGATTTAAGACAAGCGGAAAAACGAAAGTGCTCGTCTTAATCAATACATCAGGTTGTAAGTCTTGAAGTGGAAACTCCCAACGAACCAAAAACAAGAGTTTTCAAAGGATTGCAAAAAGTCAAAGAAATACAAAGGATCACTCTCGAAACTCCGAAGGGAAAAAGAACGAGAGTTTTCAAAGATTAACTATGAACGCAATTCGAAAATGAAGACGGCTCTGCACCGCACGATGTACTTACATCTGGCTTGACTACCCTCCTTAAAAGATTATCCTATGACAAAAGATCCCTAGAAAGGTGTCGAGGCTCCTCCCGATCAGGTATGCGACGATTCTCACGTACGCCACTTCGGTTCAAAGTTAACATAGATCATGAAAGAAAATTGATCGCCGTCTATGTCGAAGCTAAGGTACTCTCAAGTCGACCTTCGCATCGACTTAGCGACGTTACTGCACACGGTTCGATATCAGACAAGGATCAATAGAAACTGAAATTCGATGCTCAACTCCATCCCAAAATCTCCGCAAGGAAAAAAAAAAGGAATCAGGCGAATTTGTCACGGAACGAAAATCAAATAATAAGAATGGGTCACGAAATTCAAACTTGACTACTAAGCGAAAGGTAGTAATCAAGGAGAAATGAATAGCACTCCGGTAGCAAAGGCGTGAACGGTAGGTTAAAGGGTTGAAAACGGATCAAACTCGCACGTTAATATTTGCTGCAAATTTCCAGAAATCTGATTGCACGAAGTTCGTATCTTGAACGCATCCCCTGAATGAATCTTGCGCCGTTTGAATCATAAGAGACAAAACTACAATTCATGTAAAGACATCGAGGTTCCCAGATTATCAAAAGCATGCCAAAAATAGCAAAAATAAAAGACTCCAACTGTTGCGGTTTACACGAAAAACTGACTATGCAACGATCGGGTTTCCGGCACAAATCTCGATAAAAAATAAAATGATAAACACGCAATTCCTGTTCCTCATGAAAGGCAACAGGCTGATCTATAATTTACAAGAAGGTTACAACAAGAGACGACGGGATTTCATGGCTCAAAACAACAATGAAAACAGATCACATATAAGATCGAAAAACCAGCAAAACTGGACGCGCTCTCGAAGAACTTTGGCCACATCATCCAGCATACAATCGATAATCACTTCGTTCTTGCTCAAGATGAAACATAAGAGATAGAACTTTTACTCCTCAGAAAAGTTCAAAGCCTATCAACCGAGTTTAAGGGGTCAAATCAGCGACCAAATAGTCATCAATGAAAGATTTTCAAAAAGAGGTTTTCCAAACCCAACTCTTAAAAGAAAGTTCGACAATCACGGAACGAAGGTTCGCATGACAAGTCAAGGCTCGAATTTATTCGATAACAACTCAGTCAAAAAAAAATAACAAAAGAAAAGGGTATCTATAACTCAACAACAGAGTTCTAATACCCACGAAGAATTTCGCGAGACAAACTAACGAGAAATACACGTATAATAACGAACAAATTATAACAAGGGAAAAAGTCAGCCATTAACTCGATTTCCACGAATCTACACGCACAAGTGGTCGGATCATCGACATGAAACCGACACTTAGACTCCACTCCCGGTTCCCATTGACCGGGTTCTACACGCGTCTAATAGTTCTATCCACAATAGTCACAGACTTCTGAATAATCCACACATGCGGGACTGCTTCGTTTGTATGTTCCCTTTACTTAAGCCTTCTCTTTCGAGATAGCTTACGAATGATTCTCACTCGATGGTACTAAACAGAACTCATAACGAGTGCACTGTAATAGACCAAACTTAACTCGATAAAACCAACCCGAAAACTCACAACAAACATCTCTAAAGTCGACACTTAACTCTACACCACTAGAGTTCAAGTCCGTATAAATGGAGGGTAAATTCCTAAGTCCCAATAAAAGAACAAACCATAATCACGATACCAATAATAATCAAAACAATAAAACTCATACCTTGAGCTGACGCGGCGAGACGAAAGCGAGTGATCATATAGTCATTAAACACTTAATCACATAAGAACTAGTCTACAGAAAAGCAACCTGACTCTGATACCAAACTGTAACGCCCCGTTTTATTTTATAGAATATCGAATTAATTAATAAAAATCAGAGTTTTTTTTTTAATTAAAAACATTTAACGAGAAACGGGCGCTACTTGCTAATGACATCAGATAAACACATCCATCAAAAAAAATAACCTACACATGCTCGGACTAACGATATAAAATTATCCCTTAAATTCATAAGTCTCAAAACATTCAAATATGTCTAGCATGAAACAAAGTTCAACCAAGCTTAAACATAAATCGAAAGCGGAAGCAAGAATTAATCCAAAGTATGAAAGCAAATAATTAAGTAACAAGTTCATGCATAACACATAATCAATATACAAAATCAAAGCAGGGATATAAGCACATAATAAAATATCCAAATCCAAGCGGGAAAAATAAATCAAGTCAAGTATCCGTTCAGCAAATCATAACAGGCGGAAGCATAATATAGCGATAACATAATTTGACCAACAACCATCCTCTCGCTCGTCTTTACGCCACCGCCACCAACTCAGCTCAACCTAAAGAAAGGAAGAGGAGGACAACAACAGAAAACAATGGGGGTGAGCAACCAACAAGCTCACCATTGTCGCACAATTATCCCGCATAATTATTTTTAAAAGCAGTATCACGGTAAACAGTATCAGTATCGGTATGCACAGAGATCATAGACTAAACCCCTTACCCGGCCCTATCGCAAACCTCCTATGTACATACAACAACCTTCCGGATAAGACGGCATGGCTGTAACTGGAAATTTTCCCACCCCCGGATACGACGGTACATGGGATCCTTTCCAGGAGACAGTGAAGTTGAATCACCCCTCCGCTCTACACGGATTCGAGTATTCAGACAATCCCCTCCGCTCTACACGGATTCAAGCGTCCACCTCCCGGATACAACGGGCAGGCGACTTCCTCTGCTTTCGCATTCATCAAGGCACTAGTGTTCGGGACACTTAGACTAGAGTTCTCATGCATACAAAAATTTTCAAAAGAAATATCACACGAAATAATAAGTGCGATAAATATGGAATACATCACAAATGTACCCACCTGATAGCAGCAACAGTTCAACGTCACAAATCTCGAAATGAGGCGAGGTCACACCTCTAGACACCTACATTAAGTCCAGATACTAAAGTCAACACTTTAATCTAGACCTATGTAGAAAATTCACAAATTGACTTAGCCGAACTCGGTTCGACCAAGTGGTTCGTGAAGTTCTGTGGATATGGGAACACTAGGACTTAGACTCAATCAAACCACATATTCAAGTTCACATAAATGCAAGTGAAAGACAAACAAACAAGCCACAAGTAAACACATGGCACATTTGGTCATCAACACTTAACACATTTCAACATAGAAAAACAATTTCTCAAATTCACACTTGAATTAGAAGGCATATCAAATCAATGAGATAGGTTCTAAAACTTTTACATAAATTCCACATCCCAGTTCTAAGTAAGGTCACCCAGTTTCAGCTTCAAACTCCTTATGCATAATTTTATAAAATTCATACAAGTCTTTCAAAAAAAACGAGTTTAAATTAAAAGCACATGATAATGGACGATTCAGGCTATGAAATTTTTATCTAAAATACTACAGCATATGACACATAAATTTTCTAGCCATCAACATTCAGTATATCAATTTATAAAATTAAAACAACATTCAGCAAAATATCGCAATTATATCAAAACTGATCACAACTGAACTCCAGAAATTCTAAACTTTTTACAGCATGCTAAACATCACATAATCAGCACGTCGACAAATTTTCAGAATTTTTGAGCTTCAGAAAAATTTATTATAATTAAAAACAATTCGGGCAGAAACACCAATTAAATCATTAACCCTATTAAACCTAGTTTAAAAATTCTAAAAATTTTAAACAACACATAAATACACCAAAGACATGACATACTAGAAATTCAGCCAAAATGGATCACCACACAATTATTTATGAATTTTTCAAGAAACTGAACAGAAATCAAATTAATTTTTAAAAATAGCTAAGCACCTTTAAAAATCACGAAAAGTTTACAGCAGCTACATATTCATCAAAAATAGGTGAACCTAATTATTCGATTTATAGTGAATTTTTCATTCCAAACAGCCAATATGAACTTCGAAAAATCATAACGGCAATTATACACCTCCAATCGACACAAGGTCAGCGCCATTGTGTTCGAAATAATCCTAAGTTCCTAAATCCACAGCAATTATTCACTTACAACGAGTTCTCATTCAATTCGCACGAATCGACGAGTTTCACATAAACTAACGAATATTTTTACATAACGAACGATTCAAACACGCATATAACAATTCAACGAACACGTAAAACACAACCGATCACAACATAATTCACGTAATAATAAACGAGGGTTCGAGACTCGATACCGTTCTCGGGAAATGAACGAGAAAGGGTTCGAACGGGCTCGACGGTTGCACGCGTCTCGCCGGAAAGAGAAGGGCTCGACCATGTGAGAGAAGTTGCTGCCGGAAACGAGTCGCTGCCACGAGAAGGAGTAGCAAGTCGTCGGCATCGATGGGGCTTCGCTGGAGGAGCAGCGACGGCTTGCTGCCGGGGGTACACGCGTGGTGCTGAACGGCGGTCGTGGGAGAGCAACGTGCGCGGCACGGTGGAGCGGGAGTCGCACCGGGATGAACGTTGGGCTCCTAGTCGCGGGGAGGCTCATTCGCGAGGGAAAACACTGAACACGACAACTGCTGGGTACGGTGTGGCGGAGGGCCGCGGTTGAGGACGGCGGTAACGGAGCCTGCGCACGGTGGTAGGTCGCCAGAAGGATTCGCCAGGTCTGCTCGCGGAATGGAGGGCTCGCGGAGTGGTCTGGTCGCCGGTGGAAGGGATTCGCCGGAGGAGTTGCAGCGTGATGGAATCGCATAGAAGAATTTGCCGGGATTGCTGGCGCGGATAGGGAGCAGGGGCGACGGAATTTTCCTTTCTGATGCGAGGGACGAGAGATGAGATTCTCTTCTCTATCTGCTGCTCGAACGAATAAAAAGAATACGAAAGGGAGAGGGATTTGGGAAAAGCTGCGACTCGTTTTGAGAGAAAAGAGAGAGATTGAGGACGATGAGATTTTCTTTTTTTTTCTCTTCTCTGATGAGGTCGAGAGCGAGAGAGAGATTGAGGCTGCGGGTGTGCTTATGAGAGAGAGGGAGAAAGAGATTACCTACTAATTAGGGTTAACATCTTGCTCACCAAGAAAAGAAAAAGTGGTCAGTTGGTTCGGGTTCGGGCCGAAGGCGCGCGGATTTAGGAAATTCGGTTCTCCCGGGCTCGACTTAGCCATATAATGTTAACTCGGTTATGCTCAATCAATAATTAAAATAATCAATTATATATATGGTACACTCATTTGTTTAATTAATAACAATAATAATAACATTTAGACATTTAAAGGCAATTAAGCATTTAATAATAATAATAATAATAGTAATAATAATAATAATAATAATAATAATAATAACAATACTTCAAATAAACCACAAATAAATGGGGCATTACACTTACATCCAATGGTTCGTACCCCACCGGTTGGTTCTACAAGATCGCAGACCTGATTGGAGTCCATTGACCCCATTTCAGCTTTCATTGCAACATTCCAAGAATCTACATCTTTATCTTGGAGTGCCTCATTGTAAGTTCTTGGGTCCGATTCTAGGCCTCCTGGAACTGAGTCCGATGACTCTCCAAGACCTATCCATCGATCGGGTAAATGAGAAACCCTCCCACTGCGACAAGGCACTGTCTACACTGGTACATTCTCAGTGTTTTGTGTTGCAGTATTATGTGATGTATCTACTTGCGCACTCGGTGGGGAACCATTGTAGCGCCCCGTTCGTTTATTAGAATTCTGAATTTTTATATTATTATTTATTTTCTTATATTGAATATTTGCCTTATTTTATTTTAGGGTTTAATGCACCAAACCCCCCTGTATTATACGAAATCTGCGCGTTTCCCCCCTGTATTTTAAAAATTGCGTCAGACCCCCTTCTATTAAGGCTTTGTATGCGCGAAACACCCAAAATTTAGACGATTTTGGGTGTTTCGCGCATACAAAACCTTAATAGAAGGGGGTCTGACGCAATTTTTAAAATACAGGGGGGAAACACACAGATTTCGTATAATACAAGGGGGTCTTGTATATTTTACCCTTTTATTTAATTGCCGGTTATGATATTAATTGTTCTATTGGATATAAATTGTTATGTGGCTAATATATGTGATTATTATATGTTTATTTATTGTTTATATGTATTAGAATTATTAGGATTTATTTGGTTTGAATTTTAAATGGTTTCGGCGATTTTCGGTCTAATCGCGTAAACTGATTTTAAATCCGTTTCGATTTGCTTTCGTGCCGTTTTGACCCAAACCTTGAATTTATTCGTTTGGCCCATACCCTTGTGTTTTCCAGTCCATTTGGAACCATAAAACCCAGTCCTTTGTGATTTTTTTTATGCCTTGGCAATTATTAAATTCTTTTGGTTTGAATTTCAAATAAAGCATTTAATTAAAATCCTAAATTTCTACCATTATTCTAGGTTGGCGATTTTATTGACGTTTATGTGCCTATTTAAGCTGCCTATTTATGGGATAATTATGCCAATTGATAGCATTATTTCTTTTCCTTTATAACTGTCATTTTATGCGTGAAAAGAGAGAGCGAGATCCGCGCATCAGATCTCCCCAACCATACGCCCTTTTCTTCTCGCTCAAAATTCGAGCAGATCCCAAAAATTCAAGCTCACGGGCCTTTTTCTTCAAAATTTCCATCTGCAACATGTTATAAATCAGGTATCAAAATTACACGAGAATCCTATGAACTGATATATAATTTTCAGTTCTTACAAATAATCTAAAAATAGAAAGTTACAATTGAACTGAAAAATAAATTACAACTGAAAAAATTCAAAATGAAAAGATTTTACCCGAGGTGAGTAAAACTCTTTCCGCAAGAAGAATACGCCCCGTGTGGCAGCTAATGGTGCCGGCGTAACTTTCCCAAAGATACAACGACAAACGTCTCTAAATCTGTAGCACACCAGATTTAAGAGCTCCGGCGATCTAGAACGGAGTCGAGAATTGAGCACTAAAAATAAAAAAAATTATTTTTCAGTTCAATTGTAATTTTCTATTTTTAGATTATTTGTAAGAACTGAAAATTATATATCAGTTCATAGGATTCCCGTGTAATTTTGATACCTGATTTATAACAATCGCAAGAAGAATATTGTCATCCTACTAAACTGATGGCAAACAACGGAGAAGGTTCTCAACATTAGCATTCGGTCAACCCAGTTGTTAATAATCCTGTACGAGCTGTCCATGTCCCCACTGCTGAAAAGCCCGAAAAATTCAACGGGCTTGATTTCAAGAGATGGCAACAGAAGATGCGCTTTTACTAAACCACCTTGGGTTTGGAAAAGTACCTGAAGGACGATCCTCCAGTCATTGATGAAAATGAAACCAATGTTGAACTACGCAATGCGTACGATGCTTGGATGCAAGGTGATTACCTTTGCTGTAACTATGTCCTGAACGGACTTAGTGATGAGTTGTCAATGTGTACAGCTCGGTTGGTTCTGCCAAAGAGCTTTGGGCTGCTTTGGAAAAGAAGTACAAGACCGAGGATGCCGGGGTGAAGAAATTCGTCGTCGGAAAGTTTCTTGACTTCAAAATGGTTGACACAAAGACCGTGGTGTCACAAGTGCATGAATTCCAACTCATCTTGCACGATATTCATGCTGAGGGAATGTCACTGAGCAAGTCATTCCAAGTTGTGGCTGTGATTGAAAAACTGCCGACGGGTTGGAAAGACTTCAAGAACTACCTCAAACATAAGAGGAAGGAAATGAGTCTTGAAGACTTGATTGTTCGTCTTTATATTGAGGAGGGCAATCGTAATTCATCGGGGAAAATTCCGATGATGGAGGCTCGTGCTAACTTGATAGAGCAAGGCAACTCAAGCAAGAGGAAGTCCCTAGACAAAGGGAAGCAGCCTGCCAACGTTTGTAAGTTTACCGGAACTTACTATAATTGTGGATAGCCGAACCATATGGCTAAAGACTGCAAGAGGCCAAAGAAGGTTGGGCCAAAGAAAGGTAAACCTAGTGCCCTTGTGGTTGAACAAGGCGCTGTGCCGGGTGAACTAACCGACTTTGATATGTCGACTGTGGTGTTTGAAGCCAATATGGTGGTTAACCCAAGGGAGTGGTACATCGATACTGGTGTCACTCGTCATGTGTGTTCCGATAAGGAGGTGTTCTCTGAATACACTCCTGCTAAGAGTCAGAAACTTTACATGGCAAACTCCGCCACGGCTGATGTGGCTGGAGTGGGCACTGTGGTGCTGAAGCTGACTTCTGGAAAGGAGTTGAAGCTTAAGGATGTTCTGCATGTCCCAGACATCCGCAAGAATTTGGTTACTGGATCTCTTCTTGTTGAGCATGCAGTTAGGCTGGTATTTGATGCTAAGAAGTTTGTTCTTAGCAAGTTTGGAACTTTCCTTGGTCGTGGTTATCTAGACAAGGGTATGTTCAAAATGAATGTAATGGCCAAGAGCCGTGTAACCGTTGATAATGAAAAGCCTATTTCTGTTTATACCGTTGAGTGCTCTAATTTATGGCATGTTAGATTAGGACATGTAAATCTAAATGCAATTAAACGGTTGATGAATTTAGAATTAATTCCTAATTCTAAAATTGAATCACATAATAAATGTGAAATATGTGTTGAAGCAAAAATGGCTAAGTTGCCTTTTCACTCGGTGGAAAGGAGTACTGAACCATTAGACTTGATCCATACTGATGTATGTGATATGAAAAATGTGCAAACAAGAACGGGTAAAAAGTATTTTGTAACTTTTATCGATGATTGCATAAGGTTTTGCTACTTATATTTGTTAAGAAGCAAAGATGAGGCTGTGGAAGTGTTTAAAATCTATAAGACCGAAGTTGAAAATCAACTCGGCAAAAGGATTAAAATAATCCGAAGTGATAGGGGTGGGGAGTATGTAGCTCCTTTTGAACAAATATATTCTGAATATGGCATAATTCATCAAATGACGGCCCCTTATTCTCCACAGTCAAACGGTGTTGCTGAACGCAAGAACCATACGTTAAAAGAAATGATGAATGCCATGTTAATAAGTTCGAGACTACCCCAGAACATGTGGGGGAAAGCTGTTTTAACAGCAAATCATATCCTGAATAAAATACCACCTAAAGGGAAAGATAAGACTCCTTACGAAATGTGAAAAAATCGTAAGCCGTCTTATAAATACCTGAAAGTGTGGGGGTGTTTGGCTAAGGTTTCAGTACCTGAACAAAAACAAATGCGAATCGGGAGAAAGACGGTCGATTGTGTATTCCATACAATAGTATGGGATATAGATTTCTGGTTTATAAATCAGAAAATCCAGAGGTATCTGTTGGTACCACGATTGAGTCAAGGAATGCTATATTCTTTGAGAATGTTTTTCCTCTGAATGAAAGAGCAGAATCCCGTTCTAATAAAAGAACGTATGAAACTGCTAGTGGTTTTGTACCAGAGGGTACTGAAGAAGAACCTAGACGTAGTAAACGGGTAAAAACGGCTAAAACGTTTGAACTTGATTTTATTACGTATATGTTGGACGATGAACCGAGTTCCATTAAGGAAGTTCTGTCCAGCTCAGATGGACCACCCTAGGAAGAAGCTGTAAATAGCGAAATCGAGTCCATTATGCAGAACTATACTTGGGAGTTGGTTGATCTCCCTGATGGTTGTAAACCTTTAGGATGCAAGTGGATTCTAAAGAAGAAATATAAAGCTGATGGATCGATTGATAAGTTTAAAGCAAGATTGATAGTCAAAGGCTTTAAACAAAAAGAAGGGTATGATTTCTTTGATACTTATTCACCAGTTACGCGTTTAGCGTCGATAAGAGTGCTTCTCTCGATTGCTGCATTGCACAATCTTGTGATTTACCAAATGGACGTCAAGACGGCATTTTTGAATGGTGAATTGGAAGAAGAAATATACATGGAACAACCTGGAGGGTTTGTTGCACCTGGACAAGAGAGAAAGGTGTGTAGATTGATCAAATCCTTGTACGGACTGAAACAAGCTCCAAAACAATGACATTTGAAATTTGATGACGTTATGTTGTCAAATGGTTTCAAAATCAACGAATGTGACAAATGTGTTTATGTCAAGAGTACATCAAATACATTTGTGATTGTATGTCTATATGTAGACGATATGTTGATCATGGGGAGTAGCCATGAAGTGATCATAGATACGAAGGAATGTTGAAAAGAAATTTCGACATGAAAGATATGGGTTTGGCTGATGTTATTCTTGGAATAAGGATTTTTAGAACCCATGATGGAATTGTCTTGTCACAATCTCATATATAGAGAAAGTGCTCAAGACATTTGATGCCTATGACGGTGCACAGTCTAGGCGTATGTGTAAGACACCCCTTGATCTTAGTATAAATCTGGTAGCCAATAAAGGTCAACCAGTGGCTCAGTTAGACTATTCATGGATAATAGGGAGTCTGATGTACTTGACGAATTTTACACGACCAGACTTGGCCTATCCGGTGAGTAAGTTGAGCAGATTTACGAGCAATCCCAGTCATGAACACTGGAATGCTTTGAGAAGGGTACTTAAGTACTTGAGGTACACCCTTGAATACGGGCTAAAATACTCGAGATATCCAGTTGTACTTGAAGGGTACTGTGATGTAAGTTGGTTATCAGAATCGAGGGATTCTCACTCCACTAGCGGATTTGTTTTCTGCATTGGAGGAGGTGCAGTTTCGTGGAAATCCATAAAATAAACGTGTATAGCTCGGTCAACGATGGAATTGGAGTTCATCGCTTTAGATAAAGCTGGTGAAGAAGCCAAGTGGCTTAGAAATTTTTTATCTGATATTCCATGTTGGGATAAGACTTTGCCGCCTGTGATGATTCACTGTGATAGCCAAGCTGCTATAGATAGGGCGCAAAGCAACTTGTATAACGGTAAGTCTAGACATATTCGTTGTAGACATAATACCGTACGCCAATTGATCACAAATGGTGTTATTTCCATTGACTATGTGAAGTCTAAGGAAAATTTGGCTGATCCTTTGACGAAAGGATTGAATAGAGATCAATTGGGAGTTTTGCTAGAGGGAATGGACTTAAAAATCCACAATGTAAAGAATGATCATAGTGGTAACCCTACCATGCTGAATGGAGATCCCATGAACTTGGTTCAAAGGGAAGACTAATCTACGAAAATTCAGTTGAACACTTGGAACATATGAATGTCCAAATCTATTCCCTAGAGCACTCCAAGTGCAAGATGACCTGTTGATTGTGGTGAGGGTAAGTCATATGGACTTTTAATGAATCCCTAACCTTGTAAAGGTGGAGTAATACAGGATACTCTTGATAGGGAGGTCACCTATATAAGTGTGAAGTGTGGGCCGCTTCAAATGTAAACACTTATGAATCCAAAGTGTTGTCCATGGCCAAAATGGACATAACGTTAGAACAGAATGGAGTTAAGACTCTATTGTGTAAATGTCATTGTCTAGGTGTACACTATGGAGGAATAGTTTAAGGCATTATGTCCACTAGTCTGCCAGTGCATCCGATGATGCTTACAAAAGAAGGTTCAAAGTCAAAAGCTACCTTCTCTGATGCAATAGAGTTTTGTGAGGATTGAGCACAATAGTCTATATATTTTTAATTAACACTCATGTGGAGGATTGTAAATTATTATCAATAATTTTAATAATTGAGTTTGATTATCAATTATTGAGCATTATTGAGTGTAAATTGATTAAATATTTTCTCTTCCATTATTATCAATAATTGATTAATTAACTATCAATTATTGAGTATTATTATCAATTATTGTGTATTATTATCAATTATTGGTTTTAAATTGATAATTGCATCAATAATGCACCATCATCTCCACTATAAATACATGTTCATTTGGAGAAGAAAAACGCAAGAAAGAAAGGAAGTAAAAGGAAGGAAAAGAGAGAAAAATTGTAAGAAAAAGAGATATAATTTTATTTCTATTTTTAGTGTTCAATTCTCGACTTCGTTCTAGTTCGCCGGAGCTCTTAAATCTGGTGTGCTACAGATTTAGAGACGTTTGTCGTTGTATCTTTGGGGAAGTTACGCCTGAACTGTTAGCTGCCACATGGGGCGTATTCTTCTTGCGGAAAGAGTTTTACTTGCCTCGGCTAAAATCTTTTCATTTTGAATTTTTTCAGTTGTAATTTATTTTTCAGTTCAATTGTAATTTTCTATTTTTAGATTATTTGTAAGAACTGAAAATTATATATCAGTTCATAGGATTCCCGTGTAATTTTGATACCTGATTTATAACACAACACACGTCTCTTCTCCTCCAACCCACCGGCGTTACATAGTCGCGACCAATTAGCAATCTCCGGCAGGACGAGCGCCACCACCGGCGAGGACGAGCCACCAGCGGCGAGTTCGAACCCATTCCCGGCGAGGGCCAGCACATAGACGAAGAGTTCTCGAGGGCCTGTTTCCGACCGTTCACAACAGCCATCGTCCACCGCTCGCATCACCGCATCACCTCCGTCAGCCCCGTCGCGAGCCTCTCTTCTCGCCGACGAGACCACCAGCGAACCCCAAGCTAATCTCTATTCGCGCGAGCAGCCGCCGAGATCCGTACGGCCGATTAACAGGCGACGCGAGCCTCTTCCCGCCGGACAGCAGCGAACCACCGCTGCAGCAAACCGGTCAGCCGCCGTGAGCCACAACCGAGTTCGAGCAACGAGGAGCCCCGTCGGTGACCCGTCCGCAAAAACCGAGAGGCCCTGTTTGCAACCATTCTGCCGTCGAGGCCTCGTATTAGCGGCCGAGAACCTCCAACCTCCGGCTGAGGCACCTCTGTACCGATGCAGGACCGAGAGCTTCAGCAGCGGCAATCGAGCCGCTTTCGAAAACGTGTGGGCTCTCGGGCTGCAGCGAGCTGAACCTTTTTCGAGGCCGAGATTGACCTTGTTCGAGCCTCAATCCGTTTTTCCTCATTTCGTGTAGAATCGAGGAATGTGGTAAATCTCGTTTTCTTTTATCATCATTCGTTTAGATCCTTGTTTGTGTAATTCATATCTTTAAATTGTGGTTAAATTGAGATTAAGATTAAATAATTTTTTTAAAAGAAAATAGTTACTATTAAAAAATAATCAAACCTTTATATATATAATCAAACCTTTATATATATATATATATATGATACCACTTGTCACAGAGTCTAAAAAGAGGCTAAAATTCTCGCTCCCTTAGCACCCTATGCGGCCTGGTTTCCCCCTAAACCAGTCAGCCTTTCACCACTTACACTAAGCACACGACTTGATTACACAAAGTCGGAATAGTGTATAAGCATGCATACAGCAAACAAGCAATCACCCACATGAACATAAAGCAATAAAACAAGGCACCGCAATTTACGGGCTCCACGCCCAACCAACTATATTCCCTAAGTTGGAAAAGAACGAAGGCTTGCACACAAATATATAGATTGGTATTTCAATTAGGGTGCTATGATAACAGCCTGATCTTCTCCCTTTGCCATACGCGTCTTCACAATTTTCAGATCTGAAAATTTGCCCCTCTCTCTCTCCAAAATCGCCCTTTAATCCCCGAGCAAAATCCGATCGACCTTTCATGTCCGGCAAGCCACCCGCCGCAAGAGCAGCCCATCGCGCGCAAGCCGTCAGCGGCTTTTTCCCCGCAGCCGAGTAGCAGCCTTATTTCGCCGGCGAACACCCACGCACAACCACCTCCTTAGCCGTCGCAAGCCATCGTCGCAGCAACGTCCGCCCACCGCCGACGACTAGCCGCCGCCGCACGCAGCCCTGCGAGCGAACATCCACAAGTCCCACGCCCCGCCGGGTCTCGAACCAGCGAGGCCCTATCTGTATCTGTTCGGCCACCAAGACCCGCGGCATTGCACTGGGCTGAGACGAGCCGTCCGAAGTCTGCCCGAAACCGCGCGCGAACAGACAAAGTTCCACGCGTACACGTCGCGACTGAGGCTCCAAATTTCAGATCCGACCCTCCTCGCGTGTAGATTCCGAGGTGAGGTGAATTACGAGTTTTCCCTTTTGTCTTCGTGAATTTATAGTATGTTCTTGCGAAATGCGAATCCTTAGATTGTCGAGTTGGGATCTTGAGATTATTTGTTGGATTGGTGTTAGTGTTGATTAAATTTGGTGTTAATTGTTGGGTGAGAATTTGTGAGGAAATGGTGAAAGGTGTGGATAATTGTGGTTAAATCTGTGAATATTTGTGAAGTTGTTAGATCTCTAATTTGAGGAGAATCTTGTGAAAATTTGGTTATATTTGTGTGGATATCCGGAGCTTGGAAATTGTATATATATTGGTGTGATTAAATTAATGTGAAATTGGTGGACTTGGAATTCATGAATTGAGCTTTGAATTTCAGCCTCAAAATTGGTGGACCATTGATTCCACACATCCACGTGGATGCTTGTGTTTGTACGTCAATCAACGGTGAAAAGTGGGGCGCCAAGATCGAATCCGTAGAAGAAAAGTTTATCTCGCACGAGCAATTAATAAAATAAATTGCAGGTTATAAAAACATAACGACCACCGAATCGAGACTCGTGGGAACACATACATAGATAGAGGTTTCTATAATTACTGTTGAATACATAATGGCGAAACTCGAACAGCTCAATGCAGAGCAAGGCCCGACAAGAAAGCAACAAATCAAGATGAAAACAACAGTCACGAAGAATCGCGGATCGTCATCAATTTTCGTCTTTGTAGATTACCTTTTCTTAGTCATCTTCTTCGGTTTCCTTGGTTTCATTCTCTTCAAATTGGTCGGGTTCTGATTTTGTCAGGTACCTTTCAATATTCTTTTCTCTTTTTCTTTGATTATGCTTGTTTTGATTATGCGAATGAATGATGTGATTGATAGTATTATAGGTTTCTTCAGATTGTTCTGGGAAAATGCATTGGGAATTTGGTGTTTTTTTTTTAGATAAATTTTGCAGATATTTTAACTGTTCGATTAGGTTGTCATTGGGTAAAAATGGTTTCAAATGCTTACTTATGTCAACAGCGAAAGAATTATTTTGCTATGGCTCCATATCTCCATGAATACCTCCAGAATAGGACCTACGAATGTTAGAAGCACGTGTCAAAGCGGGAACCAAAGAATGGGAGCTTGGAGTCTTCAATGCGAAATTGCATTGCATGACAAAAAGAAAACAACAAAAAAAAAGTTATCTTGCTTTAGCTTGTGAAAAGTTGGATTTCGGTTGATGAGCCAGTTTATCCATGCTATTGTAAAGCATAATTCTGTACGTGATTTGGATCCTTTCAGCTTGGATCATGTTTGAAATGCTTACTTTCACCAGCGGATGAATGATTTTTATTATTTGAATGGATTTTTTTAGTTGATCAATGAATTATTTTTATTGGTTGAATGTATTTCTTTACTTCATCAATGAAATATTTTTTTACTTGAAATATTTCTTCAGTTTATCATAGAATGTTAGAATATCCTGCATTTATAGTTCCCCTAGATCTACTAAAATTGCTTGTGTCCTGATGGCTCACAATACATGTTGGTTTTCTTCTCCCCACACTTTAATTCATTGCATAGTCATGGTACTTTTTCATTTAAGTGTGTGTGTGTTTGGATGATTGGATCTTAACTAACAATTTTTCTGGGAAACAAATTTCAGAAACAATTAATTAATTTGGAAGCTGTAAATCTTGATTAGTTGAGAACTATACAAAATATTTCATGATCTTGTAAATAAGCATGGTATCTGGCAAGGTTGTATTAAAAACTATGAAGGCTGAGGACAATTTTTCTTAGTCTTCTTGTATTCCAATAAAAACACTGGAAACTTTTTCTCATAATATGTGGCTGATGATTGAGAAGCAGAGTCATTGGTTTGCTCTCTAAAATCCAGATGTTTCCTCATCACTCGTGTTTTCTTTTAGTCAAGTGGATATTGTAGGAAAATTAAGGGCGTGATTGTTTATAATTTGTACAGTAAATATTTCACTCAAAACTCAAATTTAATTCAACTTTAACTCAATTTCACTATCTCCAATATTATCAATATAATTAAATAATATCAAACAATCATTATTACACATCACATCAATTTTAATTCACTATTCACCCACTCACATAATTTTAACTAATCATCACTTCCAATCATTTTCTCCTACTTTTACATCAAATCAACTTTAATTATTTTAATTTAAATATTATTTTAATATATCCACTAACAACTAACTATATTATTTTTTTTCAAACTTAACTATAGTTAAAAAGACTAGTTTTTTATTAGTTGAATTCATATCCAATCACCCCCTAAGAGTCCCTTAAAACCTAAACTAGGATGTACCATTGTGAACTGTTCGAAATATTCCTGCTACTTGAAGATTTCCACTTTTAAAATATTAATTATTTAAGAAGTTTAACCTAGGTTGCAATCCATGGAATGAGTTGCAACCGATGTTCATTTCTTACACTTTTATGTTGGTGAATGGGTTGGACGATTTTTTGCAGCCTTGTCACCTGTTTTAAGCGTAACATGTGGCCCAATGCGAACTTGTATTGTACTTCATCAATTTCTAGGAACTAGGTGATTTAATTGTTTGAGGCTACTTTCTTGTTTTCATATGGAACATGGAATTTAATTAATCCATTAGGTGGTTATATTTTTCCGAGTGATGTAATCGTGTTGTAATGCACAATTTAATCCGTCAGAGTTGGATTTTCTTGAGATCTTTATGTCTTCTACCACCTGGATGAAATGCCACAAAACAATCTTAGGATCAGATAAAGACTTATGACTTTTGCTCATAGTTTTTAAACCCGGCCCGGTGATCGATCCGGGCAGGTCCTCGGGTCACCGGTTCAACCGTCGGGTCACCGGGTCAATTGCTGAACCGGATAATTAATTTTAAAATTTTTAAAATTATATATAGAGTATTTTTGTTATATAAATATACATAAAAGTAACAAAATTAAATGTTTTGTGTATAAAATTTGTATATTAAAATATTAATAATATGTATCTCATATCACTAGTGGAAAAAACACTTTTCACATCGGCTAAAAATCATATTCACATCGGTTAAAACCCTTTTTAAAACCGATGTTAAAACAGGCGATGTTAAAAGTCAGTCCTTTTTACATCGGTTTTAAACCGATGTGAAAAAAAGACACGTGCACATCGTTTTTCACCAAAACCGATGTCATAAGTGAAAAAGTAGGCCTAAAAAATAGGATAAATCGATTTTATTAAAACCCTTTTACATCAGTTCGTTTAACAACCGATGTGAATTCTAGTAATATGACATCGGTTATCAAAATAGCCGATGTTACATGTCTTTATTTACATCGATTTTTATAATAACCGATGTAAAAAAGTTGTATTTACATCGGTTATTGATAAAACCGATGTAAATAAAGACATGTAACATCGGTTTTCAAAATAACCGAGGTGAACAATGCTTATAGTGACATCAAATATTATGAAAACGGATGTAAAATATTTTGGTCGAATTGTCTGATTACATCGGCTTTATAAAACCGATGCAGCATGCTTAAATTACATCGGTTTTTTACATCAACATTTAAAAACCGATGTAAAATCAAGCATTTTACAACGGTTTTATTTAATTATACAATTTTTTACCCTATAAAACTAAAAATTTATTACTATAAAATAATAACATTCATACATTCAAAATATTCCCACAATTCAACACTATGTCACATGACAAGTACTAACAACCAAAATATTTCAACAACGTTATAACAATAGTTTTCATATGCACTATACACCAACAATAGTCATCAACCACAATTTGTCATAAAGTTCAAATTCCATAAAACATAAGCAAATTAATAAGTTTATTTTCCTAATGAAGTAACCTCAAGAAAGTACTTTGTCTACCGCATTTTTATATTCTCAATGTCTTTGTCCGAATATGGCTCATCAATGCTAAAAGCCTACATGATACAAACAAATATTATCCCTATAACATGTATTGACGTGTGTGATTTCAAATACAACAAAAAGTTGATTTTAATAAAAACATACCTCTTTGAACGAGTCGGTAATGTGAAGTGATATAATCTCTAGCATATACCTCATAACAAAATATCCACATTCTTCATCTCCCAATTGTTTTCGACACTTGTATGAAAAACATAAAAACATCATTTATACTACACAAACTAAATCAATGCATACAACCAACAAAGAAAAAATATAACTCTCCAAAATCAACACACTTAACATCATTCAATAAATTTACCTTAGGTTGAACCCAGTTAGGCTTCTCAACGAGCACAACCAAACCACTTCATTTCGTTTGGGACAAAGTATCATCAACTGCCAATGTTCTCAGAAGATAAATGTATTTAATTGCTATACTTTTTAATTTGTATGTCTATATAATGTTAATGAAAATAAAACGAAGCAAAGATAAAGTGAATTTTATATGTTTTTATCTTCTTACTCGCTAATGTACGGTGCAAAGATACACTGGGGTCAATGCCCCAGGTCGACCGGGTCGGCCGAATTTTGACCGGGTCCTTGGTTGCCCGGTCCAAATACTCCACCCGGACCGATTCCGGCTCCGGGTCGATCGGGTCTCGGGTCAACCTGTTGGGCCGGTCCGGGTCACAAAACACTGTTTTTGCTGACAAAACTCTGATCCTTGGTCTTGGTTCAGCTATAAAATATTTTCGCCTTGATAGTAGAATCATATCAGAAAATGTGTGGGCAGTTTAGGATATCAGATGATTTCTACCTTGGTTCCTTTTGCATAATAAACTTCTTTCTCACTATCTGTAAAAATATTCTTCATGTATCCTACAAATTTTCTCGCTTGTAGATAATTTCGTGTTACTAAACTGAGTTTCTCCATGACACTCAATTAAGTAGGTAACTACTGTATTATACAGCATTAAGTGCTTTATTTTGTCCATAATATTGTGTTGATTGTGACAAGCAAGCTCCTTTTCATATATTTTTTAAAACAGGTTTTAAAATGCTAAAATTATGTGAGATCACCAACTTAGTTAGCACGTAAAAGGATTTCTAATTTGACTTGCCTAATTGCAACTCGTCCCATCGAAATGCAAACGAATAATATTCCATTAACGACTAAACCGAAAAGGTCCAAGCATAACACACCGAAAACAAGAACATGGTACGACCTAAAATGGAGCGAACCCATCCTAGAACTAGATTGAAAAAGAAATCACATTTTCAACCATTCGTACTTATTCCACTCGAAACTGAAAAAAAAATAGAATTAAAACTCAAGGGTGAAATGGTGCAAAGATCTCTCCACCCGCCTATGACAGGATTGTAGGTAAAGGGGTTGGCATGGGAGCCTTTCTTGGGGAAAATGACTCGGCCAATGCCTGGGATAAGTACCGAGCGGTCAAAATGGCCGGCCCACTCCGGATGTAAATGGGCACTCTCGGTTGGGAATTCTCGCCCGTTGGCAATGTGAACCGTGAGAGACGTGAGAAGGAAGATGGTGAGACCGAGGAAGATGGGAGGGGTTGAAGCCATTTGTTTATCTTAGACTAATAATATATATGGTGAGTAGTGAAGAGAAAAGGAGTTTTTGATGGGTGATGTGTGAATGTGTGGAGTGGGGTTTAGAAGGGGTTTTTATACTCCGAAGTTGATGGCTATTTTGGCGGCGAGTTAAGGGATCAATTATGCGTGCTGTGTAGTGTTTGGTGATGGTGTATTTATTTGCATGTATTGATTGGTGTAGAATGAAAATGAAATGTGTGTAGGCCAGCCGACTGATACAAATTTTCATTTTAGTTGTGTTGTATATTTTTTACATTTTCCGACAATTAAGTTATGTGATCGTAGTTATTTTATTTTAGTAATATATATATAGGGCCATGTATCGGTAAGAATGCTGTTCAATGAAATAAATAATAATACATCGTAGCCATTAGATCAGATGATCCAATGGCTACAAAAAAGCCAAAATTATACATTTATTAATGGCAATGGGGTAATTTTTACACCCAAACAGAGGGACTCACGCCACTACACACCAACTCATATGTGGGCCCCACCTGACACCTCACATCTTCCTCTCTCTTATTCACTATCTCTCTCTCTCTCACACACACACACCTCACACACACACACAAACACCCACACACACACGCACACACGCATGCACACCGTCACACACAAATAACTCAGTCGGACTTCCTCGACGGCGCTGTCCGCCCGACTCCATCGATACACCCCGCCACTGCCTGAGCACACTGACGCACCGCCACCACCAGAGCATCCCGACCACCACCACCCAAAACTCTCTCTCTCTCTCTCTCTCTCTCTCCTGCAAAAAAACCAGCCCCAACTCACCCCACCGAAAAATCCACGCCACTGCCGTAGCACACTAATGCACCGTCATCGTCGGAGCATCCCTGCCACCACCCCATCCCCCCTCTCTCTCTCTCTCTCTCTGTCTCACCCGCAAGAAAACTAACCCCGTCATTACCTTCTCCTAACCGCTGACTCTTGTCTCCAGTGAAGCCGACTTTGTCCGATAGCAACCGCGCGACCGCCGTGCACCATGCGACACCGGCGAATAGAATAACCATCAACCTCCAGGCACAGTCCGATCTCCAAGCACAATTCGACCACTTTACCCAACCAAGTTCTGCCGCCTCTCACAGACACCAACCCTTGGCTGCCACCGTCAAGGTCCCGCCATCAGACGCCGCCTGTAGTGGTTGCGTCACAACAGAGGAAGGATGGAATCTGAACGATCAGTTTCTGAAATTAACGATCTAGACGATTTCGAAGTTAGCCTTATGATTTGCTTAACACATAAGGTTCGAACTTGTCTTCTTTTCTGAGCATTATTTTGTGAATTCGAACTTGTCTTCTTTTCTGAGCATTATTTTGTGAATTAGATAAGATCCAAGCAATTGATTGCAATTTAAAAAATGTTAATATATTTTAATTTAGCCCATGGCCAAATCTATAATTTATAAAAATATACAAGAAACTATTATTTTTTATATGTTTTTTTATACATATATTTATTATGCATTTTCAACCTAAAAATAATATTAAATATTAAATAAACATATTAACATACTTAATATATTTTTATTAACCCGCACTGCTGAATGCCCAATAGTATTAAACCAGATGTACATCAATGACTGTCAAGATGTACAATAGTGTTAGACGAACTAGATTGCACATTAGTGACCAAAACCGACCAAACTAAAATTTTCAGTTTGAAATTTTATATGTCTATTCATATATCTATTTTACATTTAAAATTTTAGTTCGATTTCGGCTTTACTTTCTAAAATAATTTAAAGAAATGAACCGATCGAAAAAAAAATTATTTTTTTATATCTTTATAATATTTCTTTTCAACCAAAAAAAGATATAAAAAAATATCCAATAAAAATATTAAAATACTAACTATGTTTTTATGATAGAAATAATATATTATTCGGTTATTTTAATTGATTCGGTTAACCGACCGAATACACCAAGTAATTCAGTTTGGATCCAATTTAGTTTGAAAATCGTGCACAATAGTGTTATACGAATTGCACGTTAAAGACTGTCAAACTGCACAATAGCGACTGAGCCGACTGATATAATTTTTTTGGCTCGATTTTTTATATTTCTATCTGATTATCTGTTTTTATATTCATTTCAGTTCCAATTTGGTTTGGAAATTTTTTTGGTCCAATCAGAATTTACAATAGCGACTGAAATCGTGCAAAATAGTGTTAGACGAATTGCACATTAATATCTTCGACTACACAAGAGTGACCAAAACCGACCGATCTAAAATTTTCATTCCGAATGTTTATATATCTATTCGGTGTTTTTACTTTTAAAATTTTAGTAATTTCAATTTGATGTCGGCTTTATTTTTTGAAATAATCGAAAAAAAGGGGACTAAAAGCAATCAAAATAAAATTTTCAGTTCGTTTTTTTTTTTTATATATATATTATTAAGATCTTGGATTTTCTTGTTACCCTCTCGTTCAAACTACCAATCACCATATCAGAAGGATGATATTTTTGAATTCTTGAGGGGATCCCATTTGGATTCAGTCAGATTTCCAAGACAAGTGGGTACATGGTATTCAGACACTTGATACCCTTTAATTCACCTGAACTTTCTTCAGCTTGACACTCAGTTGAGTCTGACACTTTATCTATCATTTCTTGCTGAACTTGTGACATATCATTAGACATATCAATTGAAATAGATGAACTAACATTGAGAATTTTTTCATCAAAGGTGAGATTCATGGATTCTATAATAGTGGGAATGCTTGTGTTATATACTCTTATGATCGACTATTATTAGAATATCCTAGAAATAAACCAACATCACATTGAGCATCAAATTTCCAACGTTGATCACAATCATTATATATAAATCATTTACAACCAAACACATGCAAGTAACTCAAGTTAGGACTTTTGCCTTTCCACAGCTCATAAAAAGTGATATCTATACCTCGACGAAGGTACACTCTATTGATGAGGTAGTATGTTGTGTTTACGGCTTTAGCCCACCAACAATGAGATGTTTCTTTTGAATTCAGCATCACCCTAGCCATCTCTTGCAGGGTACGATATTTCCTCTCTGCTACACCATTTTATTGAGGTGTCTTAGGAGTAGAAAACTCATGAAAAATAGCACGTGAGTCTCAAAAGTCTACAAAATCACTATTTTCAAACTCAAGTCCATGGTCACTCCAAATACCAATTATGGGAAAAGCTTTTTCATTTTCAAGTCTGAGGCAAAGAGTTGTAAAATTTTCAAATGTGTTGGATTTTTCACGAATAAAATCAATCCAAGTAAATCTTTCAAAATCATCAACTCACACAAATATGTACTTCATAGTGCTATATTTCTCTTCCTATATCGGCCCCATTAACTCCATGTGAAGAAGTTCAAGGACTTTCTTGGTTGCATTCTGTTTATACGCTTTGTGAGCCTAGCGTTTCTGTTTCCCCATTTTACATGGTCCACAAACAGAATGTTCCTTTATGGTGAGTTTTTGGAACTCCTCGTACAATGCCTGCATTAGATAGATTTACAAGATAAGAATAACTAATGTGTCCCATGCGTTGATGCCACATCTCAGTTTCACTGATCACTGCTTGTAGACACTTCGAACCGACATCAACAAGATAGCATTTGTCACTTGATCTTGAACCTATCAACACGCAACCATCAATATCATCTTTCATAAAGAATTTATTACGAGAAAAGCTAACATTCAGTCCTTGATCACATAGTTGGCTAACACTAAGTAAGCTAGCTTTCAATTTATGAACCAACAACACGTTCTTCAGTTTATGCAGGCCACCAATGTTTAGACATCCACTGCCAACATCCTTGTTGCTGGCAACATCACCAAATGTCATTTCACCATTCGCACATGTTCCCAAATCACATAGATAAGAAATATCATCAGTCATACGCCAGAGCATCCGCTATCTAGGCACCATTTACCTTTTTAGAGAGGTTTTTAGGGATAGAACTAATGCAAAATATTTGTGAGTGTTTTCACAACCCACGTTTTTTGTTCATTTCCCTTTACTTTGTCACTTCAGATTTCGAAACTTTCACAGGTACTCCAAGATGGTTCCAATTTTTTACCCTTCCAGTACAAAGGTCATGTTGCATTTTGTAGACTTGGGTCTGATGTGACCATTTAAACCACAATAATGACATATGGGTATAAAATTTTATGAATGACCGTTCTCCGATATAGTTTTCTTAGGAGAAGAGGTTTCACTTACACTGCTAGGAACGAAGTTACCATGTAGTTCTTCAGGGACAATACTTACATTAATGTGGCACTGGGAACAAATCATCCATAAAGTTTCTTTACTGGTTTAACTGTAGAACATGTACCTTCTATTTCTGTCATCATGGTGAAGCCAAGTCCGAAGTGTTCACATTGTGGTGGATCTTCTGAGGTACTAGGACCTTCATCCTTACTTTCAGTGTATCCTATTCCCGTGAGATCACCATAGGTCTTTTCGATATTGAGTAGTTTGTTCAAGTCTGTTGTCCCCTTGTCTAGTTTGTTCAAGGTTTGAGATGTACGTTAGTTCAACATTTTTCTTTTTCAAGCTATTCTCATGTTGAGAAATAACTCTATGAGAGTTCACCCTTGAGGATAGACACTTCATTGTCTTTTATCTCCTAATATCTTCTACAAGGTAAAAAGTTTAGTCCTCATAAATTCAATAACCTGATGTTTTCAATACCTGCTTGTTTTGATACTTTCAAGGCATTCTCAAGGATCGTTTTTCGAGCTTTTGCTGCATCAAGCTCAACTTCCTTCTAATGAGAGAAGGATGACATTAGTTGACGGTTCAGTGCTCCATTCAATTCCCTCAATTTTTGAACCTCCTTTTTGAGGTATTCCAGTTATTAATTTGAATCACTTTGATGAACTTGAGACTTAAGAGTTTTAATCTGACTGTGAAGGTTCTGAATTGCAGTTGCAGCATGTATACATTTCTCCATAGCTAACAAGTGCACTGGATCTTCACACGTGTTCAGATCTACATTATCACAAGATTTATCAAATTCATAACAAGGAGTCTAGGAGAGATTCATACCTTCATCAAATTTTGATGGATTGATGGTTGAGGTAAGACATTGATAATTTTCTCCTGAATGAGCTGCCATGTTGCTAGTGAGGGATGCAGGTTCTTCAGTTTCTTCTTCACTTGATTCCTCCCATGTTGCCTCCAAGGACTTGTTCTTCTTCTTTAGATTAGTAAATTCAAACTGAAAGTGCCCAAAACCTCTGCATTGCCTGCACTGATCCTTCTCTACATTTTTACTTTCAGATTTTGAGGACTGAAATGTTGGTTCGCTCATCTAGATAGGAATTTTTGTGGGAGATGTTCGTGTTGTTGAACTTCTTTTTATCAAACTTGTTTTTATACATCTTCTGTCGTATTTTACCATAATTTCTAGCAATTAAGGAAAATGATTCTTTGAATTTAGTGTCTTCCTCCAATGAACCTTCCTCCTCGTCACTGTCTTCAGTATGACATGAAACATCAACTTTTAAGAGTAAACCCTTATTCTTAACTTCTTCATAGTTTTTATTGATCTCGAACGTTCTGAGATCACAAAGAAGATCATCAAGATTAAATGGTTTGACTCTTTGAAAGCATTCAAGAGACGTGATATTCTCAAGAAATCTTGCTGGAAGTGTCCTCATAATATTTTGGACTTGATCTTGACGTGCTTCATAGATGTCTTCTTCCAACATTGAACTCTGATTTACAGTATCACAAAATCTCTAGTAGTACGAGTAAGTTGTTTCACCCTCCTTCATCTTGATGTCATCAAAGGCCAAAGCCACCTGCTGCAGTTTGGAAGATTTGACAGATTTGGATCAACTAATGTTCTAGGATATGCCATGCATCTTTGGTTGTCGTGCATTGAACTATCAACTTGTGTTGTGTTTGATTAACGACCATCAGAATTGCATATAAGGCTCGGAAATTTTCCTCTTACTGCATCCTTTCGAGAACCGTCTAGATATCTCTTGGTTTTAGGACTTCTTCAATCTGAGTCTGAGTCTCATTGTTTGGTGCTTTTCTCGTGAGTGGATGTTTCCACCCATTCTCTACGCTTTTCCAAGTTACCTTACCAAGTGAACGCAGGAAGATGATCATCATCGATTTCCAGTAAGGGTAATTCAAGCAATTCAGTTGCGGTGGTCTCGACATAGACGATTTCTAGTAAGAGTAATTCGATCAATCCAGTTGTGGGTGTCTCGACATAGATCCACCATCATGATTCATGGTTCCCCGTGAATAGATTCATAAGATCTTCGTGTAGGCTAACGAAAACCCGCTCTGATACCAATTGAAATTTTGGGGGAATAACAAAATTGCGCCTAACAAGTAAATAGTGAACGTTCAAGTAAATGCGGAAACAGTTCAAACAATAATTGAACCTTCAAGAGAGCATCCCACTCTCCCTTCGAAGCTCTTTCATTAAAAAAAATGGTTGGCCTATTATGATTTACAATGAATACTCATTCTTCCTAACATACGAAGTAATCACTTAACTCAATTAATTTTTTCAGCCACTCCACGTGGACTTTTACAATGCGAATCCCACGCGATGTACAAATGCATTCATCCCAAATACCTTGAATGTTCGAGTAAAATACTCACACTCAAATTAGAGAACAAGCTCTCTAATTTGAGTACTCAATAAAATAAAGATGAACTCCACACAGATCGCTCAGTCACACTCTCAACTTGCACAGCTAAAGATAATCAAAAGACGCAAGTAAGAAAGAGTGTCTATTAAAGGCTCTGTATACGCTGCTTCATAATGTAAGTTCTTTTAGTTCTCTGCTTTCCTTAATTAATCTCCAATCATCTATATGCTGCGATCTTCCCTTCTCGCATATGGTAAGCTTCTCTTGTCTCGTCCGCAAGCTTCAGCTTACATGGAAAGTATATCCAAGCGTCCTCCTCTCTATTTATGGTAAGTACCACCATACTCCAATCTTCATGAAGATTTCGTTGTGCTTCGTATGACGCATATCCTCTCTTTTAATTTCCTACAAAATAATTAAACAAGACTTAGTCTATAATTAAATAGACTCGATAATAAGCAAATAAAATAAGTTCAAACTTTCATTTGACTTGGAGAATATTCTGCTTGCTGATTTGAACTTGACTTCAAGATATGACTCAGGATTTTCAATTTACTAGCAAACAAATTAATTTATTACATCCACATTCAAACAATGACATTGGAAGGTGCATTTTCCTTGGAAAAGGCTAATTAACCATATCAAGACATACGACATCTTATCCATGTATTTATGGGAGATTTTCACATCAAGGCAGTATAGGTGTATACTACAAAAACGAATAAAAAATTTCATCAGCAAAACAGTAAACTTACCTAGGGTTTCGACAAAAATATAAATTTGAATAAAGGCAATGGTTGAATGTCTGCAGCACAACTTGATAATGCTAGAACATGTTTATAAGAAGTTAAACAACATGTTAGCCTGTTAATGAGACCCGCACTGATATCGTCGTTCGATACACATACATAATTAGGTGAGCGCAACTTCAGATATAAAGATGACTAAATTTATCTGAACACAACTCATATTGAAATATAACATCACCAATTAATCTTTTGGAATTTGCCTGTTGAATTTCACCAAAATTTTATAAAGCGTAGTTGTAGTACATCTCGACTTCAGATGATGAAAGAGGTGCAAGATGTACGGCTGAGGAGTTGCAGGTGAAATGAATGTTCAAAAGAAGCTACAACGAAGAAGTGGTAGGTAAATGCCGTTTGGTAATTTTCACATCAAGCAAGGGTATTAGTGACAAAATTTATAAATTCAGGGGTAATATGGACCTTGCATAGAGGGCCCACTATACACACATTTTTAACACCTTTTCCGTCACGGGTCTCCAACTATCGGGCCGGCCGTAATCTCGTTTAAGAAATGCACATTTACAGCAAACGAAATACCTTATCAAGTCCCATCCGGTTTAACAAATATATAACCAAAATGGTAGAAAAAAATATGGAGTAGTAGTTCACTTTGTGTGGTGTGTAGTTGGATTGGATGTTTGAGGCTTTTCCTTATGCCAACTGGAATGTTATTGGATTCGCCTCATCCGTAATGCTGGATAAGATGCCAATAGGCCCAATAATTAATAACCTAAATTTCCATTCACCACAAACCCTCAACCATGGCCTCCCCAACCCTCATCACCCCCAATTCCGCCACCCCTAAACCCACTACTCCGCCTCTCATCCGCTCCAGAATAATCGCCTCAGCCTCACCCTCCGCCTCCTCCGCCGCAGCCTCTACCGCCTCCCGCCGCAATTTCCTCTCCCTATCCGCCGGCGCGGCCCTGCTGTTACCTCCCCTGGCCCGTGCGGCCTCCTCTGAAGAGGAATACGTGAAGGAGACGGCGGAGGTTATTGACAAGGTAAGGAACACCATAACCCTCGATAAGACCGACCCCAGCGTCGCCGCCGCTGTGGCGGAGCTCCGGGAGACGTCCAACGCTTGGGTGGCCAAGTACCGGCGGGAGAAAACGCTGTTGGGCCGGGCTTCGTTCAGAGACATGTACTCGGCTCTAAATGCTGTTTCGGGACACTACATTAGCTTCGGCCCAACCGCCCCAATCCCGGCTAAGAGGAAGCAGAGAATCTTGGCGGAGATGGACACTGCAGAGAAGGCTCTGTTGAGGGGAAGNTTTGTCAACAAAATATTCATTAAGACAGAAATTCAAAATACAACAATGTCTAGCAATCAACGGATTGCCAAAATTCCTAATAGTCATAGCTATTACAAACCAACGAGGGATATGAAATTCATTCCCCCTATACAACCAAACTGGTCAAAAAAATCATCCCAACACTAATTACAAGATAATTACAATAAAACACATGAAGAAAAGGACGAACACAAAATAACAATATCTTCTACTATAAGGACGAACATCATATAAGGAGTTGAGTGATTGAGTTTGTTACTATTAGCAAATGCTTTAAACATAATTTGTACTCCTTCCATTTTGAAATATAAGGCGTATAAAGATTTCTCATTTTTTTTGAAATATAAGGCGCGCTCAAAAATCAAGACAAATTTTTGCATTTTTTTCCAAATATACCCTCATTATGTTGAAATTAAGGAAGTGTGGAGTGGTTGTGATTAGAGTAAATAAGGTTAATTTAGTCAATTTATTCATTAATTAATGTCTCCTTAATATTTGTGCAATAACCTTAAATGCCTTATATTTCAAAATGGAGGGAGTATTATATATTAAAAGTCACGTTAAGTGATAAGGAAAAGCATTAATTTTGCTGTTGGCATGCCCTTTTACTCAAAGGATCCGATCAGCTATCATAAATATTGTGCTCAATTACCACTTATTTTCCTGTGTGTTACCAAATATCTATTCACAGTCTGCCCAAATATTTATATAATTTCTTATTTACTATTAGCTTATTAAATATACATTAGAAATTGAAAATCTATATCGTTTTTGAACTAAATATGAAAATAGGGAAAGTTTAAGATTGAGTTTACATTATTACCGTGCAACATACTCCGATTAAAACACACACACAAACAAACACACATATTGGGTGGATCAAATAAACTCTTTAAAATGAGTATTTGAGATTTAATATTAATCATTGATTTGTGTTGATCAATGGTTCATATTAATCGATTTGAATACATATTAATTGTAAAACAAAAAATAATTATTATTTTAATTAAATAAAATATATAGTAAACATATTTACTTTAGACCAGCGTTGAACGGCGGTCGTGGACCGCCCGAAGCCAAACTCGGCGACCGGAACCCCCACTTGCGGCCGCCAGAGTTGCTGGTGCTTTTCCTTCCGGTCGGCGATGACAAAACCCCCGCTCGAGGCTGTCGGAGCTGCTGCTGCTTCTTTCGGCCTACGACGCTGAAGCCCCCACCCGTGGCCAGTGAGGCCTTCTTGTGGCCGCCGTCCCAACGTTCATCCAATCCCAACTATCTTCTCGTCTGAAATTGACCAATTCGGGGTATTCCCTAGAGAGGAAATAGACCAATTCGCTGGAAATCCCAACTATCTCCTCGGTCGACGTCTCCATTGCAATTCGGTAGGATGTCGACGTCTCCGTCAGCATCTCCGTTTCAGTTCGGTGAAGTGATCTGGGAGGTGGATTAAGGCGAGGATGCCAATGGAGGCGGAGCTGAGCGCTAGGGTGTTGAGAGGAAGAGGATTTTTAGATTTGGGGCAGGGATTGCTTTTGGGCATTTAATAATTTTTGGGGATTAAATTACAATTTCAGAAATTTATAATTATCGTAATTTTATCCTTGGGGTACAATTTGTAACTTATTTAAAGTTTGAATAACTGCAATATGGCCTTTGAGCTTTTATATCATATAATTCATGTACATTTAGTTTATTTCTTGTGCATATTAGATAATAGTACACAATACATATTTTAGTTATAAATAATGCATACTTAATTGAGAACAAAAAACAGTAGAATGCTACGATATTGCACCCAAGTGCCTATTTTCACTGCACATTGTCAATTGTCTATTTTGACAGCACATTTAATTTACACAAAATGCATATTTAGTACATACAAAGTACATATTTAGTTCATAAACAATGCACACTTAGTTGATATTATTGTTGCACATTTAGTTCATACAAATACATAACTAGTTCATAGCAAATGCATATTTAGTTCATAAAAACTGCATATTTTGAGTGTAAATTTACTTCATACACAATGCATATATGGTTCATAAAAAAAATGCATATTTGCATACATACTTAGTTCAAACTGGTCACTATATATTTTTATATTGTATAATTAATTTGATACATTATTTTTGTTTTTTCACTATATAATTAATATAATCATAATGCATATACATATAATAAGAAATGCATATTTAGTTTATCATAGTGAATATTTAGTTTATGTGAGTCAAATCATAGCTATTTATTTGTATACATTAATGGATCATATTAATCAATTCAAATTTACATTAATAAAAATATTATTTTTTATATTTAAAATAATTATATAAAATACACATTTAGTTTCATAATTACGTTGCATATTTAGTTAATGCAAAATGTGCATTTAATTCATGCTTAGTGCATATTTAGTTCAAATACGTAGTTCATATTATTGTTGTATATTAATTATATAATTAATTTGATGTAACAATTTTTTGTTTCTTATTATATAAATAATGTAAGAGAAATGTTATAGGTACATAATATTGTACATAGGGATGTACATAACACTCACACTGAGTGAGATCGACCAAAAATAAAAAATCAGGTGGACCTCACTCTATTTGAGTGTTATGTACACCTCTATGTATATTTATTATGTACTTGTAGTATTTTTCATAATGTAATACCTAATGCATATTTAGTTCAATCGTTAGACATATTTAGTTCATCATAATGCGTATTTATTATATTTAAATTAAATATACATATAAAGCATATTTATTTCATTATGCATATTTATTATATTTAAATTAATTATATAGATAATGCATATTTATTATATTTAAATTAAATATATAGATAATGCATATTTAGTTTATTCATTATGCATATGTGGTTCATATCTATTATATTTAAATTAAATATATACATAATGTATATTTAGTTAATTCATTATGAACATTAAGGTATAAGAAATACATATTTCAACATAGAGCATATTTATTGTATTTAAATTAAGGCAAAATTGCATATCAATACACCACATTTCACGTTTTTGCAATTTAATCATCACCTTTGTAATTTAGCAATTTAATACACCACTTTCACTATTTTTTGCAATTCGAATCACAGGACCCAATTCGGGCTTTTTCTACTGACATGGCATTTTTTTTGTTGACATGGCGTTTCAGGTGTCAATGACAGGGCATTTTTTGTGCTGACATGGCATTCCAAGTGTCAATTAGAAATAAAAAATTTTGTTGCCCATGAGATTCGAACTTGAGACTTGAAGCTTTTAAGGTAGTAGTGCCACCACCACACCAATCCTAGTTACATGATTAATTTAATAGCGTTTTATATATATAGAGTTAAATATGAATAAATCAAATTAAATTTAAAAGATAATGTATTAAATTAATAAAATATAAAATTATAATAAATTCAATGATATAAAGTTAAATGAAAATAAAATAATTAAAATAAATTAAGATAAAACATGTTATAGTAGAATGAATTTAAATAAATATAAATTTAAATATATTTATTATTTATTAAATTAATTATATAAATTTGAAAATAAAAAATAATAATGATAAAATTAAATTAAAAATAAACTAAATTAAAGTACACCATTTAAAATATAAAAATAACATAATATAAGGTAAGAAAGTAATAAAAGGTAAAATTAAATAAAATAAATTAAAATAATAAATATAATAGCTAATTATGAAATAATAAAATATTCCCTGCGTTTATGCTTTGACCGATCTCGCTCCTAATTTATTGACAAGTGTGACATCCATCAGCTTGGTCTTGAGTGGACTTTCAGCCTTTTCTTTACTCTTCTTGTTGCACAAATTCTCCTCGGCACCATGTTCTTTCTTCTTGGCCTCAGCTTTCTATCTCTTGAATGTTATCTCGTAACATTGTTTAGCCTGCCTCTGGTCTCCCAGCACNTAAACATATAAATATATTTTAATTTAGTTTTATTTAAATTCATTCCACTATAACATATTTCATCTTAATTTATTATAATAATTTTAGTTTCCTTTAATTTATTATAAATTTAATTTTATTAATTTAATTTATTATAAATTTAATTTTATTAATTTAATTTATATTATTGTTTAAAATTTAATTTGATTTAATCGTACGTAACGCTATATATATAAACGCTAAAGATTTATAAAGTAACTTGGATTGGTGTGGTGGTAGCATTACTACCATTTATCCTTCAAGTCTCTGGTTCGAATCTCATGGCCAGCATAACTTTTTTTATTTCTAATTGACACATGGAATGCCATGTCAGCATAAAAATGTCATGTCATTGACACGTGGAATGCCATGTCAGCAAAAAAATATCATGTCAATGCCATGTCAGCAGAAAAAGCCCGAATTGGGCCTTGTGATTTGAATTGCAAAAAATAGTGAAAGTGGTGTATTAAATTGCTAAATTACAAAGGTGATGATTAAATTGCAAAAACATGAAAGGTGGTGTATTAATATGCAATTTTGCCTTAAATTAATTATATGCATAATGCATTTTTTTTAACGGAACGATAGAGGATGTATTATCTCCAAATAAACCATACAAAGTTCAGTACAATGAGCCACACTCGAATAAGAAGATAAAATGAGAGGACACGCTTGAAGCGGCCTAGGCCAAGCCTAACCAAGAACACAACTCAGTAACCAACCTCCACTGCCATAAGGCCTAGAGATCAACCAACCAAGACTGACTAAAAAAGAAAACAAACAGAAATAAAACAAGTACAAACTAAACAAAAAAACAAAGCAAAACCAGACTAAAAGCTTAACCCCGAGAGAACTCCATCCAGTCCAAATGAGCAGATTTGATCAGAAGATGATCAGACAGTAGTTGATGTTGAAAAATCCAAAGATTCCGGCATTTCCACAACCACTAAAGCAGATAGGTGGTGAGTTGAATACGAGCCACTGCAAATGTGTCTCCACTAAGATTTAAAGGAAATTACAGAGTGTAAGTCATCCTAGCTCACAGGAGAAATGTCCCACATTCTAGCTGCTTTGGTACAATGGAAAAGTAGATGTTCAACTGTTTTTGGACTTTCACCACATACTTGGCAGGTAGTATCCACATCAAGACCCCTTCTGAACAAGTTGGCTTTGCCTGGCAATGTTCCACTGATGCATTTCCAAACAAAGTGTTTGATTTTCCTTGGAATTTTAAGCTTCCAAAATCTGTATAGACTCTGGCTTGTTGAGGAGTTGCTGCTGCAGGGTATATCAAGATTAAGGATTTTTTGTTTGGAGAGGAATGAGTAGGTGCTAGCTACTGAGAAAACTCCTTTCTTATCAATTTTCCAGTATTGTCTGTTAGAGGCAATGTTCTGAAAACCGGACCGGTCATCGAATTGGTCAAACTACTGGTTCAATGGTTCACTGGTCAGACCAGTGGTTGAACCGGTTGGACCGGTATTTAATTTTTTAATATTTTTAAACATATATAATATTTTATATAATAAAATTTATGTACAAAAACTTTATTAATTAAATATTAAGCTAATTTAAAACATTCAAACACTTAAATTAACTAATAATAATTTCTCTCTCTATATATATATATATTAATTATCTAAATATGTTTATTTTTAGTTGACTAACATAAATGTAAAAAATAAGAAATAAAAGCAAGATGTTAAGTGCATTTTCTTTCAATTGTGTGAAAGACGCTAAGCCCATAAATTGTTTGGAATCATGTTATCCCACATCGCTTGGGAAAGCTAAAATGAAGGAGACATTTGCTATAAAAAGAAGCACATAATAACCTTCCTTTGGCCACTCCTCACTCGCAGAAAACCAAGTGGTGAGCCAGCATTTAGTTAAAAATTAAAAGTTCATGGGCTGCATCACATTGGGCTTGTTCATTGCAGTCCAAATATCTACATTGCAGTCCAACTTTAAAGTACAAATTTGAATCGTTGGGCCAGTGAACCTTTCCCGGTTTTTCGGTTTGTCCGGTTTTTAACCGGTTTGAATGGTTTGTAAACGGTTTTTGAGCTAAGCGGTTTTATACCTCAAACCGAACCGTTGTGTTGATCGGTTCCCGGTTGAACCGGTCGAACCGGCCGATGCGGACCTTCAGAACTATGGTTAGAGGCACCTGGTTTGAGAGTTGAGATATTGAGGGTGCCCTTGCTGTCAATGTCATCAAATAGCTGCTTTACCATCCAGTCATTCCAGCCTTGTCCTGTGTCATTCAGCAGCTCTTTCACCGAAGTAATATGGCCTCTGGCAATATCTAAGAGAGAAGGTATGGATTTTGATAATGAGGGCACCCAGTTAACATCATCAAGTCTTGTTGATTTCTCATTTCTAACTTCAACAGCATAACCCTTAGCAAAGATAGGAATGACCTTAAGCCAGTTGGACCAAATCCAGGAGCATTTTTGAGTTTTAACTTCTGAAAAGATTGAACAATCAGGAAAGTACATGTCCTTTAATATCTGGCTAACCAATAATTGGGGCTGAGATGTGATCCTCCAAAGCTGTTTGCAAATCAGAGCAATGTTGAAATTTTTAATGTCAAGAAAACCCAAACCTCCTTCCTCTTTAGGCAATGATAGGTAATTCTAGTTCTTCCAATGCAAGCCTCTAGCATGGTCATCACATTTGCTCCACCAGAAGTGGGAGCATAATTTATTAATTTCAGCACAAATGGTGGCAGGAAGTTTGAAGCAGGATACTGAAAATACTGGTAAAGATTGAATAACCGCCTTGAGTAGGACTTCTTTGCCAGCTTGAGAGAGGAGCTTAGATTTTCAACTGTGAAGTTTGGATTTGACTGATTCCAAAATGTATTGATAGGCCTGGATTTTTCTGCCTATCCCAAGTGGAAGGCCCAAATACTTTGTTGACCTCTGAGCAATGATGCCTTGCAATGTAGCACTAATCTACCTTTGTAAAAACTGAGGTGTGCTTTTGCAAAAAAAGATGGCTGATTTTTGGAGATTGACCCTTTGGCCTGTACATAACCTGTATCTTTCTAAAATATTGAGAATCAAAATGGCCTGATCATTGCTAGCTTTGCAGAAGAATAGTGAGTCACTTGCAAAGAGCAAATGAGATATTGCAAGGCCATTCCTTGTCAACTTCAGCCCATTCAAATTTCCTTTATCAACAGCATCAGAAACCAAAGTAGAGAGCACCTCTGCAACAATTAAGAATAAGTAGGGGGAAAGTGGGTCCCCTTGCCTTATTCCCTTGGAGGGAATTACATAGCCACTCACTGTATCATTCACTTTAAAGGAGAAGGAAGTAGATGAAATGCAGATCATAATTAAATTCACAAATTCCAGTCGAAAACCCATCTGGAGCATAATCTTTTTGATACAGATCCACTCTACTCGATCAAAAGCCTTCATGAGATCAAGTTTCAGTGCCATAAAATGATTTTTCCCAGAAGTATGTCTGTCAAGGAAATGAAAAGCTTCCTGCCCTATAATCACATTATCAAATATTTGTCTCTCTTTGAGGAAGGAAGATTGAGTTTGACTAATGAAATTGTCCAGGCAAGTTTGCAATCTCAAAGAAAGAGTCTTAGAAAGGATTTTATAAACTACAATGCACAAACTAATTGGCCTGTAATGAGTGAGAAGTTCTGATTGGAGCATTTTGGAATAAGAGTTAGAATGGTATGATTCCAGTATTTAAGCAGTGAACCATTTTTAGCAAAGAAACTAGATATAGCAGCTATCAAATCAGATTTAATCAAATCCCAAAAGATTGGTAGAAAAGAGCTGTCATACCATCTTCCCCAGGGGACTTGTCTGAGCTGAGGCTGAATAGAGCTATGTGGATTTCCTCTTCTGAAACCGGCCTTAGAAGTGATTGGTTCATGTCTTGGGTTATTGAGGTTTTGATGAGTGGAAGCAGAAATCATCTCCCCAAGACCCTTCTGATGAGAACAGGTTGGAATAAAATCCAGAAATGTGATCTTGAATGTCTTTCTGGAAAGTACAAACTCTGTTCTGGTTGGTGATCAGCCTAGTTATAGCATTATGCCTTCTTCTGTAGAGGGTCAGAGCATGGAAAAATTTGGTGTTTCTGTCACCTCCTTGAGCCATTGTGATTTTGCCTTCTGTTGTCAGAATAATTCCTCCATTTTGTGAATATCTTCTAATTCTTTTCTGGTAGAGTTCTACTCCTCCTATTTCCCTTCTAATCTACTGCTTTGCAACATTTCCAATTTCTTGTTGAGATGAGTAAATTTAGGCTGTTGTTCAGTTCTGAATTTTGTACTCCACAAGATAAGGGCTTGTCTTGTCAGCTTAATCTTTTCTTTCAGCTGAAAGAAAAGAGTAACTCTAAGCTGAACATTCCATGTTGTCTTCACTACTTCATGAATACCATCTCTCAGCAGCCACCTTTTATCAAAGTGGAATTTGGTGTTGATTCTTTCCTTTTTGATACCAGAGTTGAGGAGGAGAAGTGAGTGACCAGAACCACTTCTAGCCTCATTGGTGATGGTTGCAGTAGGGAAATCAGCCAGCCATTCATGGGACCTAAAACCCCTATCTAACTTCTCTTCCACTAGCCCTTCTGAGTTTCTATTGTTACACCAAGTGAAACAATATCCCTCCATCTTGATTTCCACCATGGCCATATCATTGACAAAGTCTCTGAATCCCATCAAACTTGTTGCTGACCTTCTGTTACCTCCTCTTTTCATTGAGTTAGAGAGAATATCGTTCCAGTCTCCTATAATAAACCATTTAGCTCCCCAATGATTCATATCTTTCACCAGTTGCTGCCATTGATTTGTTCTTCTGTATGTGCAGGTACTCAGCTAAACAAACACCCCCCAGGATTTGTCATAGTTGGTGTGGAGAATTCCACTGTAATGTAGAAGTCTTTACTGACAATGTTAAAGACTTGAGCCTCCATTGACCAGAGTAATAGGAGGCCACCACTTTGACCTGTGGGATCCACAATGGAATATCTAGTATCAAAGCCAAGTTTTCTAATAATTGATTTCACAAAGCCATTTTGTTTTTTGGTTTCAAACAGAAAAAGAAGAGTTGGGTGGTGAGTTCTTTGTAACTCTCTGATTTGGGAAACTGTATAAACCCCACCTTGTCAGTTGAACTCTTCAATTTCTTACTTTCATCTTGGTTGATTTGGTGACCTTCATTATCTGTGAAAATGGCATCCTTCTCTTCTCTGGTTCTCTTTCCCTTCAGTGTAGGAGTGTTATGTTGAGGTACCATCTCTTCCCTGCAGTCTGCCCTCCATGGATGAAGATCTTTTCCAGAATTTGGTTCTAATATTCTGAGAACCAATCATCACGTGAGAATTCTTGACGTTTTCTAGAGACATTTCTCTGATTGGCACCACTGGCTCTGAAATCACCATAGTTAATTCAGCAGACTTGGCAGATTCTTGATTTCTGATATTGAGGGGTTTAGCTGTGGAGTGATGAATCCTAGAGTGTGAGGATTTAGAATATGACCCAGCATTCTCAGGAGATTCAGTAATCAATAGGAGAATCTGATGATTTTCTTTAACCTGGCTGCTAGTGGTCTGAACAGGGGTATTATGAGTTGGGGATGGTGGTTTTACAAATTGAGGGGGACTTTGTGATTCAGAGGTATTTGGACCTATCCAGTATTGTCCATCAGGGGCCCTCATCCAATCGCCATATTGGCCTTCACTCACTAAATCATTCTTGATATCATTCATTCTTCTGGTGCAGCTTCTATCTAAGTGGCCAATATATCCACAATAATGGCAGTGGTTTACAAGCTTCTCATATTTAAAACTGGCATTAACGTTCTCAGCTACCAGTCTAAGGTTTACACAACGAGGGAGGGGTTCAAGTAGGTTAACTGATACCAGCAGTCGCAATATCTTGCCTTTATGGTGGCCTGCTCCCACCACCACCACATTTTTCACAGTTGGGAAAAACTTACCGATTTTAAGGCCGACTTCTATGCTTAGCCAATTTAGTGGAACATTGAAAACCTGCACCCAGATATTGAGTTCCTGGGAGACTTGATGGTTGATGGAGAGTCCTCTTTGCCATTCTGCTAGCACTAGGTATTGGTTCTCAAAGATCCAATTGTCTCCATTTGCGACGTGTTCAAGGTCTTCCCTACTTTGAAACAGGAACTGGAAATAGTTGTAACCAAGCTCCTTAACTTCCATAGGCTGTTGTAATCTCCATATTTGTGTCATTGTATGCTTTATCCCTATCCAGTTTGCTTTTCTGTCTCCAATAATTTTGCCGAAGAGACTTCGGTTGCACTCTTCATCGCTGATACGTATGTCATCATTCTCAATATCGATGGGTTTGTTTTCCCTGTCGGATAGAGAGAAGACTTTTAAACGTTGGGAAGATCGTCGTCTTTTCCTATACAGGGAGTAGAAGTCATTGCTGACCAAAAAACCTAATCCCCAAATTTGATGGATAAGATAAGGCAATCAGATATAAGGGTAGTGAAGCAAGAAGATATAAGGGTGATGGAGGGAATTAAAACTGGAAACAAAAGGGAGTTGAAATCAAACGAGAGGAAGACCGAAACAATGGTCGAAAGCTCTCCGCCGAGTGCGTATTTAGTTCTATCATTATGCATATTTAGTTATACGGGTGCATATTATTATATTTAAATTAATTGTATACATAATACATATTTAGTTAATTCATTATTCATACTGAGTTCATCATAGTGGATATTTATTATATTAATTAATTATATACATAATACATATTTAGTTCATATGAATGCATATTTAGTTCATATGAATGCATATTTAGATCATGAAAGTGCATACTTACTTCATGTGAGATCCAATCGTAGCTATATACTTGTGTAAATCAATGATTCATATTAATCAGATTAAATTTACATTAATTATATAGTAAAAAATAATTATCATCATATTTAAATTAATGATATAAAATGCACATTTAATTACATATTTTCGTTATATATTTAGTTCATGCAAAATGCTCATTTTGTTCATACGTAGATTTATATTTAGTTCATAAACAGTGCATACTTGATTCATATTGTTGGTGCATATTTAGTTAGTAAAGATAATATATTCTTTGTTTTTCCCGAAACTATAGAGATAACTATAATAAAAACTCGGGCCGAACAATGCTCGAATACATGAAAACAACGGTCTACTAAAAAGAAAAACATGGGAGGCTCGTTAGAGACGGCCTAGAACCTCAACTAGAGAAAGCAAAAGCAATCACAAAATACAGAAATGATGCCCCCTACCACTGCTATAAAGCCTAGCATTGAGCTAACATTCCAAACAAACTAACAACAGAAATAAAAATAAAACAAGTGAAAGCTAGAGAGAAGCTGATGAAAACTGGAGCCAGTCAGAATGTGCCATTTGAAGTAAAGCATGCTCAGGTATTAAGGTCTTTCGAAAAATCCAGAAGTTTCTGGACTTCGAAAGCCACCAAAGCAGATACGTTGAGAGTTGAATCCTTGCTTCAGCCACTTCAGATTTATCCAGTTTGCACACTTGATACCACCATGCTTTAAATGAGTCAGTAGAGGTCTGCAATCCATCCCATTGCACTGGACTTAACTTCCAGAACTTGGTGGCTCGAGGACATTCAAAGAAGAGGTGCTCCACTGATTCTGATGCTTCCCCACAGATGGAACAGGTAATGTCAAGTTCTATCCCTCTTTTCCACAAATGAACAGCCACTGGGAGAGTACCCGTTATACATTTCCATATAAAGAATTTGATTTTGTTAGCAATCTCCAGTTTTCAGAATCTGAACTTAGTTGCCAACTTGAGATTTGAGTTTGAACTGCTCTCTAGAAAATTTTATTGAAGAAGTTTGAGTGATGAGAGATATTTGTAGGTGTTAGAAACAGTAAAGTGGCCCTTCTTCTATAACCCCCAAAACAGTCTGTCATTTCTGGCTGGATTAAGAGAAGAAATTCCAAGTATGGCTTTGTTGTCTGTTTCATCAAACACCTGAGAAACCAACCACTCATTCCACTGTGATCCATTTGGCTGCAGCAAATTCTTCACCCAAATCAGATGATCTCTTGCAATAGGAATTAATGTGGGGGCAGGCTTGTGAAAATTTGGTATCCAATTGAAGTTTTTGTGCTGACACCATTTTTGACTTCATTCCTTAACCATTTAGAAAATAAAGGCATGTCCTCCATCCAGCTATTCCACATCCAAGAAGCACCTTGTGTTTTAACAGCATGAATGATAGATGTGTGAGGAAAGTACCTGTCTTTTAAGAGTCTGTTGACTAAAAGATCAGGATTTGAGGCAATCCTCCAGAGCTTTTTGCAAAGTAGTGCCTTATTGAAAAGCTGCAAGTCATGGAAGCCTAATCCACCATGCTGTTTTGGGAGAGACAGAAAACTGCATTTTTTCCGGTGAAGACCTTTTGTGTCATCATTTCCTGATTTTCACCAAAACTGAGCACATAGTCTTGAAATTTCAGAGCAAAGAGTTCACGAAAGCTTGAAACATGACATAGAGAAGATAAGAAGGGCCTGGATAACAAATTTGAGTAACACCTCTTTACCAGCAGTGCTAAGCAGCTTAGCTTTCCAACTGACCAGTTTGTTTTTGACAGAAGTGAGCAGATAATCAAAGACTTCTTTTTTAGCTCTACCTATTCCAAGTGGAAGCCCAAGGTATCTAGTGGATCTGTGAGAGACAATTCCATTTAATGCAGAGCAAATAGATGACTGAAGATGTTGTGGTGTATTTTTACTGAAAAATATGGCAGACTTTTGCAAATTTACTGATTGACCAGTGAACAGTCTGTATTGCTCAAGAATGGTCATTAAGATGACTGCCTGGTCAGTACCTGCTTTGAAAAAAAATAAGGAGTCATCTGGAAAAAGAAGGTGAGAAAGCAGAGGGCCATTCCTAGAAATTTTCATGCCCTTGAGATGGCCATTGTTAATTGAGTGCAGGATCAAAGCAGAGAGAAGCTCAGCCACAATGATAAACAGGTAAGGGGAAAGGGGATCCCCTTGACTTATACCACGAGAAGGAGTTACATAGCCACTGAGAGAGCCATTGATTTTGAAAGAAAATGAGCAGTAGTCACACATATCATTATCAGCTTCACAAAGTCACTGTGAAAACCCATCTGCAGAATAATTCTTTTTCAAGCACAACCACTCTTCACGATCAAAGGCTTTGATTAAATCCAATTTAAGTGCCATAAAGAAGTTAGGACCTGTAGATTGTCTGTTCAAGAAGTGGAATGCTTCTTGAGCAATAATTACATTGTCAATTAACTGTCTACCTTCCATAAAGGCAGCTTGAGAATCACTTATGCAGCAGTTTAAATAGGACTTGAGTCTTTAAGCCAGAATTTTAGAGATGAGTTTATACACAATGCTATAAAGGCTGATGGGCCTAAAGTTTTCCAAGGATTCAGGATTGAAACATTTGAGAATTAAGGAGATCACAGTGTGGTTCCAGTATTTAAGAAGCATACCTGACTGGAAGAAACTTGCAGCTGTCATCCCATCCTCTCCTGGGGATTTGTCATGTTGAAAACTGAAGAGGGCAGAGTGGACTTCTTCTTCTTCTACTGGTTTGAGCAAGCTTGATTCATGTCTGAGGTGATGGAAGATGGAATCAGGGGAAGGATAGATTTCCCTCCCCAGCAGCCTTCTGTTGAAAAGAGGTTTGTGTAAAAATCTGCAATGTGTCTCTCAATATCTGATTGGGATGAGAAAATTCTGCCTTGTGGAGAAACAAGTCTGGTAATGGCATTGTGCCTTCTCCTTGTATTGGCATCTCCTTCCTTCAACCACCTCCGTCTGGCTTTTTGTTGCCAGTACATTTCCTCCTGCTTATGAGCCCAATTTAGACTTCTCTTGGTAGACTCCCATTCTGTCCAGTCAATGTTGGTTTTTTCCACATTCAAGGTTTTAAGTTTCTGATTGAGAGCAGCAATTACTTCCTGGTTTTGAGTCTGAAAGGATGAACTCCACTTAAGTAGTGCAATTCTTGTGAGCTTGACTTTTTCTTTCAACTTGAAAAAGGGTGTGCCATTGACTGTAGTTTTCCAAGCCTGAGTGACCACTGCTTCACAATCCTCTCTACCCAACCACCTTTTATCAAAATGGAACATGGTTTTTTCCTCACCCTAGGCAGCCCCATGTCCAGTAAGAGAGCTGTGTGATCAGAGGCACTCCTTAGCATGTTTGTGACTGTGGCATTTGGATGAATCCAGTCAGAGGAGCCCAAAGCTCTGTCCATCTTTTCTCCTACAAGGTGATGAACAGCACGGTTGTTGCACCATGTAAAGGGATGGCCATCCATTTTGATCTCCTCCATTTCCATGTTGTTGATGAAAGTGTTAAACCCTGAGAAGAAGTTAGGATGTCTAAATAAGCCTCCCACTTTCTCTGCACAGGAAGTGATGTCATTCCAATCACCAATTGTGAACCAATCTGGTCCCCAAGTGTTTCTATCACACAACAATTCAGCCCATTGAGCATATCTAATTGTTCTGTTGGTGCTTAAATATACAAAAATTCCCCACTGAGAAACTGATGGATGAAGTTGAAATTCCACTGCTATATACACTCTTTGTTCAGCCATTATAAGCTCTTAGACTCATAAACACTCGCACATATTGAGAGAGATAGAGGAAAAACCGAGAGAACACCCCTAAGGCCACACACGCGCGCAAGGAGGAAGAGGATAGGAGGATCGAGCCATCTCGTGTTCCAGCCGATTTCCACTGAGGCCTACCTGTTTCAAAGCATTCCTAGGATTATTCTAAGCTCCCACACTCGTTCAGGCTCGGCCATTTCCACCCCGAGCAAAGTCCTAGCCCTCAAAGACGCGCCTAGCACAAGCATAGGGGACCGAGCCTCATTTTTTTATTTTCGGTGAAGGTTAGCTCGAGCCATCTCTTTTTCCCAGCTTATTCATGATATTTTAAGATTTATCATGAAGAGAAATCAAGCCATGCACGTGATTTAACACGAGTTCTGAATTTTAAGAAATTAAGGCCTTAAAATCGAATTTTTAGTTCCATGCATGCTTAGACCAATTTTGCTAGCTTAATCCTCCTCATTTATCATGAGATTGATGGTTTATAAATTTGAGCATGTTTGGAGTTTGTTTGTTCGGTCAACTAGTTCGTGATTTTTATGTGAATTTTCACTCCCGAGCCCAAGTTTGTTGCATGGGATTATTTGCTATCATTTCAGCCTCATTAGTCATGTTTTATGCTGCTTAGTATTCTCAATTTATCATAAGTTCAAGTTTTAGTAGTTGGTTTGGTGAGTTAGTGTTCGTACGTGCCTTATCGGCCCTACCGAACAACATGCAAAATTGACCCGAGGTCTCATAGCATTTTCATGCCTATTGTATCATGTTGAAGTGATATATGTTGCATGTCCCCGGAAAAGTCCCCGGAAAGCCGGCAAGGGCCGGCCATGGTCACTAGCCGCGCCGATAGAGCGCGCAGTGCTGGCCCCGTGTCCGCCCATGCCATTCAGAGGCTAGGATTGCCTGTCGGTGCCCAGACCCCGTGTCCAGAGGCTAAGTCGTCCCTGCTCGTGCCAGCGCCCCGAAGGCGCGACGCACCGCAACCTAGAGCACGCGACCGCGCCTGGCAGCGCGAGTTCGTGCGAACACGCTGATGAAGAATAGTGTGTTCCGTCTATTACGAATGCTTCGAACCCCGCGCCGAAGCCTTGGTTTCTAAGCGATAGGTTGCTAATACGCGCGCCAGCGCCTTCGTACTTCGCGATAGGTGTGACGAAACTCGGATGTTGGTCCTATTTATATCATGAACTCTATGTAAACTCGCAGGAGAAAACACACGAGAACATTGAACAAAACGTTCGATTTTCTATTAACTCATCGATTCAACATATTCGAAATCTAAAGAGTACATGGGTTTTTATAGATGCAAAATAAATCTAATCCTACTCCAACTAAAATACAAAAACATGAAAGAGAATAAAATCCTAAGGAAACTAAATGTCTTGTAAATCAAGACTTTCCATGCAAATAAAATACTAATAGGCACATGCCTTTTATTCAAATTCCTAACAATACTAGAACTCATAATAAAGCTAAGGGAATCTCGCCTTAATCTTTTTTTTTTTACCCCTCAAGTCGTCGCGCGCCCAACCCCTAGCCGCCCGCGTGTTCACGCCGCCTGCTAGTCCTTGTCGCGATCGGCATTGCCCGTGTCCCAGCTGCACGCGCGCGCCCCGCCTGCACCGCGCGCTCGCGCCCCATCGCCTGTGCAACAACCAGCTACTTAGGGCCAATTTTTTGCAACTTTAACTCTTTCGAAAACGCTTATAAATTTTTTGAAATCATTTGCAAACTATCTCGGGATGCTGCTAAGGACGTTTCTGCTTAAAAACCCATTTCTTTAACCTAGGTCTAACGACTAGTTTAGACTTAAAGAAATCAGGTTTATATTTTTAACGAATCATGCATATTAGTCTGGACCCGTTCGTACTGGCGAACTGGGTAAAATTATTTAAGTCTGAAAATAACGTCATGCATGTTCGAAAATAAACAGAAACATAGCGGAAGTCTAAAGGTGCATGGAATTATTTAGTTATACAAAAAGATAACAAATATCCCGGGAACAACTTTCATGCGGAACTCACGACCACCACCACTACAGCTCGACTCACGCCTGCCCGCCGACCCTGTCATCTGAAAATATAAAGTGGGGGTGAGTACGGTCCACTTGTACTCCATAAAAACTCATTTTAAAGTAAACCATCACAGACTGGTATATATAAGTAAACTGTAACTCTCGGAACTCTCTGGCCGGTAACTCCCGGAACACTCTGGCCGGTAACCGTGTCCACACTCTGGTGGTAAAACTAGGGCAAACTGGGCCACCACCAGAACTTAGGGAAGGCAAACTTGGCCTTAACCCAAAGTGGATAAAACTCATATACATACATGAACGTGATATCGACTATTATACTCAATGTATAACCCAGACTGGGACCCCACCTGATCGGTTTTGAAAACGAGTAAGTGCGGCTATGCTGGTAGCTGACTCCTCAAGCTACATAAAAATACAAGCAAACAAATATACTAAGTACTATGCTCGTCATATGCTCAATAATATGCTAGGATGCTCTACTCTATCAGATTACTCATCCGGGTATACAGGAACGCTCTAAGGGTTCACTGAAATAATTCTAAGTCCGGAACTTATACTGATATGCTTAACTGATCTGGTTTGGCTCGGAAAAAAATACTTAGATTTTGGAATAAGACGCGGACCGAAAATTCCGAACCAAAACGGACTCGAACCGTCGGCTAAACCGGCCGGTTCGCTAACTGGCTGAATCGGGTCAGACTGGACCGGGCAGGGTTGGACCACCGGTTCACGCTGGACCGGGTGGTCACGGGCTGCTCGGACCTGCCGGGCTCGGTCCCGTGCCAGGCCTGCTGGGGCCATGGCACGACGCTGGGCACGAGCTGGGTGCGACCGGGCCTCGGTACTAGGCGCTGCTGGCGCGGGCTGTGCGGCTGGCACGGGCCCTGGCACTACTGGTGCCACTAGGTGCGACTGGGCACGACCGAGAGTCACTGGGTGTGCTGGCGCGCTGCTGGGCACGACCGAGCACTAGGGACGCGGGAACTGACGCGTACCCGGGCTGACTGGGCACTGGGCGTGCGACTGGCACGACCCGAGTGCGACTGGCACAGCCAGACACTACTCGCGCGGCTCGGGCGCGGCTAAGGCTGTCAAGGTGCTGCCGGGCGACCCTGGGCACGCTGGCGTGCTGCTGGGCACGTCCCGGGCCAACTGACTACTCGGGCGTGCTACTGGGCACGTCGCGAGGCCTATGAACACGGCTCGGGTTCACTAAGACACGGCACGGAATACTCGAGTGCGCTGCTGGCATGACCCGAGGTCGACTCCGCGTGGCACGAGCGACTGGCTCGGGATCACGCGTGCATGACACTGGGACAACGCTGCCGGGCGCTGTCGGAGGTGCTCTGGCACGGCTGGCGCTGAGACCTCACGGGCTGGCACGGATAGGCGCTGCTGGGCGCTGTCTCGTGCACTGGGACTGCGTGATGAAGATGTGGGTTTCGAGGCCCGAGGATGCACACGGACGTCGGACGAGACGACTCGAGAAGGCCGGGCAAAGGGCCGAAACAATGCGCGCATGGCCAAGGAGACGTGTATGAGCCCGTATACGAGGGTGCAGACGTGCGCAATGGCATAGAAGAGTACGCAAGTCGACAATCGAGACACGCGTACGCAAGAGGAAAAGGTGCGCAATACGCGCGAGAGTGCAATACGGATGCACTGGGAGGAGACGTGAGCGACGCGAGTCGGCGCATACGCGGCTGAGGCGATCGACATACCGAGGCTCGCGAAAGGAGGCTGGCGCAGGGGTCGAACCAGCGATGGGCAATCGGGACAAGGGTCGTGGTCCGCGAGACAGCAATCGGAGGAAGGCTTTCGTGTCGACCACCCGCGAGCGGGACGACACGCGGATGCGGGAGCGCATGCGTGGCGCGACAGGGCACACGCAGGATGAGGTCAGCGACGCGCGGGACGCGCAATGGCTTACGGGTGCGAGTCCTTGGTGGGCGAGGAATACCGTGCCGCCTAGGGTTGATCCGCGCAACTTGGGGCGCAAGGCAGTGGACGCATTGGAAGCGCGCGAGATGATCGCACAAGCGAAGGGCGCAAGCCTAATCCTCATAGGAATAGGCAAGGCGCGAATACTAGACCCCGCAGGACTAGGCAAAGCAGCTGAGTGCTGGTACGCACGTGATAGATCGGCGATGAGAGTAATTCTCAAAGGAACAAGCAATGTAGCCGGGAGCATATTCCTAGTAGGAATAAGCAAGGTGGAGGCACGCTCGAGCAAACTCCTTGGCGGGTAGGACTAGGCGATGCAGGCTCGGGCATGATCCTTCAAGGCATAGGGGAGACGCACGCCGGGTGGACACAAGGCGACACGCGCGCGGTGGCTAGGGTTTCTTCCCTAGGTGGAATAGGAATGGTGCGCGCAGGGATAGGCTAGGGATTTCCCTACCTTGAGTGCAAGACAAGATCACTTAGGATCCTTTAGTTGTTTGGTTTCCTTATTGCTTATGATATCTAGATTGTTTAGGACTTTAATATTTTATTGCTTCAATTAGTGATTTAGTTTCCTTAAGACTTTATTTACTTCCATGCATTAGGAGTTCTTCTTAGACTAGGATTAGACTTAGTTTGACATCTATAAATATGCCCCTTGTCATTCGAAAATATCATGTCTTGAATGTCTTGAATTAATAAAAACTCGACCATTGGTCACCAAATTCTTGTGTTAGATTTCTTTTGAGATTTAGTGCAAAACCCTTGTTACGAGAAGGGCGTTCCACCGCATAGCTCGAGCAAGACGAGTTTGGTAAGGACTCACGTCCGAGCTGTCTCACCTATCGCGTGAAGATAAGGAGGTTAACCTCCGAGTCGTCCGCAACCCTCGCCGAAGGCCGAAGCACACGCAACGTCCGAGGCAAGGTCACGAGTCAAGAACACGCGATCCCTCATCATTGGTGCTTTCATTGAGAGTATCAATCGCGTGTTCTTTATCCCATCCCTTTCTTTAATTTTCGAGTCTTAAAAAAAAAATTAGCATGTTTTCTAAGGAGGAGATCGAGACAAGTTGGCGTTCATGGGAGAAGTGGGTGCAATCAATGAAAGCAAAACAATGGCATCGAAGAGGGGAGAAGTTGGAAGGAACAGAGAGGAGTTTGATCCCGAAGGGGCGGAAATATTTGGAGGAGTTATACGAGCGGCAGAATTTTGAAGACGAGATGTTTCGGTGACAAGACGAGGGTCTATGCTTTACTTGCACCGAAAAATATGTGTCGGGCCATAAATGCAAGTCAAGCGTTGTAAGAGTCCAGGTCGTCGAAGTCGAGGTCGATCATGATAAAGGCGAACCCGAAATTGTGGTCGAATAACTCGAGCAGGGAGCCAAGTGCATGGTCGAAGTACAAGATGTGGTCAACGAGGACCATGAGGAGGAGATGGTCGTGGTCGACGCGGACCATGACGAGGAGACCATATTCCCATTGGATTGTACGGGCTATGTTGAAGACGAGGTCACCAAGTCCATGGTCGAGCGAGTCGAGTTCGAGGACCCACCTTCGTTCGACGACGTGTTCATGGACGAGGGAGTTACGATCGACTACTTAGGCCCGCCTATTTATGACGTTTACCTCGATGATGAAAAGCACATAGTGGTCGAGGAGTTGTGAAAAGAGGCCGAAGAAGAGTCCTGTGAATCGTACGAGCACGATCCGGTAAAATCCAACACGCTCGAGACATCTATGCTTGGGAAAGTAGTCGGGGAGGATCAAGTGATTGAGGAACGGTGCGAGGAGCTCGACTATCCGTTCGATTTTTCGGAACACCTAGAAGTTACAGACGAACTAGCTGCGACGGGTTTTGATGGACCGCCTATCTATGATGTATACCCCGATGAATACTTCGTCGAGGTCAAGGTTGAAGAAGCCGAGGTGGTCGAAGCTCCAAGGCTCGAGGAGGTTTCGAACGTGGCCAAGATAGCCGGGGACGATGGAGTCGAGAAAACGGAAGAAGAGGTTGATGTGATCGAGGAGGACGACGAGCCCCGAATAGAGATACTTGATGAGTCCTTGAGGACAAGGACAAACTTTAAGGGGGCGGGAATGATGAAGATGTGGGTTTCGAGGCCCGAGGATGCACACGGACGTCGGACGAGACGACTCGAGAAGGCCGGGCAAAGGGCCGAAACAATGCGCGCATGGCCAAGGAGACGTGTACGAGCCCGTATACGAGGGTGCAAACGTGCGCAATGGCATAGAAGAGTACGCAAGTCGACGATCGAGACACGCGTACGCAAGAGGAAAAGGTGCGAAATACACGCGAGAGTGCGACACGGATGCGCTGAGAGGAGGCGTAAGCGACGCGAGTCGGCGCATACGCGGCTGAGGCGATCGACATACCGAGGCTCGTGAAAGGAGGCTGGCACAGGGGTCGAACCAGCGATGGGCAATCGGGACAAGGGTCGTGGTCCGCGAGCCAGCAATCGGAAGAAGGCTCTCGTGTCGACCACCCGCGAGCGGGACGACGCGCGGATGCGGGAGCGCGTGCGTGGCGCGACGGTGCACACGTGGGATGAGGTCAGCAACGGGCGGAACGCGCAATGGCTTACGGGTGCGAGTCCTTGGTTGGCGAGGAATATCGTGCCGTCTAGGGTTGATCCGCGCAACTTGGGGCACAAGGCAGTAGACGCGTGGAAAGCGCGCGAGATGATCGCACAAGCGAAGGGCGCAAGCCTAATCCTCATAGGAATAGGCAAGGCGCGAATACTAGACCCCACAGGACTAGGCAAAGCAGCTGAGTGCTGGTACGCACGTGATAGATCGACGACGAGAGTAATCCTCAAAGGAACAGGCAATGTAGCCGGGAGCATATTTCTAGTAGGAATAGGCAAGGTGGAGGCAGCTCGAGCAAACTCCTTAGTGGGTTAAGACTAGGCGATGCAGGCTCGGGCATGATCCTTCAAGGCATAGGGGAGACGCACACCAGGTGGACACAAGGCGACACGCGCGCGGTGGCTAGGGTTTCTTCCCTAGGTGAAATAGGAATGGCGCGCGCAGGGATAGGCTAGGGATTTCCCTACTTGGAGTGCAAGACAAGTTCACTTAGGATCCTTTAGTTATTTGGTTTCCTTATTGCTTATGATATCTAGATTGTTTAGGACTTTAATATTTTATTGCTTTAATTAGTGATTTAGTTTCCTTAGGACTTTATTTACTTCCATGCATTAGGAGTGTTTCTTAGACTAGGATTAGACTTAGTTTGACATCTATAAATATGCCCATTGTCATTCGAAAATATCATGTCTTGAATGTCTTTAATTAATGAAAAACCCGACCATTGGTCACCAAATTCTTGTGTTAGATTTCTTTTGAGATTTAGTGCAAAACCCTTGTTACGAGAAGGGCGTTCCACCGCATAGCTCGAGCAAGACGAGTTTGGCAAGGACTCACGTCCGAGCTGTCTCACCTATCGCGAGAAGATAAAGAGATTAACCTCCGAGTCGTCCGCAACCCTCGCCGAAGGCCGAAGCACACGCAACGTTCGAGGCAAGGTCACGAGTCGGGAACACGCGATCCCTCGCGAGCGCTAGGCGCGGGCACGGACAGAGGCACTGCCTGGCTTCTGTGACGCGGCACGGGCACGGCACGCGCGACTGGCGCGGCTGGTGACCCTAGCCGGTCCTTTGCCGAACTTCCGGTATCTTTTCCGGTGACTACTGAACCAAACCAACATAATATGACATAATATGCTCAAAAATGTCAAAAGTCACTGAGGGACCTCGGTTGGTTAAGGAGGTGGGTTTATAGGGCCGATTAGGCACGAGGCCACACTAAGGCACGAAAATGAACATGCTCAACATGCAAAATGACTTAGGGCCGAATAGTAAACATCAAAAATCATGGCTAATGAGGCTAGAACATTGGCTATAACATGCATGCACATATACTTAGGTTCGGAAGTGAAAATGGCTCGATTTCACTAATCAAATTGACCGAACAAATGAACTCAAAGAATGCTAATTCTTTTACCAATGTCATACTCATGATTTTTGAGGATTTTTAAGTCATCAAACTATATTCCCTAGATGTTTGGTTGCTTTAGGAATTATTTACTTGCATAGATTAGAGAGTTCTATTTAGACTAGGATTAGATCTATTTGGTATCTATAAATACCCACCTGTGTACCATTCGAAAATAGGTTGATGAGTGAATAGAAAAGAGTCGAACATTGTGTTCAAAGTTCTCGTGTGTTTTCTCCTGTGAGTTTACATAGATTTCGTGAATGGAGTAGAGCCAACATTCGAGTTTCTTCACAGTGATAGAAATAGGACCAACATCCGAGTTTCGTCACACCTATCGCGAAGTACGAAGGCGTCGGCGCGCGTATTAGCAACTTATTGCGAAGGGACCAAGGCGTCGGCGCGGGTTTCGAGCAAGTTGAGCTAGACGTAACACACGATCCTTCATCACCGCGCAGCCCCGCGCCCAGCCAGCAGGCCCTTCGCGCCCAGGCCTAGTGCCGCGCCCGTGCCAAGTGCTCAGCGCCCAGGCCCAGCGCTGGCAGCGCGACAGCCCATCTTCTTTAGCCCATTTCTGGAATTTCCGGCCCAAATCCTCCATGTCACAAGACTTGTGTGTAATTGGGACTTAATGAGGAGCTAATTGAGTTTAAGTTGCCCTAAGAAATGTTTAAGGAAAGTCCCAAGTAGTGGACATTATTTTAATGTGAGTGCATGATGGACATGGTATTATTTTAATGTCTTGGGAAGTCCTTGTCCCCTCATGCATGACCATACCTGTTTCTTCAGTAAAGATGCTCTGAAAACATCACAAACACCGTGCTAAGACCGTGACCATCATGTCCCAATGCCACTAAATCCATGCTTATGGGAAAAATGAGAGAGTCCCACTCATTTGGTCCTCTTTGACTCACCCTTATAGCTTCGCCCTTTTCACTACTTAAGGACCCTCCCTCAGTTTATTTTGAGCTCTTAGACAATTGGAAGCCCGAGCATATCACTTAGAAATTGAGAGAAAAGTCGAGCACACCATTCCCAGCCCCTACGCGCGCGCCACAGCCCGGGGAAGGAGGAGAGCGAGGTCCAGCCATCTCCAAGTATATTCTCTCGTGGCTTATCACTATCCAAGTGTTCCTTGGATTTTTATAAGTCATTTGAGTCAATAAAGCTCGGCAAAATTCCACTCCAAGTCCACCCTAAGTCCCTAAGCCGCGCCTAGCCCATTCAAGCCCTAGGTTTCGTTTCTTGCATTTTGGTGAAGGTTAGTCCGAGTCAACTTCTTCCCAAAATTATTTTATGATGTTTTAAGATATTTAATGAAGAAAAACCGAGCCATGCATGTGTTTAAGGGCTAGTTTCGAATATAATTAGTTAATGGCCTTAAAACTGAAATTCGAGTTGCATGCATGCCTAAGTCAAGATTGTTAGTTTAATCACCCTTAAAAATCATGTTATTAATGATGTTAAAGTTTGAGAATGAAATGAGTTCATTAACTTAGTCAAATCATTCATGAAAAATGTGTTAAGTGGACCACCGAGGCTTAGTTTAATGCATGGATGATATGACCTGAGTGTTAGCCATTATAGTCATCATTTGTGATGTATAACATTCGGCCCTGAGTAGATTTTCATGTTTAGAATGTTGGTTCGGAGGTTAAGTGCTCGTACGTGCAATTTATGCCCTATCGAGTAGCATGCACGTGGACCCAAAGTCCACTAGTGTTTCATAGCATATTTGTGCCTAATGTATCATGCTAAGTTCATATGTCATGCATGTCACCGGAGAAAGTCGCCGGAGGTCCGGCAAGGGCCGACCTTGGTCACTGGCCGTGCACATAGCGCCGCAGTACCCGACCACGAGCCAGTCCGTGCCCGCGCCAGCATACGCGAGGTACCCGCAGCACCAGTGCCCGCGACAGCGCGCCAGCATCGCCTGTCCGCGCCCGCGTGCGAGGTCTCGGCGCCAGTCGCGCCCAGCACCTCCGACAGCGCCCGGCAGCGCTGTCCA
>BKCP01006693.1:66430-84691 GCA_008636005.1 Striga asiatica | reverse complement strand
ACGGGGCCAAGGCGGGTCCAGCCGAACAAGCGCCCGACCGTCCGGCTGTTCCAGTCTGTTTTGATTCGTGACTTCCAGTCCGAGTCTATTTTTGGAATTTTAGTATTTTTTCTGAGCCAGTCTAGTCCAATTTGATCACGTAAATAAGTTCGAGCATTTTAGCATATAATTTAATATTTCGAGCATTATACTTAGCATTATTTTGCTTAAATATTTATGTAGCCTAAGGAGAGTCGAGCCTCCGACCGCTACTCCAGTTTCAGCACTTGCATCAGATTCCAAGTTTTCAGGTGGGGGTCATGTACTGGATTCCACATCATAGATAATATCTGTACCATGGCAGAGGTTTGTTTGAGACAGTTAGTATTTAGGTGGGGGCCGACCTAAGGGCTTAAATATCCCATCTGATGACCGGTGGGGGGCTGACCTGAGGGCCTTTATACCCCATCGGCGTGTGCACACGAGTGGCCGACCTAAGGGCTGAGGGCCTTTTGACCACAGAAAAGAAAGAAAAGAAAAGTTTACAGTTTCAGCTCTTATATATTTATGTTCATGACACGTTATTATAGATGCTGTCTTATTCAGTACTGGTCTTTGCGGAGCATAGTGGTTTGCTCACGCCCCCATTGTGTTTTTCAGCAGACGGAGTCGAGCGTGCCGGATGAGCACAAATGTGGCGAAGCGTGGTCATGAGAGTTTGGCATATTGTACGCACATTTTTATGTTCTAGTTTATGATCATGTATAGTGAATTTCGGATGTATTCTGTATTTTCAGTTATGTATGCATGTATTCTGTATTTCGGATGCTTCCGCTAGCAGACTAGACAGTGCGAGACAGTTCAGACATTGCATATTTAATTCCATTATCCGCAGCGGATAGCTTGTTTGCATGTTTTATCTATATCTGTGAGTAAGTTAAGTTAAGTTTTTATCTGTGACATCCCGCAATGAGTCAGTATTTTTGAAACCAAGCTCGCACAACTTTTCGAAAATAAAAATAAAAATTTTATTTGATTTTTCAAAGCTAATAAGGCGGGGTGTGGCTGAAGGTGGTATCAGAGCGCAGAGTGCGTTTCTGTTTACTTTCAAAGTTTAGAAAAGCATGACCACGCCACGCTGATCCGCACCTACTCCGAGGTAAGTCACCTGACTCAGTTTAAATTTGCAAGTGCTAAATTCAGTTCAAGTACGGGGCCTAGATACTATCCTCCTATAAGACAGATAACTCCAGAGACAGAACTCTAGACAGAACAACTCTAGAACAACGAAGTCCAAGGACTCTAGACTAAGTCAGAACTCCATTACGAGCCAGAACATAGAAAGTTTAAGTATACCGGAACTCTAGCCAAGCTAGGTGTTTTCGGATATTTATTATTTACTTTATTATTTCAAGTCTAGTATGGCTATTTCTTAATTGGCTATACTGATCAATTCAAGTATATTTGGATCTTCAGAATGCCACCGCGTAGAGATCCTCAGGCACCGGTTGAGCAGGACCAGGCTGTCGTGGTCAGCCGATTCCGTATGTATGATCCGTCCTGTTTCACTGGGGAGAGTGGCCCGTTAGCCGTGGCCGAGTGGATCCGGAAGATGGAGAGGATCTTCCGTATTATGGGGATTTCTGAGGCACACAAGATGGCGTGCGCCGAACTGCAGATAGAGAGAGCCGCCGGAGACTGGTGGGAGGATTACTGGCGTATACGCACTGAGGAGGAGCGTGATGCTATGTGATGGGCTCAATTTAAGGCGATATTGGAGGACAAGTTATGTCCTCGCCATTTCAAGCAGAGGATGGCACGGGAGTTTGCCGCTCTCCAGCAGGGTGAGCATTTAGTGGACGAGTACGAGCGCGAGTTCGCTCGTAAGAGTGCCTTTGCTTTGCATCTTGTTGATACGGAGGAGAAGAAGGCGACACAGTTCCTCGATGGTTTGAGGAGCAACATCCGACTCTTGATCACCAGAGTGGCTTCCTTGACTACGCCGAGACTGTTGAGCGTGCTCAGCAGATTGAGGCGTGCATTCAGAGAGACGCCCGTGCTCAGCCACCAGCCAGACAGCCAGCCGCCATTCCACCACCCCAGCCAGCGCAGCAGACGAACAAGAGGAAGTAAGAGGATCGCAAGGATAAAAGGAACCGTAGACAGAGGGGCCCAGCTCAGGCGAGCCAGCCAGCCCGACAGGACCTGCCGGCATGCGCTACCTGCAGACGTCCGCACCGCGGGGAGTGTCTTGCCGGGCAGGACATATGCTACCATTGCCGCCGCCCAGGACACCGGATCAGAGACTGCCCAGACCGCCCTCAGCCACAGCAGGGCCAGAGACCGCCAGCTCAGAGACAGCCAGCACGTAGACAGCAGGGCCAGAGGCCGCCAGGACAGCAGCAGCAGCGTGGAGAATCGCTCATATTTACGCACTCGACCAGGAGCAGGCCGCAGAGCAGCCATGTACCATGTCTGGCATGTTATCATTGTTCCATATTCCAATCTTCGCTTTATTCGATACCGGGGCGACACATTCGTTCATCTCGACCAAGTGCTTATCTGCCTTAGGAGCCCAGGGAGAGTACTGTCGACCCTCTCGAGATCAGTCTCGCATCGGGAAGGAAGATAGTTACGAGTTCCCTGGCCAAGAACCTTAGCATCGATATCGGAGGTCGAACTCTAGTTGCAGACGCGTTTGTGATCGATATGAATGACTTCGACTTGATTCTCGGCATGGATTGATTGATGAGGTACCGTGCTGACATCCGTTGTCATGACCGGAAGGTGACGCTGCACTTGTCTGAGGGAGACCACATCACGTTCTTCGGGACGAAGTCTCGAACTTTACCGCACGTTATTTTCATGGCGAAAGCGACGAAGTACATGCAGAGAGGAGATTGCCAGGGGTTTCTTGTCAATATCGTTGGGGAATCTTCGGAGAAGCTGTCTCCTGGAGATATACCCATTGTCCGTGAGTTTGTGGACGTTTTTCCCGATCAGCTCCTGGGAGGACCACCGAACCGTCAAGTGGAGTTCACAATCGACTTAGTCCCTAGAGCGGGACCACTGTCGAAAGCGCCGTATCGCATGGCGCCTAAGGAGCTTCAAGAGTTGAAGGCTCAGATTCAGGAGCTTTTGAGTCTCGGTTTCATCCGACCGAGCGTATCACCTTGGGGAGCACCTGTCCTCTTTGTCAAGAAGAAGGATGGGTCTATGTGGATGTGCATCGACTACCGGGATTTGAACCAGTTGACGGTGAAGAACAAGTATCCGCTTCCCAGAATTGAGGACTTATTCGATCAGCTGAGGGGAGCCAGTGTATTTTCCAAGATCGATCTCTGCTCCGGTTACCATCAGTTGAAAATCCGAGAGGCCGATGTGGCCAAGACCGCTTTCAGAACTAGATACGGTCATTATGAGTTTGTTGTGATGCCGTTTGGCTTGAGCAATGCGCCAGCAGTATTCATGGATCTCATGAACCGTGTCTTCCATCCATTCCTGGATCAGTTTGTCATCGTCTTTATTGATGATATTCTGGTCTATTCTAGTAACCCGGAACAACACAAAGAGCACTTGAGAACAGTTTCGGAGACACTTCGACGGGAGAAGTTGTACGCCAAGTTCTCGAAGTGCGAATTTTGGCTGGATCGAGTGGCTTTCCTAGGCCACATTGTCACTTCCAGAGGAATTGAAGTAGACCCGAGCAAGATTGAAGCAGTTCAGAACTGGTCGATGCCGAGAAATGCCACCGAGGTTCGGAGTTTTCTCAGTTTGGCAGGCTATTATCGACGCTTCATCGAAGGGTTTTTGAAGATTGCCCTGCCCTTGTCTCGTTTGATGAGGAAATCGGTGAAGTTTGAGTGGGACAGTTGTTGTGAGTTGAGCTTCCAGGAGCTCAAAGTGAGGCTTACAATGGCTCCAGTGTTGACCATTCCAGACCCCACACAGGGTTTCACTATCTATAGTGATGCCTCAAAGCAGGGTCTAGGCTGTGTTTTGATGCAAGACGGCAGGGTTGTGGCTTATGCTTCTTGTCAGCTAAAGCCGCATGAGGTGAACTACCCGACTCACGATCTTGAGTTGGCAGCAGTGGTTCACGCCCTGAAGATTTGGAGGCACTATCTGTACGGAGGCCACTGCGATATTTATACAGACCACAAGAGCTTATAGTATATCTTCACGCAGAAGGAGCTCAACATGCGCCAGAGGCGATGGTTAGAGCTCGTGAAAGATTATGACTGTACCATCAACTATCATCCGGGTAAGGCGAACGTAGTTGCCGACGCCCTCAGCCGGAAGGGAAAAGGCGAGCTGACCTGTATGATCACTCAGCAGCGTCAGTTGATTCATGAGTTCGCTCGGATGCAGCTAGAGGTGGTCGAATCACCTCCCAAGTTGCCAGTTGTGGGAGGTATTCGAACAATGAGAATGTGGCCCACATTACGAGATATGATCCGGCGGGATCAAGCCTTCGACGAGTTCGTTCGTACGATGGGGGCGAAGATTCATGTCGGAGGAGTTGAGGGTTTCTACCGAGGCACTGATGGTGCCTTGGAGTACAAGGGCAGAATAGTTGTGCCAAATGTCGAGGCCCTGAAGAAGGAGATCTTGACAGAGGCGCATAGTGTTCCATACTTGGCGCATCCCGGTAGCACCAAGATGTATCACGACCTGAAAAGGTCATTCTGGTGGAAGGGGATGAAGAGAGATGTTGCTGAGTTTGTCGAGAAGTGCTTGATTGCCACCAGGTGAAAGCCGAGCGCAAGTTTCCACCGGGTCTCTTGCAGCCAATAGAGATCCCGCAGTGGAAGTGGGAGAAGCTGACCATGGATTTTGTCACGGGATTACCGATGTCGTCCAAGCACCACGACGCGGTATGGGTTGTAGTGGATCAGCTGATGAAGTCGGCCCACTTTATGCCCGTCAGAATGGACATGTCCATGGAGCAGCTAGCAGATACGTACCTCCAGGGAATGGTTCGACTCTATGGCGTTCCTGCCGAGATTATATCAGATCGAGATCCCAGATTTACCAGCCATTTCTAGGAGAGTCTGAACGAGTCCATGGGGACGAAGTTGAAGTTTAACTTTGCTTATCACCCACAGACCGACAGACAGTTGGAACGGACCCTTCAGACGCTTGAGGACATGCTTCGAGCTTGTGTTCTAGAGCGTGGTGCTTCGTGGGAGGAATTATTACCCACTGTGGAGTTTGCCTACAACAACAGCTATCACTCATCGATCAAGATGGCACCGTTCGAAGCTTTATACGGTCGCAAGTGCCGCTCACCCCTTTATTGGGATGCTCGAGGACACGGTACAGAAGGTTGCCGAGATCCGAGCGAAGCTGAAAGAGGTACAGAGCCGACAGAAGGCCTACGCTAACAAGCGTAGATGGGAGCTTGAGTTCGAGCAGGGAGACAAGGTGTTCCTGAAGGTCACGCTGATGAAGGGCGTTGTACGATTCGGGAAGAGGGGGAAGCTGCAGCCCCAATTCATAGGGCCATTTGATATTCTCGAACGAGTTGGCGTCACAGCCTACCGTCTAGTGTTACCCCCAGTGCTCTCGGGTGTACACACCGTCTTCCATGTGTTGATGTTGAGAAAGTACGTGTACGACCCGAGTCACATAGTGAACTTTGACGGGCTAGAGGTCGGGCAGAACCTGACGTATGATGAGCGGCCGGTAGCAGTTCTGGACCGAAAGGTCCGCCGGCTAAGGAACAGAGATATAGAGCTCGTCAAAGTTTACTGGAGTCGCCACGATGAGTCAGAAGCCACTTGGGAGAGAGAGGCCGAGATCAGAGCTTGTTATCCAGATTTCGAGTTTTGAGATTTTCAGTTGTACATATATGTACTTTCTATTTTATGTTTTTATGTATATAGTTTTGTAGTAGGAGTTCTGGCCTAGTACCTTAGTTTTATATTTCCGAGGACAGAAATATTTTGAGGAGGATAGGTTGTAATGCCCCAAATCAGAAATAATATTAAGAGTGGTTTCACTGCTCGACTATAATGCTCAAATATGATAAGTTATACCTTGAAATAATTCTATCTCAAGTTTAAGTTAAGATTAATCCATTAATTTGGGTTGCTAAGTTATAGCTATTAGATTCAAGAAATTATCAACTTCGTACCCTAGTTTGGTTCCGATTATTTTTCAAGTTATTTTCCGAGCATAGCCAAGTCTTGGCATTTTTTTATACTTACAATAATTTCTAAGTGTGTGTGATTACCAAAGTTCAAGTCTTGGATTTTTAAATCGAGCCCTAACCCACCCGAGCCACACGCGCCCATCTCGCGCCCAAGGGCGAGTCCACCGAGCTCAAGGCCTTAGCTAAGCCTTAGTATCATTTGCTAAATTTTTCTAAGTGTTGAGGAACTCAACCAAGTCTCATTTCAGCCCATATCCTGAGTCCAAGTCAAACCCCACGCGCAGCCCGCGCAGCCCCACGCGCAGCCCCGCGCCCAGCCAGCAGGCCCAGTGTCGCGCCCGTGCCTAGTGCCCAGCGCCCAGGCCTAGCGCTGGCAGCGCGACAGCCCATCTTCTTCAGCCCATTTCTGGAATTTCCGGCCCAAATCCTCCATGACACAACACTTGCGTGTAATTAGGACTTAATGAGGAGCTAATTGAGTTTAAGTTGCCCTATGAAATGTTGAAGGAAAGTCCAAAGTAGTGGGCATTAATTTAATGAGAGTGCATGATGGACATGATATTATTTTAATGTCTTGGGAAGTCCTTGTCCCCTCATGCATGACCATACTTGTTTCTTCAGTCAAGATGCTCTGAAAACATCACAAAAACCGTGCTAAGACCGTGACCATCATGTCCCAATGCCACTAAATCCATGCTTATGGAAAAAATGAGAGATTCCCACTCATTTGGTCCTCTTTGACTCACCCTTGATAGCTCCGCCCTTTTCACTACTTAAGGACCCTCCCTCAGTTCATTTGGAGCTCTTAGAAAATTGGAAGCCCGAGCATATCACTTAGAAATTGAGAGAAAAGTCGAGCACACCATTCCCAGCCCCTACGCGCGCGCCACAGCCCGGGGAAGGAGGAGAGCGAGGTCCAGCCATCTCTAAGTATATTCTCTCGTGGTTTATCACTATCCAAGTGTTCCTTGGATTTTTATAAGTCATTTGAGTTAATAAAGCTCGGCAAAATTCCACTCCAAGTCCCCCCTAAGTCCCTAAGCCGCGCCTAGCCAATTCAAGCCCTAGGTTTCATTTCTTGCATTTTGGTGAAGGTTAGTCTGAGTCAACTTCTTCCCAAAATTATTTTATGATGTTTTAAGATTTTTAATGAAGAAAAACCGAGCCATGCATGTGTTTAAGGGCTAGTTCCGAATTTAATTAGTTAATGGCCTTAAAAATGAAATTCGAGTTGCATGCATGCCTAAGTCAAGATTGTTAGTTTAATCACCCTTAAAAATCATGTTATTGATGGTGTTAGAGTTTGAGAATGAAATGAGTTCATTAACTTAGTCAAATCATTCATGAAAAATGTGTTAAGTGGACCACCGAGGCTTAGTTTAATGCATGCATGATATGACCTGAGTGTTAGCCATTATAGTCATCATTTGTGATGTATAACATTCGGCCCTGAGTAGATTTGCATGTTGAGAATGTTGGTTCGGAGGTTAAGTGCTCGTACGTGCAATTTATGCCCTATCGAGTAGCATGCACGTGGACCCGGGGTCCACTAGTGTTTCGTAGCATATTTGTGCCTAATTTATCATGCTAAGTTCATATGTCATACATGTCACCGGAGAAAGTCACCGGAGGTCCGGCAAGGGCCGGCCTTGGTCACTGGCTGCGCACACAGCGCGGCAGTACCCGGCCCTAAGCCAGTCCGTGCCCGCCAACCCCAACGCACGAGGTCTCGTGCCAAGTCCAGAGACGACCCACCCGTGTAAGTTGAGCCCAGTCGGCCTCGGGACGTGCCCAGTAGCACGCCCGAGTACCCAGCACCCTCAGGGACACTCGACAATGCCCGCGTAGCCTCAGTCTGCGCCTGCCCCGAGTCCAGTCGTGCCTGTGCCGTGCCAGCCGCACGCCAGCGCACCCAGCAAGCCTCGATCATGCTCGACAGCACCCGAGTGGCACCAGTCGTGCCAGGGCCCGTGCCAGCAGCCTCTGGCCGTGCCCGTATGCGCCCAGCGCGCCTGTCCGTGCCCAGTAGTACCCAGGACTGAGCTTGGTCTCACCACCCCGTGCCCAGCGTTGCGCCAGGGCACTAGTATGGCCCGGCGCGGGACGAGCTCAGTCATCCGAAGCCAGCGCTCGACCGCCCGGCTCAGCCTTGTCCGGTCCGGCCAGTCAGCGAACTGGCCGGTTCGACCGGCTGTTTGAGTCCGTTTTGATTCGTGACTTCCAGTCCGAGTCTATTTTTGGAATTTTAGTATTTTTTTCCGAGCCAGTCCAGTCTAGTTTAATCACGTAAATAAGTCCGAGCATTTTAGCATATAATTTAATAATCTGAGCATTATACTTAGCATTATTTTGCTTAAATATTTATGTAGCCTAAGGAGAGTCGAGCCTCCGACCGCTACTCCAGTTTCAGCACTTGCGTCAGATTCCAAGTTTCCAGGTGGGGGTCATGTACTGGATTCCACATCATAGATAATATCTGTACCATGGCAGAGGTATGTTTGAGACAGTTAGTATCCAGGTGGGGGCCGACCCAAGGGCTTAAATATCCCATCTGATGACCGGTGGGGGGCCGACCTGAGGGCCTTTATACCCCATCGGCGTGTGTACACGAGCGGCCGACCTAAGGGCCGAGGGTCTTTTGACCACAGAAAAGAAAGAAAAGAAAAGTTTACAGTTTCAGCTCTTATATATTTATGTTCATGACACGTTATTATAGATGATGTCTTATTTAGTACTGGTCTTTGCGGAGCATAGTGGTTTGCTCACGCCTCCATTGTGTTTTTCAGGAGACGGAGTCGAGCGTGCCGGATGAGCACAGATGTGGCGAAGCGTGGTCATGAGAGTTGGGCATATTTTACGCACATTTTTATGTCCTAGTTTATGGTCATGTATTTGATTCAGTTATGTATGCATGTATTCTGTATTTCGGATGCTTCCGCTAGCAGACTAGACAGTGCGAGACAGTTCAGACGTTGCATGTTTAATTCCATTATCCGCAGCGGATAGCTTGGTTGCATGTTTTATCTATGTCTGTGAGTAAGTTAAGTTAAGTTTTTATCTGTGACATCCCGCAATGATTCAGTATTTTCTAAAACCAAGCTCGCACAACTGTTCGAAAATAAGAACAAAAATTTTACTCTGATTTTTCAAAGCTAATAAGGCGGGGTGTGACATAGACTGATGCTGATGTTGAAGAACATTCGACATAGAAGCCAGAATGTAACACTTCACCATTTCATCAGCCTTCTTCCACCAAGCATACTCTCATTTCTCCTGCTCAGAAGCATAAGCCGTCGGCACTGCCGGATAAGCCTCATTGATAGCAAACTTATAGCCCTCAGCAGTCAACACTATGTCTAAGTTCCTCTTCCAATCAATGTAATTAGGACCAGTAAGCTGATTTTCTTTTAGAATGACAGACAACGGATTGAATGACATGATGAGTGTCCTGAGAATCATGCAAGTAATTTTACAGATTAAACACATTTGAATTTAACTGCTAATATTGACATTCTCAAACAATATTAACTTAAATTTACCGACATCTTAAAACACCATGAGTAATGCATGATACGAGGGTAACCCTACAAAACTCAACATTCGCTAGAGAACGGCTTTTCAAGAACCTATTAATTTTCATAAGTCAAGACCAAATTCATGACGAACGAAGTTAATAGTCGGTTTCCATTTAGCCATGCGCAATAGAATTCAGGGACCCTGAGGGGGGTTAATAAATTTAATCGCATTCTAAGTGAATCCCATTTATCGATCCTAAGGTCGTCAAATTTGATTATACGTCATCCGAGTGGAAACCCGTACGCTCTCATAACATTTCCCCTAATCGTCTAATTAGAAATTTGTCCTGGTAATTTCCTACAATTAATTTTAGCAATGTCACCCGAGGGGGAGCCCACTACCGCAGTTTAATTGATTTACCGACAAATTAGAAATCGAGGCCTTGGGAATTTTACAATTAACTTTAATTTAGAATCGCTTCTCAAACGTAGTATTATTTTATGAGGATTTTTAACTATTTAAATTGTCACACCCCGCCTTACTAGTCTTTGAAAATCAGAGTAAAATATTTCACTTTTATTTTCGAAAGGTCGTGCGAACTGGTTTTCGAATACACTAACTTATTGCGGGATGCCATAGGTAAAAACTTGCTTAACTTACTCACAGATATAATTAAAACATGCAACCAATCAATCTGCTACGGAGAATGGAATCACACATGCAATGTCTGAATATTCGCACTGTCTAAGTCTAGCTAGCGGAAGCATATCCGAAATACAGAATACATGCATACATATCCGAATAATGAATGATCATAAAAACTAGGACATAAAATGTGTGTAAAAATGTCCTCGACTCATGACCATGCTTGCCACGCATGTGCTCACCCGGCACGCTTGACTCCGTCACCTGAAAAATACAATGAGGGCGTGAGCAAACCACTATGCTCCGCAAGACCAATATTACATAGAACAACATAAATAATAACATATCATGAGCATCAATATATAAGAGCTTAAACTGAAGTCTGTTTTTTTTTTTTTGCTAAATTTTGGTCCGTCGACCCTCGGCCCTCGGCCGCTCGTGTGTACACCATCCAGACATTGAGGCCGAAGCCCCAGCCGGATACCAAGTGGATCTCGGAAGGCCTCGGCCCGCTCACCGTGGGCCTCTCACCTGGGAGAACTAACACTCTCGAACATACCTCAGTCATGGTACAAATATTATAGATGATGTAGAATCCAGTACATGACCCCCACTTGGTAATATTGAAAATAGCTGGCAAGTGCTTGAACTGAAGTAGCGGTCGGAGGCTCGACTCTCCTTAGGCTACATAAACATATAAGCAAAATAATGCTAAGTATTATGCTCGGAATGCTTAATTATATGTTAAGATGCTCGGAGAAATGCTAAAATTCTGGAAAGAGACTCGAACCGCACGTCAAGAATCAAAACGGACTCGAATCATTGGTCGAACCGGCCAGTTCGCTAACTGGCCGGACCGCCGGCTCGGGCTGACCGGGCCACTCGGGTGCTGTCGGGCACGACCGAGGCTTGCTGGGTGCGCTGGCGTGTAGCTGGCATGGCACAGGCATGACTGGACACGAGACAGAGGCTGATTGACGCTACGCGGGCGTTGCCGGGCGACCTGAGGCCTCTGGGCACTCGGGCGTGCGGCTGGGACTGGCACGGCGCTTCCGGGCACCGTGCATGCGGGCTGGGCACTTTGGGTGCCATTACCACGCGTGATGGCAGGGACTCGCGCTGCCGGGTGCGGTCGCATGCTCTAGGTTGCGGTGCGTCGCGCCTTCGGGGCGCTGGCACGAGCAGGGACGACTTAGCATCTGGACACGGGGTCTGGGCACTGACAGGCAATCCTAGCCTCTGAATGGCACTGGTGGACACGGGGCCGGCACTGCGTGCGCTATAGGCGCGACCAGTGACCATGGCCGGCCCTTGCCCGCCATCCGACGACTTTTCCGGGGACATGCAACATATATCACTTCAACATGATACAATAGGCATAAAAATACAAGAAAATGCTATGAGATCTCGGGTCAATTTGCATGTTGTTCGGTAGGGCCGATAAGGCACGTACGAACACTAACTCACCGAACCAACTACTAAAACTTGAACTTATGATAAATGGCAAATACTAAGCAACATAAAACATGACTAATGAGGCTGAAATGATAGCAAATACTCGCATGCAACAAACTTGGGCTCGGGAGTGAAAATTCACATAAAAATCATGAACTAGTTGACCAAACAAACAAAATCCAAACATGATCAAATTTATACACCATCAATCTCATCATAAATGAGGAGGATTAAGCTAGCAAAATCGGTCTAAGCATGCATGCAACTAAAAATTCAATTTTAAGGCCTTAATTTCTTAAAATTCGGAACTCATGTTAAATCACGTGCATGGCTTGATTTCTCTTCATGATAAATCTTAAAATATCATGAATAAGCTGGGAAAAAGAGATGGCTTGAGCTAACCTTCACCGAAAATGGAAAAATGAGGCTCGGGCCCCTATGCTCGTGTTAGGCGTGGCTTTGAGGGCTAGGACTTGGCTCTGGGTGGAAATGGCCGAGCTTGAACGAGTGTGAGAGCTTATAATAATCCTAGAAATGCTTTGAAACAGGTGGGCCTCGGTGGAAATCGGCTGGAGCACGAGATGGCTTGATCATCCTCTCCTCTTCCTCCTTGCGAGCGTGTGTGGCCTTAGGGGTGTTCTCTCGGTTTTTCCTCTATCTCTCTCAATATTTCCGAGTGTTTATGGTCTAAGAGCTTATAACGGATGAACAAAGAGTCTTATATAGAGCTAGTGGAGGATTGCTCAAGGTGTGGTCAAAGGGAGACAAAATGGGTGGACTTTAGTGCCATTTCTCTTCTCAAAGCACATGAGACTTTGAGGCAGCATCTAGCATGGTTTTGGAGGGCATCTTGGTGAAGTTTGCAGAGCATTTTGACTGAATAAAACAGTTCTGGTCGGTTCTGGTCAATAGTGAGGGACAAACATTCCACTAACTTATTGAAATAATGCATGCACATGTACCCACTTTGGCTAAGGACTAACTAACTGTGCTTAATACTTTCTTAGGGCCATCTTAGCTCTAAATGACCCTAATTAAGTCCTTAATACACGCATGTCTTGGGTCATGAAGGAAGTGGGCCGAATTAATGCACATTGGGCTTAAAATGATGGGCTGCACATGCTATCGCTGGGCTGGCGCGAGGTGTGGGGCTGCGCATCTCCTTGCTTGGGCCGGGTGAAATGCACACTCTTGTGATAGATTTTGGACTTAGAAAATTCCCAAGACTTTATACCAATGCTTGGGCATGGCCTTGGACCTTGGGCGCGGAAGGCTCGGCACGGAACGGCCTTAACGCGAGCGACTCGGGGCAACAATAGGGCTTGAGAATGAGGTCTAGGTCTTAGACTTAGATACTTCATAACACTTAGAAAATATTATAAGTATTATGCTACTAAAGTTCGGCTATACTCGGGGCAAGATTATGGCTTGAGGCTATACAATTTCTCGAGTTGAATAGATATCACTTATCAATTCAAATTAATGGATTGATCTTGATCTTAACTTGACATACAAAATTCCAAAGAATAATTTATCACACTTGATATAAATGAGCACTTAGCATATAAATCAAATAACTTAGAATTTCTGAAAAATACGGATTTCACTTATAGTCGAGCAGTGAAACTGTTCTTAATATTTTTACTGATCGGGGAGTTACAACCTATCCTCCTTAATTTATTTCCGTCCTCGAAAATACAAAACTAAGGTTCTAGGCCAGAACTCCTACTACAAAACTATATACATAAGAACATAAGTTCAAAGTACATATATACAACTGATACAACTCAAAACTCAAAATCTGGATAACGAGCTCTGATCTCGGCCTCTCTCTCCCAAGTGGCTTCCGACTCGTCGTGGCAACTCCAGTAAACTTTGACGAGCTCTATGTCTCTGTTTCTTAGTCGCCGAACCTTTCGGTCCAGGACTGCTACTGGTTGCTCATCATACGTCAGGTTCTGCCCGACCTCTAACTCGTCAAAGTTCACTACGTGGCTCGGATCGTACACATACTTTCTCAACATCGACAAATAGATGACGTTGTGTACACCCGAGAGCTCTGGGGGTAACACCAGACGGTAAGCTGTTACGCCAACTCGTTCGAGAATATCGAATGGCCCTATGAATCGGGGCTGCAGCTTCTCCCTCTTCCGGAATCGTACAACGCCCTTCATCGGCGTGACCTTCAGGAACACCTTGTTTCCCTGCTCAAACTCAAGCTCCCTTCTATGCTTGTTAGCATAGGCTTTTTGTCAGCCCTGTGCCTCTCTCAGCTTCGCTCAGATCTCGGGAACCTTCTGTACCATGTCCTCGATCAACTTGGGATCGAGAACATGTTTCTTGTCGACTTCATCCCAATAAAGGGGTGAGCGGCACTTGCGACCGTATAAATCTTCGAACAACGCTATCTTGATCGACGAGTGATAGCTGTTGTTGTAGGAAAACTCCACAGTTGGTAACAACTTCTCCCACGAACCACCACGCTCTAGAACACAAGCTCAGAGCATGTCCTCAAGCGTCTGTATGGTCTGTTCCGACTGTCCGTCGGTCTGTGGGTGATGTGCGGAGCTAAACATCAACTTCGTCCCTATGGACTCATTCAGACTCTCCCAGAAATGGCCAGTAAACTGGGGGTTTCGATTTGATATAATCTCGACAGGAACGCCGTGAAGTCGAACAATTCCCTGGAGGTACGTCTCGGCTAACTGCTCCATGGACATGTCCATCCTGACAGGCATAAAGTGGGCCGACTTCGTCAACTGATCCACTACAACCCATACCTCGTCGTGGTGCTTGGACGACATCGGTAATCCCGTGAAAAAATCCATGATCAGCTTCTCCCATTTCCACTGCGGGATCTCGAAAGGCTGTAAGAGTCCCGGTGGAACCTTATGCTCGGCCTTCACTTACTGGCAAACTAAGCACTTCTCAACGAACTCGGCGACTCCTCACTTCGTACCCCTCCACCAAAACGACCCTTTCAAGTCGTGATACATCTTGGTGCTACCGGGGTGCGCCAAGTATGGAGCACTGTGCGCCTCAGTCAAGATCTCCTTTCTCAGGGCCTCAACGTTTCGCACAACAATCCTTCCCTTGTACTCCAAGCACAATCTGTGCCTCTGCCAAAACCCTCAACTCCTCCGGCTTGGAGCTTCGCCTCTATCGAACAAACAAACTCGTCCGAAGGCTGATTCTGTTGGATCTTATCTCGAAGTGTGGGCCACACTCTCAACGAACTGACATTCCCCCTTGACTCTGGCTGGGGAAGTGAATCGACCACTTCTAGCTGCATCCAAGCAAACTCATGAATCAACTGACGCTGTTGAGTGAGCGTACATGTCAGCTCGCCCTTTCCCTTGCGGCTGAGGGCGTCGGCAACTACGTTCGCGTTGCCCGGATGGTAGTTGATGGTAGAATCATAATCTTTCACTAGCTCTATCGCCTTTGGCGCATGTTGAGCTCTTTCTGAGTGAAGATATACTGTAAGCTCTTGTGGTCTGTGTATATCTCGCAATGGCCTCCGTACAAATAGTGCCTCCAAATCTTCAGGACGTGAACAACAGCTGCCAACTCAAGATCGTGAGTCGGGTAGTTCACCTCGTGCGGCTTTAGCTGACGGGAAGCATAGGCCACAACCCTGCCGTCTTGCATCAGAACACAACCTAGACCCTACTTCGGGGCATCACTATAGATAGTGCAACCTTGTGTGAGGTCTGGAATAGTCAACACGGGTGCCGTCGTAAGCCTCGCTTTGAGCTCCTAAAAGCTCGACTCACAGCGACTGCTCCACTCAAACTTCACCAACGTCCTCATCAAACGAGACAAGGGTAGAGCAATCTTCAAAAACCTCTCGATGAATTTGTCTATAATAGCCTGCCAAATCGAAGAAACTCCAAACCTTGGTGGCATTCTTTGGTGTTGACCAGTTCCGAACTACTTAAATCTTTCCTATGTCTACTTCAATTCCTCTAGTTGATCGAATAGGTCCTCTATCCTGGGGAGCGGATACTTGTTATTCATCGTCAACCGGTTCAATTTCCAGTAGTCGATGCTCATACGCATAGACCCATCCTTCTTCTTGACCAGGGGGACAGGTGCTCCCCAAGTTGAATCGCTCAGTCGGATAAAATCGAGACTCAACAACTCCTGATTTTGAACCTTCAACTCCTCAAGCTCCTTCGGCGCCACGCGCTACGGTGCTTTCGACCCTGGTCTCACTCCAAGAAATAAGTCAATTGCGAACTCCACCTGACGATTTGGTGGTCCTCCCGGAAACTGTTCTAGAAAAAGTCCACGAAGTCACGAACTATGGGTATATCTCCAGGTGTCAACTTCTCCGAAGCCTGCCCAACGATGTTGACTAGGTACTCCTGACAGTCCTCCTTCTGCAAGCTCTTCGTCACTTTCACCATGAAAATAACAAGCGGTAGAGTCTGGGTCTTCGTCCCAAAGAACATGATGCGATCTCTTTCGGATAAGGGCAGTGTCACCTCCCTGTCGCGACTTCTGATGTTTGCACGGTACCTTGTCAACTAATCCATGCCGAGAATTATGTTGAAATCCTTCATCGCGATCTCAAACACGTCTACGTCTAAGGTTCAACCTCCGATAATGGAATGCTTCCTTCTCCTCGGTGTCTATGAGGTGACGAGCGAATGTGCTCTTACGCATGGATTCACGCTCGTACTCCTCTACTGAGTGGACTCATGCTGAAAGGCGCTGGACTCTTGCTCTATCTCCCCGCGAATAGGGCGCGGTTGAAAACTTGGTTTCCAGAATCTCTTTGTGCCGGTCCCATGTTATTTTATCATACTCGTCCTCCGTTCTCTTATGCTAGTAGTCGTTCTACCAATCCTTGGAGTTGACCCACGACTATAGCCTGTTCCCGCTCGATGGGTGGGTTCGGAGCTCTGTGGGACAACACTCTGGATAGCCACTAACTTTTTGACGAGAACTGTATAGCCAATTAAGAAATAGCTTTACCATACTTCAAATGCTTAATGAAACCGAAAACACCTAGCTTGGTTAGAGTTCCGGTGTAATTAACTCTTCTGAGTTCTGACTTAGTCTAGAGTTCTGATTGAAACTGGAGTTCTGACTTAGGCTAGAGTCCTTGGACTTAGCTGTTCTAGTGTTCTGTCTAGAGTTCTTGGTCCTAGCTCAACTTTCTAGAGTTCTCTTCTCTAAAGTTCTCTTCCCAAGAGTTCTATTTCTTATTGGAGGATAGTTATCTAGGCCCCCTACTTGAACTGAAATAAGCACTTGCAAAACTTAAACTTGGCTTAGGTGACTTACCTCGGAGTCGGTGCTAGATGAGTGTGGCGTGGCATGCTTTTCTAAACTTTGAAAGTATACAGAAACGCACTCTGCGCTCTGATACCAAGTCTGCTACACTCTGCCTTACTAGTCTTTGAAAAATCAGAGTAAAATTTTTCGCTTTTATTTTCGAAAGGTCGTGCGAACTGGTTTTCGAAAATACTAACTTACTACGGGATGCCACAGGTAAAAACTTGGTTAACTTACTCACAGACATAATTTAAACATGCAACCAATCAATCCGCTACGGAGAATGGAATCACACATGCAATGTCTGAATATTCGCACTGTTTAAGTCTAGCTAGCGGAAGCATATCCGAAATACAGAATACATGCATACATATCCGAACAATACATGATCATAAAAACTAGGACAGAAAATGTGGGTAAAAATGTCCTCAACTCATGACCACGCTTGCCACGCATGTGCTCACCCGACACGCTTGACTCAGCCACCTGAAAAACACAATGGGGGCGTGAGCAAACCACAATGCTCTGCAAGACCAGTACTGAACAAAACAGCATAAATAATAACATATCATGAGCACTAATATATAAGAGCTTAAACTGAAATCTTTTCCTTTTTTTTTTTCATTTATAAACTTTGGTCCGTCAACCCTCGGCCCTCGGCCGCTCGTGTGCACACCATCCAGACACTGAGGTCGAAGCCCCAGCCAAATACCAGGTAGATCTCGGAAGGCCTCGGCCCGCTCACCGTGGGCCTCTCACCTGGGAGAACTAACTTTCTCGAACATACCTCAGTCATGGTACAGATATTATAGATGATGTAGAATCCAGTACATGACCCCCACCTGGTAATACTAAAAATAGCTGGCAAGTGCTTGAACTAAAGTAGCGGTCAGAGGCTCGACTCTCTTTAGGCTACATAAATATATAAGCAAAATAATGCTAAGTATTATGCTCCGAATGTTTAATTATATGCTAAGATGCTTGGAGAAATGCTATAATTCCAGAAAGAGACTCAAACCGGAAGTCACGAATCAAAACAGACTCGAACCGGTCGGTTCGCTGACTGATCGGGCCGTCGGCTCGGGCTGAACTGGGCGGTCGGGCACTGGCTCGGCCGTACCGGGCTCGACCCCGAACATGGCCTACTGATGCTCTGGGGTGGCGCTGGGCACGGCTGGTGCGGCCGGGCTCGGTCCTTGGTGCTGCTGGGCACGGACAGGCGC
>BKCP01006693.1:40009-66411 GCA_008636005.1 Striga asiatica | reverse complement strand
ACTCGACAGACCCGTCCCGGGTCGGCACGGGGCACGGCACAAGGCTCTGGCGCTAGACCTCGTGCGGTGGGACTGGCACGGCGCTGTCTGGCGCCGTGCATGCAGGCTGGGCACGTTGGGTGCCGTTACCACGCGTGTGATGAAGATGTGGTCATCGACCCTTGCGAGCTCGAGGACGATACCTACGACGGCCTCAAGACATTGCGCGAGAATTGGCAAAGAAAGGCCCGAGAGAGTCGAAAAAGAGTGTGTGGCGAGCACCAGTGAGACACGGCAACCGAGGTGCGAGGCGCGCGAGTCTAGGATGTGCTAAGAAGAGCTACACGATGAGAAGTGCGCGCGAGTTTGAGCAATGGGCTGACGACAAGTGCAAGAAGATAGTGCCCGGGAAGGTGGGTGAGTGGTGCAAGGCGTGCGCAAGGGAACGGCACGCACGGCACCTGAAGGATAAGGCAAATGGTGCACGAGGGGTGGATGTAGGGTGGAAAGCGTGCTCGTGGGGCGGCTGCGAAGAGGCGGACGCGCAAGCGGCGACAGGCCTGAAATGGCACGCAGATGGGCAGGGCTCAACGCGCGGGGCACCGGACGAGTGGGCAGATGATGTCGAAGAGGCGAGCGTGGGCGGCAACCGCGCAGGTGGCAAGGACGCGCGCGGAGTGATGGGCGAGCGAGAAAAAAATGCCGAGCAAGCTGGTGTGCGCGACACTCGCGCGAGGGACGAACACCCACAGGCAATGGGGCGCGAGCGCGCGGTGCAGGCGCGGCGCGCGCGTGCAGCTGGGACGCGAGCAATGCCGATCGAGACAAGGACTAGCGGGCGGCATGAACACGCGGGCGGCTAAAATTTGGGCGCGCGACGACTTGAGGGGCAAAGAAAGAGATTAAGGCGAGATTCCCTTAGCTTTATTAGGAGTTCTAGTATGGTTAGGAATTTGAATAATAGGCATGTGCCTATTTGTATTTTATTTGCATGGAAAGTCTTGATTTGCAAGACATTTAGTTTCCTTAGGATTTTATTCTCTTTCATGTTTTAGTATTTTAGTTGGAGTAGGATTAGATTTATTTTGCATCTATGAAAACCCATGTACTCTTTAGATTTCGAATATGTTGAATTGATGAGTTAATAGAAAATCGAACGTTTTGTTCAAAGTTCTCGTGTGTTTTCTCCTGTGAGTTTACATAGAGTTCGTGATAGAAATAGGAACCAACATCCGAGTTTTGTCACACCTATCGTGAAGTAAGAAGGCGTCGGCACGCGTATTAACAACTATCGCTTAGAAACCAAGGCGTTGGCGCAGGGTTCGAAGCATTCGAGTTGGACGGAACACACGATCCTTCATCATTGGTGCTTTCATTGAGAGTGATTGATCGTGTGTTAAGTTAAACTTTTTCTTCCTATTTCTATTTGACCTTCTTTCGAATTTTTTCTTGTTCGTGAGTATCAAAGGAAAAAAAAAAGAGATGATGACACATAAAGAGAGGATCAAAGCCTTGAAGGAGAGTTTGAAATCCATCGGCAATGGCCAACACGTTGTCAATGAGAATTTTGCAAACTCGAGCTCATGGTGCATGACCTCGCCGGGCAGCTCACACGCATCACGCGTCGATCATGAAGGGGCCACACCTCGCAATCGACCACGGCCTCGAGCAGCCCCGGGACCGACCACGACGACGATGATGGACGATCACGGAAGACCCGCGCATCACGCGCGACGCACCAACATGACGAACGAGGCTATGCGCGACCAAAGCTCACTATGCCTATGTTTACGGGGACTGACCCGGATGCATGGTTAAGTCGAGCCATGCAATTATTCGAGATCAATTGCGTGCACAAGTCCGAGAGAGTCAAGATTGCCACTTATTATCTCGATGGTGAAGCAAACACATGGTGGCAATGGGTGTCACATGTATATAAAAGCAAAGGCGAGCACATTCGACGGAGAGATTTTGAGAATGAGTTGGTCACACATTTGGGACGAGTGATTATTGCGACTATGATGAGGTGCTCTCCCGAATACGTCAAAATGATAGCCTCCGAGACTACCAAAAGGAGTTTGAACGCATTGCGAGTCGGGTGCGAGATTGGCCCGAGAGCGCATTGGTAGGCACATTCATTGGAGGACTCAAGGCCGAGCTGGCGGCCGAAGTGAGATTGGATAGACCGAGGTCCCACGAGCTGCCATGAAGTCCGCGCGATTGCACGAAGACCACATTGTCGTGGTGCGCAAGGCCAACAGAGGCGAGGGTCGCACGGACGCACAGCGCGCGAGCGCTGCAGCCAAAGAGACACCCTCACGGGCCGAGACCAAGCCAACCGACAATGGTGCACAGACACGAGCCACATGCGACGGCTACGACCGAGAAAATCCAATGACGGTGCGAGAAAGGGTTGTGGTTTACGACCGAGAAAATCCAACGACGGTGCGAGAAAGGGTTGTGCTTTACGTGCAATGAAAGGTTCACGCCGGGACATAGATGTACGGGAAGGCAAGTGTTCTTGCTTGAGTTTGACGAGGATGAGCCAGAACGAGAGGAGTACGAGCACATCGAGCGAAAGGAGACCTTGCTACATGTGATCAAAAGCAAGAAGAGAGGTCTAAAGATGATACGGTTCACAGCCACCGTACAAGGCGAAGAGCTCGAAGTGCTAGTGGACAGCGGATCGACCCTAAATTTCATAGACGAGGAGTTGTCCAAAGGGTTGAAGGTACCTATGACAAGCATAAAGCAGTTTGGGGTGAAGGTTGCGAATGGAGAGGAACTCAAGAGTTCCAAGTTATACAAGAAGGTTCCAATATACGCACAAGGCTAAGACTTAAAGGTGGATCTTTACGCCTTACCTTTGGTGGGACCGGACATAGTACTTGGAGTTCAATGGCTCGAGACATTGGGGCCTATCATAATGGATTACAAGAAAGGGACCATGGAGTTTGGACGAGCCCGAATGCGAATTAAGTTACAAACTGAGGATCCAGGAGAAGAGCCCGAAGAAGTTGAGGAGATCAATTTCATCATCCTTGAGGTCAAGGAAATTCTCGAAGAGGGCGAGAATTATGAAGATGTGGTCATCGACCCTTGCGAGCCCGAGGACGAGACCTACGGCGGCCTCGAGACATGGCGCGAGAATAGGAAAAGAAAGGCCAGAGAGATTGGAAAAAGAGTGCACACACGCACTATGGCGCGAGCACCGGTGAGACATGGCAACCGAGCTGCGAGGCGCGCGAGTCTAGGCCGTGCTAAGAAGAGCTACACGACAAGAAGTGCGCGCGAGTGTGAGCAATGGGCTGACGACGAGTGCGAGAAGATAGTGCCCGGAAAGGTGGGTGAGTGGTGCAAGGCGTGCGCAAGGAAATGGCGCGCACAGTGTCTGGAGGCTAAGGCGAATGGTGCATGAGGGGTGGATGTAGGGTGGATAGCGTGCACGTGCGGCGGCTGCGAAGAGGCGGACGCGCAAGCGGGGACGGGCCTGAAATGGCACGCGGATGGGAGGGGCTCAACGCGCGGGGCACTGGACGAGTGGGCGGATGATGTCGAAGAGATGAGCGTGGGCGGCAACCGCGCAGGTGGCAAGGACGCGCGCAGAGTGATGGGCGAGCGAGAAAAAGAGGTCGAGCAAGCTGGCGTGCGCGACACTCGCATGAGGGACGAACACGTGCAGGCTGTAATAGCCCAGTTCTGTATTAATAAAATGTCAGTTTTCAGTTCCAAGTTGAACTATTTCTTTTTATTAATATTGCTCGTTTTCAGTTCCGAGCCCAGTTATTCAGCTATTCAATCTCAGTTATTAATTCTGGTCTATTTATTTTAGAAATGAATTTTATTCAGTCGGAATTAACTATTTCCAGTTGACGAATAATCGAAACCGAGTATGTTTCGATAAATCGTCCAAGTCTAGCCGTGTCCGGAACCGAGTCGTTCGGTCACGAGTATCGCGCCTAGTTCGCGCCTAGCCAATTCTCGAGCCCTAGTAGTCTCGAGTCTTGTTCGAGCCCTAGCCGTGCTCATAGCCTTACTTAGAATATTTTCTAAGTATGAGATCATGTTTGTCAAGCCTTGCATGTTATTCCCTCGGTCAAGTATACCACACGTAGCTTGTGCGTGGCCCCGAGATCACTCGCGCCTAGGGTTCGCGAGTTCGGGCCAAAGCCGTGCCGAGTCCGACCAAGTCATGACCGAGTGTTAAATTTTCCTAAGTCTTGTGGCACCTAAGTGTGGCCATTTTTCAGCCATAGGCTAGGGTTAGCCTCGGTCCAAGTGTATACCGAGCCCGAGCCAATGTCGCGCCCAGGGCCCAGCAGCGCCCAGGCCCAGCGCTGGCAGCGCGGGGGTCCAATCTTTTGGCCCAATGTGGATTGTTTCGTGGTCCAATTTCTATGACCAATTCATGCGTGTATTAGCAGGTTAATGAGGGTTTGATTAAGCCTAATTAGCCCTAATGAAGATTAAGCCTAAAGCATTTCAAGTAAGACCAAAAAGGAAGCATGTGCATGATATATTATAATGCATATGTATTGGAATTGTCCCCCACTACCTTCTCCTCCACCTTGGGACCGACCAGACCTGCTCTCCATCATATTTTAATGCCTTGGTCAGTCAAGATACCCCTGCCAACCCTCCAAGTCCGTGCAATCAGCCCCAAGCCATGTCCCCATGCGCATGTGATGTATGTGTGTCTCCACTTTGAGCATTGTTTTCTCCGCCCATGCACTTCCCTTATAAGGCCACCTTCAACTGAGTGTTAGAGCTCTTGGATACTTAAAATTTTCGAGCATAACACTTAGCACATTGAGGGAAAACAAGAGAAAGTCGAGAGCTAAGCCACAAGCTACCGCGCGCGCACATTGACCCCGGGGAAGGAGGAGTGCTCGTGTTCACTAGTTCCAACCGTGAACTCTCAGTACTTAGCATCTTCCAAATATAGTTTGGATTTTTCTAAGTGTATTGAGTTCATTCCTTCAGCCATTAATCCCCTTGGCCGAGCCTTTCACCCCCTAGCCGCGAGTGAGCCCTAGTCGAGGCCACTAGCACCATTTCGACTTTTGAGCAAGGTTAGCTCGTGCCAACCATTTTTCCTAACTTATTCATGATAAAATAAGAATTATCATGTGAAAAAAATGATGCCATGCATATGAGATATAAGGAGATATGAATTTTCGAATATTTGAGCCTTAATTTTGAAAGTTTTTGTACATGCATGATATGGCCGAGTTTGATGGCTTAAACATCCTCAAAAATCATGAGTATGACATTGGTAAAAGAATTAGCATTCTTTTAGTTCATTTGTTCGGTCAATTTGATTAGTGAAATCGAGCCATTTTCACCTCCGAACCTAAGTATATGTGCATGCATGTTATAGCCAATGTTCTAGCCTCATTAGCCATGATTTTTGATGTTTACTATTCGTCCCTAAGTCATTTTGCATGTTGAGCATGTTCATTTTCGTGCCTTAGTGTGGCCTCGTGCCTAATCGGCCCTATAAGCCCACCTCCTTAACCAACCGAGGTCCCTCAGTGACTTTTGACATTTTTGAGCATATTATGTCATATTATGTTGGTTTGGTTCAGTAGTCACCGGAAAAGTTACCGGAAGTTCGGCAAAGGACCGGCTAGGGTCACCAGCCGCGCTAGTCGCGCGTGCCGTGCCCGTGCCGCGTCACAGAGGCCAGGCAGTGCCTCTATCCGTGCCCGCGCCTAGTACTCGCGAGGCACCGCAGTGATGAGGGATCGCGTGTTCCCGACTCGTGACCTTGCCTTGGACGTTGCGTGTGCTTCGGCCTTCGGCTAGGGTTGCGGACGACTCGGAGGTTAATCTCCTTATCTTCTCGCGATAGGTGAGACAGCTTGGGCGTGAGTCCTTGCCAAACTCGTCTTGCTCGAGCTATGCGGTGGAACGCCCTTCTCGTAACAAGGGTTTTGCACTAAATCTCAAAAGAAATCTAACACAAGAATTTGGTGACCAATGGTCGGGTTTTTCATTAATTAAAGATATTCAAGACATGATATTTTCGAATGACAATGGGCATATTTATAGATGTCAAACTAAGTCTAATCCTAGTCTAAGAAGAACTCCTAATGCATGGAAGTAAATAAAGTCCTAAGGAAACTAAATCACTAATTAAAGCAATAAAATATTAAAGTCCTAAACAATCTAGATATCATAAGCAATAAGGAAACCAAATAACTAAAGGATCCTAAGTGATCTTGTCTTGCACTCCACGTAGGGAAATCCCTCGTGTTCGGTCGTGCCCCGCAGCGCGCCAACACTCCCAGTGACTCTCGGTCGTGCCCAGCAGGACCTAGTGGCACCAGTCGTGCCAGGGCCCGTGCCAGCCACACAGCACGCGCCAGCAGCGCCTAGTACCGAGGCCCGGTCGCACCCAGCTCATGCCCAGCGCCGTGCCATGGCCCCAGCAGGCCCGGCACGGGACCGAGCCCGGCCGGTCCGAGCAGCCCGTGACCACCCGGTCCAGCATGAACCGGTGGTCCAACCCAGTCCGGTCCAGTCCGACCCGATTCAGCCAGTTAGCGAACCGACCGGTTTAGCCGGCGGTTCGAGTCCGTTTTGGTTCGGAATTTTCGGTCCGAGTCTTATTCCGAAATCTAAGTATTTTTTTTTTCCGAGCCAAACCAGACCAGTTAAGCATATCAGTATAAGTTTCGGACTTAGAAATATTTCAGTGAACCCTTAGAGCGTTCCTGTATACCCGGATAAGTAATCTGATAGAGTAGAGCATCCTAGCATATTATTGAGCATATGACGAACATAGTACTTAGTATATTTGTTTGCTTATATTTTTATGTAGCTTGAGAAGTCAGCTACCAGCACAGCCGCACTTACTCGTTTTCAAAATCGATCAGGTGGGGACCCAGTCTGGGTTATACATTGAGTATAATAGTCGATATCACGTTCAGGTATGTATATGAGTTTTATCCACTTTGGGTTAAGGCCAAGTTTGCCTTCCCTAAGTTCTGGTGGTGGCCCAGTTTGCCCTAGTTTTACCACCAGAGTGTGCACACGGTTACCGGCCAGAGTGTTCCGGGAGTTACCGGCCAGAGAGTTCCGGGAGTTACAGTTTACTTATATATACCAGTCTGTGATGTCATTATTATTATTGCTGTTTACTTTAGAATGGGTTTTTGTGGAGTACAAGTGGACCGTACTCACCCCTACTTTATATTTTCAGATGATAGGGTCGGCGGGCAGGCGTGAGTCGAGCTGTGGTGGTGGTGGTCGTGAGTTCTGCACGAAAGCTGTTCCCGGGACATTTGTTATCGTTTTGTATAACTAAATAATTCCACGCACCTTTAGACTTCTGCTATGTTTGTGTTTATTTTCGAACATGCATGACGTTATTTTCAGACTTAAATAATTTACCCAGTTCGCCAGTACGAACGGGTCCAGACTAATATGCATGATTCGTTAAAAATATAAACTTGATTTCTTTAAGTCTAAACTAGTCGTTAGACCTAGGTTAAAGAAATGGGTTTTTAAGCAGAAACGTCCTTAGCAGCATCCCGAGATAGTTTGCAAATGATTTTGAAAAATTTATAAGCGTTTTCGAAAGAGTTAAAGTTGCGAAAAATTGGCCCTAAGTAGCGGGTTTTTGCAGTTGGTATCAGAGCACTTTTGTGCTTCTGAATGTTTTAAAAGACAGGGAATTTTTGCAAAACTCGACCACACCCCACTCACGCCGCGCCGACTACCAGGTAAGTGCATGCTGTAAAAGTTTTTCAATGTTTATATAAGCAAACTGTACTATGTCTATGCTCAATAGGATTCAGATAATCCGAACTTTAGATGCTCAGATGAGTATAAGACTCCTAGCTGTATCAGATATGTCCTCTATCAGAATTCAGAACTCTAGATTCGAACTCTAGTCGAATTCCAGATTATCGAATTATTTTCAGCAACTCGTCAAGAAATTTGGGCCTATTCCAGTATTCAGCGTTTCCTTTTAGCCTTATTCAATTTCATCCTCCTGTTCTGACCCAGTTTCGCGGCTTATTCTCAGATGGCCCGTCGTCAGAACCAAGCTCAGAGAGAGATGACCCAGGCTGAGGTAGTCGCCTAGTTTTGCAGCTACAACCCAGACAAGTTTTCAGGGCAGGGAGACCCTCGCCTAGTTGATGAGTGGATCCAGGGTCTCGAGGCCATTTTCGAGATCATTGAGTGCTCCGAGAGGCACAGCATTCTGTGTGCCCAGGTCCAGATGACAGGAGACGCCAGGCTGTGGTGGAACTCCTACTGGGGCTTGCGCCCTGGTGAGAAGGAGAACGTCACATGGGCACAGTTCAAGGAGATGCTTCGGTAGAAGTATTACCCGGATACCTACAAGGCGGAGATGGAGCGCCAGTTCTTGGCGCTTAAGCAGGGCCATCGCTCAGTAGATGAGTACGAGCGGGAGTTTGTTCATCTCGGGTCCTTTGTCCCTTATCTGGTGGACACTGAGACGAAGAAGGCGAGACGTTTTCGTGACGGGCTTCTGCCAGCTATCCGTCACCACGTAGCGGGACACGGCGTCCAGTCTTACGCCGATGTCGTCGCTAAGGCCCAGGAGACAGACTCCAGTCTCAGGATGGACCTAGTTCAGCCATCAGTTCAGCCCCCAGTGTTGCCCTCAGCTCCGTATTTGGCATTACCCCCAGCTCAGCCAGCGCCTGTCCAGCAGGCGAAGCCTAAGAACAAGAGGAAGTGGAAGGGTCAGCCGAATGACCGGAGGAACAGGCAGAGACAGCCACAGGTCCCACCATGTGGCACCTGCGAACGCCCACACCGCGGAGAGTGTCTCGCGGGACAGAACGTCTGCTTTCACTGTCGGAAGCCCAGACATACCGTCCGAAACTGTCCGGATAGGCAGCAGCAGCAGCAGCCTCAGCAGCAGCCCCGACAGCAGCAGCAGCAGAGGCCGCCTCAGCAGCAGAGGCGAGGACAGCAGGCCCAGGTGTATGCAGTCGAGCAGGCTGAGGCAGAGCAGAACCCAGGTACTATGTCTGGGATGATTATTTTGAATGATGTACCTATATTTGCTCTGTTCGACACTGGTGCGACGCACTCTTTTGTGTCGACTCGATGTGTGGAGGCCATTGGAGTTCAGCCCATCAGCACTGTTGACCCTCTCGAGGTGAGTCTAGCCTCGGGAATGAAGATAGTGACGAGCTCCAAGGCAGAGGACCTTAACCTTAGTATTGGCGGCCGAATCTTGAAGGCCGAAGCTTATGTTATCGAGATGAGGGATTTCGACCTCATTCTCGGTATGGATTGGTTGACGTGTTACCGAGCGGACATTCGTTGCCACGATCGGGAGGTTATTCTTCATCTTCCGAAGGACAGTCAGATCACATTTTTCGGCTCGAAGACGCAAACCCTACCTCGTGTTGTATCGATGGCGAAGGCGAGGAAGATTCTGCACAGAGGGGATTGTCAGGGCTACCTGGTGAGCCTTGTTGATGAAGGATCGAGAGCACAGACACCTCACGATGTTCCAGTTGTTCAAGAGTTTGTGGATGTGTTCCCGGATCAGCTACCAGGAGGACCACCCAGCAGGCAGGTGGAGTTCACCATCGACCTTGTTCCAGGAGCAGGACCGGTGTCTAAGGCGCCTTACCGTATGGCTCCGAAGGAGTTGCAGGAGCTGAAGACGCAGATCGAAGAGTTGTTGAAACTCGGTTTTATCCGACCCAGCGTCTCACCTTGGGGAGCACCAGTCCTATTCGTCAAGAAGAAAGACGGATCCATGAGAATGTGCATCGATTACTGGGATCTCAACCGGTTAACGGTGAAGAATAAATATCCGCTCCCCAAGATAGACGATTTGTTTGACCAACTGGGAGGAGCCCGCGTATTTTCCAAGATATATTTACGCTCCGGCTATCATCAACTGAAGATTAAGGGATCCTATGTAGCCAAGACTGGTTTTCCGATGAGATATGGACACTACGAGTTCGTGGTTATGCCGTTTGGTTTGAGCAATGCATCAGCGGTGTTCATGGACTTGATGAATCGGGTGTTCCATCAGTACCTAGACCAATTTGTTATCGTCTTCATTGATGACATTTTGGTCTACTCCCAGAGTTTGGAGGAGCATGAGCAGCATCTGAGGGTCGTTCTCGGGACCCTTAGGCGAGAAAAGTTGTACGCCAAGTTCTCCAAATATGAATTTTGGCTGAAGCGAGTGGCATTTCTAGGCCACATCATCTCCTAGAAAGGCATTGAGGTTGATCCGGCGAAGATTGCCGCAGTTCGGAACTGGTCAGCACCCAGAAGTCCCACCGAGGTCCGCAGTTTTCTCGGTCTAGCAGGTACTATCGCAGATTTATTGGGGATTTTCTAAGATTGCCCTCCCCTTGTCCAAGTTGACGAGGAAATCTGTGAAGTTTGAGTGGACGAGTCGTTGTAAGGAGAGCTTTCAAGAGCTCAAGAAGAGGCTTACGACGGCTCCAGTGCTGACTATTCCGGATCCTACTCGAGGTTTCACCATCTATAGTGATGCCTCGAAGCAGGGTCTTGGGTGTGTGCTGATGCAAGATGGCCAAGTCGTTGCGTACGCTTCACGTCAGTTGAAGCCCCATGAGCAGAATTACCCCACGCACGACCTAGAATTGGCAGCGATTGTGCATGCACTCAAGATTTGGCACCATTATCTGTATGGTGGTCGGTGTGAGATCTTTACCGATCACAAAAGTTTGCAGTATATCTTCACACAGAAAGAGCTCAACATGCGCCAGCGGCGATGGTTGGAACTTGTGAAGGATTATGACTGCACCATACAGTACCATCCCGGAAAGGCAAACGTGGTAGCAGACGCCCTAAGCCGTAAGGTGAGGGGTGTCAGTCTGTTCTATCACCGACCAGTGCCAGCTTATCCGAGAGTTTGCCCGGATGCTGATTGAGGTCGTCGACTCGTTCCTAAGGAGATTTCGGGGAGTGTTAGCTCGATGCGAGTTCAGCCCATGCTGAGAGACAGAATCCGGCGGGAGCAATCCTGCGATCAGGTCATTCGCACTTTAGAGGCGAAGGTTCACGCCGGAGGCATAGAGGGCTTTTACCGAGGCACAAATAGAGCCTTGGAGTTCAGAGGTCGCATTGTCGTGCCAAAAGTCGGGACGTTACGCAAGGAAATCCTGACTGAGGCCCACAGTCCGCCATACTTAGCCCACCCTGGGAGTACCAAGATGTACCACGACCTGAAAAGGTCGTTCTGGTGGCGAGGAATGAAGAGAGATGTAGCAGACTTCGTGAAGAAGTGTTTGGTTTATCAGCAGGTTAAGGCCGAACACAAGAGTCCCATAGGTCTGCTACAGCCACTTGAGATTCCCAGCTGAAAGTGGGAAGAGGTTACTATGGACTTCGTCACGGGACTGTTGTGTTCGCTAGTACCGTACGGGCTTTAAGCAGCGGAATTTAAATTTTTTTAAAGTAAGTATTTATCGTATAAATACAATACCCGTACATACTAATTGCGAATTAACTGATCGTCATCTTTAAAACATGCATCATATACAAATTTTGATTTGTTATATAAAAGTAAATACCAGTACAAATATTTACCGATTTGTCTTGAACTCCTTCACAAACGATGAACTTGAGGGAATCGGTTCCCGGTTTGATAACTTCAACGAATTGAGGTTACTCGCTTGAGGAATCCAAGTGTCTTCCCTCTAACAGTATCCACCCTATGAATCCCGGTTCCGACGACCTTCCTTCGCTAGTAGGAATGACTCGGTTTTCTCGTATAGGAATTTATATGGATTTAATTTAGGAAACTCTCAAGAACTTTTCTTGTTATTGTGAAGAACTTTTCTTCTAACTCTTGAATTTTAAGAACACTTTCTTGAAAATCAAATTAGCAAATTTATGTAAACCATTTACATCTATTTATACTAAACATTTTAGCATAAAATAATCAATATTTAGTAATATTTAAATAAAATCTGATTTTATTTAAATACAATTACTAACTATTGACTTTATATATATTAAACAATGTGAGGTGGTTCATAACCACCATTAACCACCATTTATTATATTCATAATAATAGAATAATAAATCTTGAGAATCTATTCCAAGACTTTATTATTATATTCTTTTCCCAATTTTCATCCATATTATAATAATCATATTATTATTATTTTGGATTTGAAATTTAAAATCCTATTTTAAAATTCAACTTTATTAATTTAGTAATTACCTTAATTACTAAAGTAATATCCAAAATGTAATTAATCAATCTTATTGATTAATATATTCCTTTAATTGACATCTAATCAAATTAGATATTTATCAATTAATTCTAACCATTAGAAATACAATCTTTACCTTTGTTCATAATTAGTGTGACCTTTTAGGTTCACCTTAATACTAGTAGTGGGTTTATAACACTTTATAATTTGAGTTAAATCTTATTAACTCTTATTCATGAATTAACCCTTTAATTCATGAACCCACATATCATGGGAACACCTAGCAAGTAGCATGAATCTAGTATTAAGTGAATAGCGAGTAAACCTATTCCGATTACAACTCCATACATGTAAAATCCTTTCGACATCTAATTTCCCGATTAAGTCTTGGGTATGATTTTGTCGAAACCCAAATTGACTTAATAACTATGATTCTATTTCAAGTTTATTAACCCGGTTATGAATCACTATTCATCTCTGCCTTGGCCAAGGACTTTGGATTAATAACTATGAAACACATAGGAAATTCACTTATCTTCATAAGTGTCGAATCCTTTATTGGCCACTAACAAACTTCCATACATATTAACATAATACCCAACTTATCCCTTTAAACGATAGTGCTAGCTACCAAAAGGATAAATCAAAGTAGAATGTAATATGCACAAAGTTACCATTGTGCCTCAAGTCTTAGGATTAGTCATGTACTATTGTAACATGAAAATTCTTATTCGACTGAATAAATTCTTCATTAAGAATTTTCATACGGTCATGTTCAGTGAACTTGTTCTCTAACAAGCACCCACATAAATGTACTTACGTCTTACGCTAATGTTGATGGAATGCAACATTCTTGTCCAACAAGCATACAAACTATGTGCAAGTCTTTTATGGATTATTCGATATCCCATCTCGAAACATCCATCGACTTGGAACTGTATTTAAGATCACGGCTTTCAAGGTATGTTCCATGATCACCATCTCTATGCGCAACCATACCTTATAACCATAAGTGATCTAGGGATTTTATCTTAAGTGCAATTATAAGATAAATGCTTTCTCTTAAGATAAAGAAATGCCTTATTAATAATATAATTCCAATAGATTGTATTTACAAGTAGAATACGTCCAATTAGATTGGAACGCCGGGTACCCTACTCTAACAATCTCCCACTTGCCCTAGTTCCAATCACTCATGTATCTAAGACCCATCTTCTCAAGATGCCCTTCGAACACTTTCTGTGATAAGGGCTTAGTTAAGGGGTCTGCTATATTTTCTGCTGAGTCGACTCGCTCCATCACGACATCGCCTCTACCAATGATTTCTCTAATCAAATGGTATCGCCTCATAATGTGTTTGGATTTTTGATGAGATCTTGGCTCCTTTGCTTGCGCAATAGCCCCATTGTTATCACAATAAATCATTATTGGATCAACAACGGATGGTACTACACCCAACCCTTGGATGAAGTTCCTTATCCAAACAGCTTCTTTTGCAGCATCAGATGCAGCAATATACTCAGCCTCTGTAGTAGAGTCAGCAATCGTTTCCTGTTTGGAACTTTTCCAACTGACTGCTGCTCCATTCAGAGTAAATAAATATCCTGACATGGATTTATAATCATCTTTATCGGACTGAAAACCGGAATCAGTATAGCCTTCCAGTTTCAATTCTCCATTACCGTATATCAAAAAAATATCCTTAGTCCTTCTCAAGTACTTAAGAATATTCTTAACGGCAGTCCAGTGACCTTCACCTGGATTAGACTGATATCTACTCGTTACACTAAGTGCATGAGCAACATCAGGTCTCGTACATAACATCGCATACATAATGCTACCAATAGCAGATGCATAAGGTATATGAGACATCTTTTCTCTCTCTTCAGGTGTCTTTGGAGACATCGTCTTAGAAAGAGAAATCCCATGACTCATTGGAATATATCCTCGTTTGGATTCTTCCATGCTAAACCGTTGGAGCACCTTATTTATGTACGTTGACTGGGATAGTCCGATCATTCGTTTAAATCTATCCCTATAGATTTTTATCCCTAGGATAAAGGATGCTTCTCCCAAGTCTTTCATGGAAAATTGTTTAGACAACCATGTCCTAGTTGACTGCAACATTCCTATATCATTCCCAATGAGTAGGATGTCATCAACATAGAGAACAACAAAAGCAACTGCATTCCCATTTACCTTCTTATAAACACATGGTTCATCCGGGTTCTTATGAAAATCAAACGTTTTGATCGTTTCATCAAACCGGATGTTCCAACTCCTTGAAGCTTGTTTAAGTCCATAAATGGACCTTTGGAGTTTACAAACCATTTGTTCGCTCCCACTGGATATGAAACCCTACGGTTGTTTCATAAAAATGTCTTCCTTAATGTTTCCATTAAGAAAGGCAGTTTTCACATCCATTTGCCATATCTCATAGTCATAATACGCAGCTATGGCAAGCAATATCCGAATAGATTTTAGCATTGCTACTGGTGAAAAAGTTTCCTCGTAGTCAACACCTTGCTTCTGAGTATAACCTTTAGCAACCAGTCTTGCTTTAAAAGTATTAACTTCTCCATCCACACCACGTTTTCGCTTGTAAATCCATTTACAACCGATAGGTACTATACCTTGAGGTGGGTCAACCAAAGTCCATACTTGGTTTGAATACATGGAGTCTATTTCGGTTTGCATAGCTTCTCGCCATTTATCTGAGTCAATATCCGATATTGCCTCATCATAGCTTATTGGATCATTATCCAAAAGGAATCCCTCTTCATTGTCTTTTGACAATAGGTATAGCCTTTCAGGCGCCCTAGAAACCCTTTCGGATCTCCGAAGAGGTTGTGTTTTAGATGGTCCAGTCTCTACTGGTATGTTTTCCGTGGTACTTAGTGGAATTTGTGGTTGTTCTTCATTAAGTTCTATGACTCCGCTATTCTTTGAGATAAAATCTTTCTCTAAGAATACAGCATTCCTCGAAACAAACACCTTTTGTTCAGAGGGATCATAGAAATAGTATCCAATAGACTCTCTAGGATACCCCACAAATTTACATAAGATGGATCTCATATCCAACTTACCTCCCACTAACTGCTTTACATAAGCAGTACAACCCCATACTCGTAAATATTTGTATGAGGGTGATTTACCACACCATATCTCATAAGGTGTGCTGGGTACAGCTTTACTTGGCACTCTATTCAAAATATATGCTGCTGTTTCTAAGGCATAGCCCCAGAATGAAAGAGGTAGATCAGTGGTACTCATCATCGATCGAACCATGTCCAACAATGTTCGATTCCTCCTTTCTGAAACCCCATTGAGTTGTGGAGTTCCAGGAGGCGTCCACTGTGAGACAATCCCATTATCTTTTAAATAATCAAGAAACTCATTAGTCAAATATTCACCTCCTCGATCTGATCGAAGAACTTTAATATTTCTACCAATTTGTTTCTCCACTTCATTTCTGAATTCTTTGAACTTTTCAAATACTTCAGATTTGTACCTCAATAGGTAAACATAACCATACCGTGAATAATCATCAGTGAAGGTTATGAAATAGTGATAGTTCCCCATTGCACTAACGTTTAGTGGTCCACAAACATCTGTATGGATCAAATCCAACAAACCTTTAGCTCGCTCCACTTGTCCAACAAATGGTGATTTAGTCATTTTACCTTTAAGACATGACTCACATGTAGGCAACCTATCCTCTCCCCTAAGGTCGAGTTTAGGTCCCAATTTGTGAATCCGCTTTTCGGATATATGACCTAATCTAGCATGCCAAATTGTGAATGAACTATGATTATCTAATTTCCTTTTATTTTGTTGAATGGTTAGGATGGGACTTTGTGGTGTAATGGTATACAACCCATTTGTCAAATTTCCAGAATAAATAAAAGTTGTGTCTTTGAAAATAGAACATTTTCCATTTTCAATGACAAACTTAAAACCTTCCTTATCCAATATTGGAATAGAAATAATGTTTTTTATTAAATCCGGAACATACAAACAGTTTGATAGACAAATCTTTACATCATTATTCAATGCTAGATAAACAGTCCCAATAGCTTTAGCAGCAACTCTTGCCCCATTGCCCATCCTTAGGATTGTTTCTTCACCATCTAGCATATTACTTCTTGCCATCATCTGCAAATCATTGCAAATATGTGAGCCACAGCCGGTATCCAATACCCAAGAAGAATCGTTAACAGACAAGTTAACTTCAACAAAATAAATACCTGAACTTTTCAGACTAGCAAGATACTCCTTGCAGTTCCTCTTCCAGTGCCCAGTTTTGCCACAATGAAAACATTCATGATCGGCCTGAGAATTAACCTTCTGTTTGTTCTTCCCTTTATCATTATATGCCTTCTTGTTGGGCTTATTGGGAACCTTTCCCTTCCTCTTCCTTTTCTTAGACTTAGTAGCCTTTGATCCGGAAGTGGATCCAACAAGAAGTACCGGCTTGTCCTTTTTAATGGTGGACTCAGCCGTCTTCAACATGTTTAATAATCCTGGAAGATCAGTTTCCATATTATGCATGTTGTAGTTAACGACAAAGTTATCGAATGACGCTGGCAGAGATTGCAACAATAAATCCACATAGAGTTCATTATCCATAATGACTCCAAGTGATTCGAGTCTTTCCACAAGAGCTATCATCTTCAGTCCATGATCATGAACTGAAGAGCCCTCGGTCATACGACACCTGAAAAGCTCTTTAGATATCTGATATCTAATTTGTCGCGTCCGATCACCATACAACTCTTGCAGGTGAGTTAGGATTTCAGAAGCATTATTCAGTAATTCGTTCTGTCTCTGTAGCTCATTAGACATTGATGCTAGCATGTAGCACCGAGCTTGGAGATTGTCATCAACATGACGCAAGTAGGCTCCATACTCTTCAGCAGTCTGATCCTCCGGTGGAGGAGGAGGAGCTGTTTCCAAAACATACTCTCGCTTCTCAGACTGAAGAACAATCTTTAGGTTCCTCAACCAATCATTGAAGTTGGGACCAGTTAATTTATTATGATCAAGGATACTCGCGATTGGATTCTTAGCCATTTTAGTAGTTTGATCTACAAAAATAACAAACGAAGCAGAAAATAATTAGACTATGGAATTTATATTCATTTAATATTAGGTCTTTAACATTAAATGTCTCCCACTAATTTAATTAGAACCTCATTATAATTATGAAAATCATTATTTTCATAGTGGGCTTGAAGTCCAATAAAAATATTTCATGTCCCAATTTTATGATGCCACCATGAAACAATTTTATCGGTAGTCAACTTTTTGACAATTGTATCTCTATACAACCTTCAAGATGTTTTGCCTCACCTTTCCTTATATACCTCAATTTTATGACTCCATATATATTACTCGGTGTCAAATCAAACCCATCAAAACTTTCATGATAACGGCCCACCAGAGTGTCCCACGACTCATGGCCAACACAAAGAGGAATCCGTCTCACGAATATCAATATATTTAATAGAGTTCACAGCTTTCGACATAGAATCATCCCACGACTCGTGGCCAATGATAAAACATCGTAGCATCTCATGTCATCTACTTTTGATGGAAGGCCGGGATTAATAAGTTCCAACTTATTTTTATCCATTATTGATTTGATATGGAATTAATCAAATTAATCCGTTTGGGTTCCTTGATCTCATCGATTACCATCTTTACGTTTATTTACCGATTTCAGTCACCTAATGAAACGAAAGCGTAAATAAACCTAACATACATCTAATGCATGGTGGGATGATCATGTCCTTGCCTATTCGATCCATTCGAGCCAAAATGGATCTATGCCTATGTACGTGATAAAACAAATAATAGAACTACTTCTATTACATTTATTCTATCTACCCGTACAAGCACAGGCCTTCGAGATTACAACTTGTAAAATTACCCACACATGCGTGGGCCTTTGTCATCGAACGGTCTCCACCTTGATCTAATCTCTAACGATACAAAATTTAAAATTTTACAAATTTCATCTCAAGAGACTCGCAGGTCTCGATAAATTACATTTCTTCAATCATATTGAAAAAAAACATAATTAAACATCCATTCATTCATTCAATCACATTGAAAATGAAAACATACATTCAATCATATTAAATATGAGGCTCATGATCATCCCTAAATCATTCATCTAATGAATAATAAATATTTTTTTTTTTTATTTATATCGCGAGATAAGTCGCGACTCGCGAGTCCAACTCGCGACTCGCGAACAACATCTCTCGACTCGCGATAAAAACAGAGACAAAAAAAACTGAGGCTCCAGGAAAAACTGAAATTATCATGTCGCGACTCGCGACTATGACTCGCGACTCGCGACTTCAGAAATTTTTTTATTTTTTTTTTATTTTTGTTAATTAAAATATTTATCTCATAAACATTTAATTATCTTGCTTATCTCATAAGCAATAACAAATCAAAACCTGTTTTAAAGACGATAACCGTGGCTCTGATACCACTGTTGTGTTCGCTAGTACCGTACGGGCTTTAAGCAGCGGAATTTAAATTTTTTCAAAGTAAGTATTTATCGTATAAATACAACACCCGTACATACTAATTGCGAATTAACTGATCGTCATCTTTAAAACATGCATCATATACAAATTTTGATTTGTTATATAAAAGTAAATACCAGTACAAATATTTACCGATTTGTCTTGAACTCCTTCACAAACGATGAACTTGAGGGAATCGGTTCCCGGTTTGATAACTTCAACGAATTGAGGTTACTCGCTTGAGGAATCCAAGTGTCTTCCCTCTAACAGTATCCACCCTATGAATCCCGGTTCCGACGACCTTCCTTCGCTAGTAGGAATGACTCGGTTTTCTCGTATAGGAATTTATATGGATTTAATTTAGGAAACTCTCAAGAACTTTTCTTGTTATTGTGAAGAACTTTTCTTCTAACTCTTGAATTTTAAGAACACTTTCTTGAAAATCAAATTAGCAAATTTATGTAAACCATTTACATCTATTTATACTAAACATTTTAGCATAAAATAATCAATATTTAGTAATATTTAAATAAAATCTGATTTTATTTAAATACAATTACTAACTATTGACTTTATATATATTAAACAATGTGAGGTGGTTCATAACCACCATTAACCACCATTTATTATATTCATAATAATAAAATAATAAATCTTGAGAATCTATTCCAAGACTTTATTATTATATTCTTTTCCCAATTTTCATCCATATTATAATAATCATATTATTATTATTTTGGATTTGAAATTTAAAATCCTATTTTAAAATTCAACTTTATTAATTTAGTAATTACCTTAATTACTAAAGTAATATCCAAAATGTAATTAATCAATCTTATTGATTAATATATTCCTTTAATTGATATCTAATCAAATTAGATATTTATCAATTAATTCTAACCATTAGAAATACAATCTTTACCTTTGTTCATAATTAGTGTGACCTTTTAGGTTCACCTTAATACTAGTAGTGGGTTTATAACACTTTATAATTTGAGTTAAATCTTATTAACTCTTATTCATGAATTAACCATTTAATTCATGAACCCACATATCATGGGAACACCTAGCAAGTAGCATGAATCTAGTATTAAGTGAATAGCGAGTAAACCTATTCCGATTACAACTCCATACATGTAAAATCCTTTCGACATCTAATTTCCCGATTAAGTCTTGGGTATGATTTTGTCGAAACCCAAATTGACTTAATAACTATGATTCAATTTCAAGTTTATTAACCCGGTTATGAATCACTATTCATCTCTGCCTTGGCCAAGGACTTTGGATTAATAACTATGAAACACATAGGAAATTCACTTATCTTCATAAGTGTCGAATCCTTTATTGGCCACTAACAAACTTCCATACATATTAACACAATACCCAACTTATCCCTTTAAACGATAGTGCTAGCTACCAAAAGGATAAATCAAAGTAGAATGTAATATGCACAAAGTTACCATTGTGCCTCAAGTCTTAGGATTAGTCATGTACTATTGTAACATGAAAATTCTTATTCGACTGAATAAATTCTTCATTAAGAATTTTCATACGGTCATGTTCAGTGAACTTGTTCTCTAACAAGCACCCACATAAATGTACTTACGTCTTACGCTAATGTTGATGGAATGCAACATTCTTATCCAACAAGCGTACAAACTATGTGCAAGTCTTTTATGGAGTATTCGATATCCCATCTCGAAACATCCATCGACTTGAAACTGTTTTTAAAATCACAGCTTTCAAGGTATGTTCCATGATCACCATCTCTATGCGTAACAATACCTTATAACTATATGTGATCTAGGGATTTTATCTTAAGTGCAATTATAAGATAAATGCTTTCTCTTAAGATAAAGAAATGCCTTATTAATAATATAATTCCAATAGATTGTATTTACAAGTAGAATACGTCCAATTAGATTGGAACGTCGGGTACCCTACTCTAACAGGGACTACCTAAGTCGTCCGAGCATCATGACGCGATTTGGGTAGTGGTAGACAGGCTGACGAAAGTCGCACATTTTATGCCTGTGACGATGACCATGTCGATGGATCAGTTAGCCGAGATATATACCCGTGGTGTTATCCGACTCCACGGAGTGCCCGCTACGATCATATCTGATCGAGATCCCAGATTCACCAGCCGATTCTGAGAGAGCTTGCATGAGGCGATGGGCACCCAGTTAAAGTTCAGTTCGGCTTACCATCCAGAGACGGACGGCCAGTCCGAGAAGACAATCCAGACGCTCGAGGATATGCTCCGAGCTTTGATTCTGGACAGAGGTGCTAAGTGGGAGAAGTGGCTGCCACTAGCTAAGTTCGCCTATAACAACAGTTATCAGGCGTCTATTCAGATGGCTCCCTACGAAGCACTTTATGGCCGCAAGTGTCGGTCGCCCCTTTATTGGGATGACGTCGGAGAGCGACGAGTACTCGGTCCGAAGTTGATCGAGGATACAGTTGAGCAGATAGCCTGGATCAGAGAGAGGCTCAAGACAGCTCAGAGTCGGCAAAAGTCCTCGGCCGACCAGCATAGACGAGAGATGCACTTTGAGCCTGGAGATCATGTATTCCTGAAGGTTCGACCGATGAGAGGTGTCGTTCACTTCGGGAAGAGAGGGAAGTTGCATCCTCGCTATATAGGCCCGTTCGAGATTCTTGAGCGAGTAGGCGAAGTCGCCTATCGATTAGCTTTGCCTCCTGAGTTGGCTAGCGTGCATAACATGTTCCACGTTTCGATGCTACACCCATACGTGTGCGATCCCGAGCATGTGCTTCAGCACAGCGAGATTCAGCTTCAGCCAGATTTGACTTACGAGGAGCAGCCGGTAGTAGTTCTGGATCGAAAGGTCCTTCGGCTCAGGAACCGAGACGTTCTCCTCGTTCGTATCAGATGGAATCGCCACGGAGATTCAGATGCCACTTGGGAGCGCGAGGCAGACATCAGAGCTCGTTTCCCAGATTTTCAGTTCTGATTGTACCCAGTTGTATATATTTTCAGTTCTTGTATGTATTTCTCCAGTTTTAGTATTTCCGAGGACGGAAATATTTTTTAAGGGAGATAGATTGTAATAGCTCAGTTCTGTATTAATAAAATGTCAGTTTTTAGTTCCAAGTTGAACTATTTCTTTTTATTAATATTGCTCGTTTTCAGTTCCGAGCCCAGTTATTCAGCTATTCAATCTCAGTTATTAATTTTGGTCCATTTATTTTAGAAATGGATTTTATTCAGTCGGAATTAATTATTTCCAGTTGACGAATAATCGAAACCGAGTATGTTTCGATAAATTGTCCAAGTCTAGCCGTGTCCGAAACCGAGTCGTTCGGTCACGAGTATCGTGCGTAGTTCGCGCCTAGCCAATTCTCGAGCCCTAGTAGTCTCGAGTCTTGTTCGAGCCCTAGCCGTGCTCATAGCCTTACTTAGAATATTTTCTGAATATGAGATCATGTTTGTCAAGCCTTGGATATTATTCCCTCGGTCAAGTATACCGCACGTAGCTCGTGCGTGGCCCCGAGATCACTCGCGCCTAGGGTTCGCGAGTTCAGACCAAAGCCGTGCCGAGTCCGCACCAAGTCATGACCGAGTGTTAAGGGGAATTTTTCTAAGTCTTGTGGCACCTAAGTGTGGCCATTTTTCATCCATAGGCAAGGGTTAGCCTCAGTCCAAGTGTATACCGAGCCCGAGCCAATGTCGCGCCCTAGTACCCGCGTCTAGTCCTCGCGCGTGCTTGCATGAGCCCAAGTCTTGGCCATGTTTTTATAGGATTTTTTCTAAGTGTTTTAAACACTTAAGTTCAGCCTAGCATGGGGATATTACTTGGGCCAAGTAATTCTCGCGCGCAGCCCAGAACAGCAGTTCCCGCGCCCAGCTCGCGCCCAGGGCCTAGCAGCGCTCAGGCCCAGCGCTGGCAGCGCGGCGGTCCAATATTTTGGCCCAATGTGGATTGTTTCGTGGCCCAATTTCCATGGCCCAAGTCATGCGTGTATTAGCAGGTTAATGAAGGTTTAATTAAGCCTAATTAGTCCTAATGAAGATTAAGCCTAAAGCATTTCAAGTAAGTCCAAAAAAGAAGCATGTGCATGATATATTATAATGCATATGTATTGGAATTGTCCCCCACTACCTTCTCCTCCACCTTGGGACCGACCAGACCTACTCTCCATCATTGATCAGTCAAGATACCCCTGCCATCCCTCCAAATCCGTGCAATCAGCCCCAAGCCATGTCCCCATGCTCATGTGATGTATGTGTGTCTCCACTTTGAGCATTGTTTTCTCCGCCCATGCACTTCCCTTATAAGGCCACCTTCAGCTTAGTGTTAGAGCTCTTGGATACTTAAAATTTTCGAGCATAACACTTAGCACATTGAGGGAAAACAAGAGAAAGTCGAGAGCTAAGCATCAAGCTACCGCGCGCGCACATTGACCCCGGGGAAGGAGGAGTGCTCGTGTTCACTAGTTCCAGCCGTGAACTCTCAGTACTTAGCATCTTCCAAATATAGTTTGGATTTTTCTAAGTGTATTGAGTTCATTCCTTCAGCCATTAAGCCCATTGGCCGAGCCTTTCACCCCCAAGCCGCGAGTGAGCCCTAGTCGAGGCCACTAGTACCATTTCGACTTTTGAGCAAGGTTAGCTCGTGCCAACCATTTTTCCTAACTTATTCATGATAAAATAAGAATTATCATGTGAAAAAAATGATGCCATGCATATGAGATATAAGGAGATATGAATTTTCGAATATTTGAGCCTTAATTTCGAAAGTTTTTGAGCACTCCATAATAAAGCAAGTCCTCCACTAAGACCTGAAGGGTCAGCTGTGATGACTCTACTATCATACCCTAATTTTTTGCTAACAGTATTTACAAAAGCATTTGTTTTTTTTTTTTTGTTTCTATGAGGAAGACAAAACTTCGGTGATGAGTTTTAATTAACTCTCGGATTTGGGAAATTGTAGAGGGCCCACCCACCCCTCTACAATTCCACACCGCAGCTAACATGGACCAGTTGGGTGCCATTCAAGGCTGGTAACCCCCACCTTTTCATCATTCGGAGCCTTTTGGTAGCTTTCATCTTCCTTACAGATTTTATTGCCTTAGAGGTCATTTGTAACTCACCTTCTGCTGCTGGTCTCTTAGAGCCTGAAATATGATCAATGACAATGGGAGTGATTGGTTCCCTCTGCAGCCTCCCATATTTATTGCATATTCTTTTCCATGTCTTTGATGGTCATGGATGTGACAATGAGAGAGTTTCTGGTTTTCCTGAGATTCTTAGGGTGGTTGAGGCTCCTGGGGCTTCAATTTTCATAACTGCAGCTGATTCATTGCTGTGAATATTGGGTTCATTCAAGCCTCCTTTAGGATTTAAACTTTTGGTAGATGAGGATATTGATGCAGATGTGGTGATCTTTGCTGGTGGAACAGGAATGATTTCCTCACTGATGATCTAGTCTGGTGTAGCATGGATGCCTTCTTGAATAGGGATTAATTGTTGACTCTGCTCTGCTTGGCTTGTGAAAGCTTTTTGGGAATGTCGGTGGCCAGAGTCAGATGGGGAATTTGGTGGAGGAGAGTTTCTAGAGCTCGATGGATTAGCTGCTCCCCATTTGTAACCTTATGTAGCCTTCAACTAGTCGCCATATTGCCCCTCTTTCAGTGAATTGTTCTTTATGTCCTGCAGTCTTTTCTTGCAAGTACAGTCCAAATGTCCAATCTTCCTGCAGTAATGGCAAAGATTCATTAGTTTCTCATACTTAAATCTGACATTGACAATTTGATCCCCCAGCCTAATATTGGCTAATCTGGGAATTGGATTCTCCAAATCTAGGGAAACTAAGAGCTTTAACAGCTTTCCTCCATGGCTTTCATTGTTGTTTATAACTACATTGTGAACTTCCTTGAAGTTTTTGCCTATTTTGAGCCCCACATAAGCACTTAGCTAGTTAAGAGGAAGGTTCATTACCTGGACCCATAGATTGATTTCCTGGAAGCTTGGATGTTTGCTGGTAAGGTTATCCATCCACTCACGAAGGATTAGATACTAGTTTTCGAAACTCCAGTTAGAACCCCCGACAACCTTCTCTTTGTCTTCTTTATTCTGGAAGATGAATTGGAAGTAATTGGGACTAAGTTCTTTCACTTCCATCGGGTGGCTGAGCCTCCAAATATGAGTCATTACTCGTTTGACCCCAAACCAACCAGCAATCCTATCGCCGATAATTTTCCCAAGGAGACTCCTTTGGCATTCATCGTCGCTCAAGCGAATATCTTCACGAGCTATATCTATAATGCCTATTTCTCGTTTTGATAGAGAGAAATCATTTAATCGATTAGTGATATCATCATCAGGAGGGATGTTGATAATGTCCTCTATTTTCAGAAACCCTAATGGACGACTGAAGCAATTCAGAAAAAAACTGAAAGGGGGATAAGGAGTAGGAAAGTGAATATAGGGATTTGGGGAAAATTTGTGGAAATCTGGAAACAAATTGTGCAGATAGAGATCAGGGATGCTAAACTATCAAGCTCTCACCGAGAGAATCTAGTGTATTCAATTCATACTAAATGCATATTTAGTTCATAAAAAGTGCATACCGTTGAATTATTATTTACTTCATATATATTGTATACTACAATCAACGGTCAATGCTACAAGTCAATGGGTCTCTCGGAAGTCAACATTGGAAGTTAACAGTCAACGCCAGAGTCAACGGTCAAATGGTCTAAATAATATTTAAATAATTAAATAAAAAATAAAAGGATAAATCCTTGCTACACATGTTGATCCCTAATTAATGGCTTGGATTTAGTTTTACATACTCACTTTAAGTATATGGACTCATTGGAACCAATCCCTATATATATAAAGTGAGATCATACGAGAAATGGTCATAGTGAAAGAAATTACAATAAATCCTAACGACCGGATATGGTATATCAATGCTCCAGACACAGTCAAATGGTCTATGTTTGGACCAAGGGGTAGTGGCATTCCTATAAATATGTGGACTTTTGATTTTCACGTGGGGGTATTTTAGTCAATAGACAAAATGCACTATTACGCTAATGTGCAATCTGTCATACACTAACATGCAGTTTGTTTAATTGTGCATTATGTTGCTCGAGAATTAGCTCGAGTATACTTAATATGCATATCCTACATAATATCGTGCACTTTACTTATCAGTATCGTACATTTTATTAAATTTTAATAAATTACAGTTTTAGCACATGAACTAAATTGAAATATAGTAAAATTTATTAAATGGAAGTTTTCTGGACGTATCAAATATTCGAAGAGAGGCCTCTAGCCAAATAAATTATCTCCAATCCCTGTCTGTCCCCCCGTGCAGCTTCTCGGTGCCGCCTGGCTCTTCTCACCTTAGGTTTGGTCTAGGGCTACATCTCTAGCCTCAAAATGACCGTATTCTCTGACAACATGTAATCGTCTTCCTTCGAATCTTTTTCCAACACCTCAAAACGCCTCTTGATCGTCAATGTTCAAATGCTTCTCCATCTCCGATCTAAAAAAGAAGGTTGTGTCTAGTTTGTTCCCAAACAGCGACAGGGAAGGTCAATGGAGGGTGACGATTTCCACGACGAACTAAACCATCGGAAACAATTTATTCTGTTTCACATTATTAGATAAAATTTAACCAAACTTAACTCTAATTT
>BKCP01006693.1:0-39785 GCA_008636005.1 Striga asiatica | reverse complement strand
TGGCAGTTGGATTATCTATTCTCATGGCTACGATGTATTCTTATTTCTTTCACCGAGACATACTATCACCTTAAACCATCCCACAATATATTGGGCAAATCCAGTGAGACAACTTCTTAAAATGAGTATGTGAGACTTAATCTTAGCCATTGATTTGTGTAACAAATCAACGGTCAATATCAATTAATCTAAAAATCACCAACCACCACCATCATCAGTCATCTGATCCCTGCATCGGAACGTGAGCCCTTCTGCCGGTGCCGTAAAGTCTGGTCGCTGCACTCTAAGCTTTCATGCGTCGTCCTTGTTGCTGGTGGTCCGCCCATGCTTCTCGAGCTGCTTCAATTGTACGTGCGCGAAGTGCGCCACGGCAGCACGTCGAAGCATTGATTGTTAAACCGCTTTGGAGGGTCATTACTCAAGCTAACCTTCTTTATGTGTAGGGTGATCATGAGTAGATATTTTAGCAATCAAAAACTCATGAATGTCAGGACTAAAAATGAGGACTCTTGGATTTCAAAAGTTGGTTGGTGGCTAGGAGCCTCTGGGTTTAGGGATTAGATACCAAGTAGGAGACGAGAATTCCATTCCTATAAGGGACGCTCTTTGGAATTTTCTATGTCAAGTTAAGGTCAAGATCAATCCATTAATTTTGATTGATAAGTGATATTTATTCAACTCGAGAAATTGTTTAGCCTCGAGTCATAATCTTGCCCCGAGTATAGCCGAACTTTAGTAGCATAATACTAAGAATATTTTCTAAGTGTTATGAAGTATCTAAATCCAAGTCCTAGACCTCATTATCAAGCCCTAGTTGTTGCCCCGAGTCGCTTGCGCAGAGGCTGTCCCGTGCCGAGCCTTTCCGCGTCCAAGGTCCAAGGCCATGCCCAAGCATTGGTATAAAGTCTTGGGAATTTTCTAAGTCCAAAATCCATCACAAGAGTGTGCATTTCACCCGGACCAAGCAAGGAGACGCGCAGCCCCACGCCTCGCGCCAGCCCAGTAGGCCGCTCCCAGCAGGCCCGCGCCAGCCCAGCGCCAGCATGTGCATCCCATCATTCTAAGCCCAATGTGCATTAATTCGGCCCAATTCCTTCATGACCGAAGACATGCGTGTATTAAGGACTTAATTAGGGTCATTTAGAGCTAAGATGGCCCTAAGCAAGTATTAAGCATAGTTAGTTACTCCTTAGTCAAAGTGGATGCATGTGCATGCATTATTTTAATAAGTCAGTGGAATGTTTGTCCCTCACTATTGACCAGACCCGACCATACCTATTTTATTCAGTCAAAATGCTCTGCAAACTCCACCAAGATGCCTTCCAAAACCGTGCTAGATGCTGCCCCAAAGTCCCATGTGCTTTGAGAAGAGAAATGGCACTAAAGTCCACCCATTTTGTCTCCCTTTGACCACACCTTGAGAAATCCGCCCCTAGCTCACGCCCAAAATCCCTTGCTTGTTCCCCAAGTCGCACGCGCACCAGAACCCTAGCCGCCCTACGCGTCGCGCGCCGCCTTGCCATTCCTAGTCCTTTTCGCGCACGGTAATGCGCGCGCGCCATTCGCACCGCCCGCTAGTCCTGGTCGCGCAAGGCATCGCTCGCGTCCCTGCCGCACGCGCGCGCCCTTCCTGCGTCACGTCTTCGTGCCCCAGCGCCCGTGCGTGTTCGTCCCTCGCGCGAGTGTCGCGCACGCCCGCTCGCTCGGCGTCCCTCTCTCGCTCGCCCATCGCTCCCCGCGCGTTCTTGCCACCTGCGCGGTTCTCGCACACGCTCGCCTCGTCAACCTCATCGTCCCACTCGACTAGCGCCTCGCGCGTGACTCCCATCATCGCGCCCTGCTCGCACTCGCCCATCGGGCTCATCGCAATAACCCAATCCAATCGCTCGTCCGTGCCATCGCGGCCACGCCAAGTGCACGCTGTCCACCCTACATCCTCCCCTCGTGCAGCTTCTGCCTTAGCCCGCATACGCCGTGCACGTCTATCCCTCGCGCACGCCTTGCACCAATCTCCCAACTTCCCGGTCACCATCTTCTCGCTCTCGTCGTTGGCCCAAGCCTCGTGCTCGTGTGCACTACTCGTCGCGCACCTTTTCTTCACCCGGCCTAGACTCGCACGCTTCGCGGCTAGGTTGCCGCGTCCCGTTGGTATGCGCGGCCTAGTGCGTGCGCACACCCTTCTAGCCCGTGCCCGAGCCCTTTCTCGCCTAACCTCTCGCCATCTCTCGAGGCCATCGTGGTTCTCGTCCTCGGGTTCGCCGGGGTCGATGACCACATCCGCATCATTCCCGCCCTCTTCGAGAATTTCCTTGTCCTCAAGGATAAAGTAATTGATCTCGTCAAGTTCTTCGGGCTCTTCTCCTGGGTCTTCCGTTAGCAGCTTGATTCGCTTCTGGGCTCGTCCATATATCATAGTGCCCCTCTTGTAGTTTGTCGTGACAGGCCCCAATGTCTCGAGCCATTGAACTCCCAATACTATGTCCGGTCCCGTCAAAGGTAAGGCATAAAGATCAGCCTTTAAGTCATAGCCTTGCGCAAATATGGGAACCCCTTTGTATAGCTCGAAACTCCTTAGTTCATCTCTATTGGCAACCTTCACCCCGAACTGCTTTACTTTTGTCATCGGCGTCTCCAAGCCTTTGGACAGCTCTTTATCTATAAAATTTAATGTCGACCCACTGTCCACTAGTACTTCGAGCTGTTCGCCTTGTACGGTCACCGTGAATCGGATCATCCTCGGACCTCTCTCAGCATCTCTCTTCTTGCTTTTGATCACATGTAACAAGGTCTCCTTTCGCTCCACATGTTCGTACTCTTCACGTTCCGGCTCATCCTCATCAAACTCAAGCAAGAACACTTGCTTTCCAGCACATCTATGGCACGGTGTCAACTTCTCGTTGCAAGTGAAGCATAAGCCTCTCTCACGTCTTCGTTGGATCTCCTCAGTCGTAAGCCGTCGCATATGGCTCGTTGTTCGCGTGCCATCTTCGGTTGGTTTAGATTCGACCCGTGTGGGCATCTCGTCGGTCGCGGTACTTGTGCGCCGTTGGTCCGTACGTCCATCACCCTTGCTGGCCTTGCGCATCGCGACCAAATGGTCGTCGCGTAGCCGTGCCGACTCCATTGCCGCCCGTGTTGTACGCGGCCTATCCAGTCGTACCTCAGCCGCTAGCTCGGCTTTAAGTCCGCCAATGAACGCGCCTACCATTGCGCTCTCGGGCCAATCTCGTACCCGACTTGCAATGCGTTCGAACTCCTTCTGGTAGTCTCGGAGGCTACCGTCTTGACGGATTCGGGAGAGCGCCTCGTCATAGTCATAGTAGTCACTCGTGCCAAAACGTGTGACCAACTCCTTCTCGAAATCTCTCCACCGAATTTCCTCGCCCTTGGTCTTGTACACATGTGACATCCATTGCCACCATGTGTTCGCTTCACCATCGAGATGATAAGCGGCGATCTTGACTCTCTCGGTCTTGTGCACCTCGTTGATCTCAAAAAATTGCATGGCTCGATTTAACCAAGCGTCCGGGTCGGTCCTCGTAAACGTAGGCATCGTGAGCTTTGGTCGTGCATAGCCTCGGTCCTCGTGGTGGTGCATCGCGCGTGATGCGCGGGTCCTCCGTGATCATTCGTCGTCGTCGTCGTGGTCGATCCTGGGGCTGCTCGATGCCGCGGTCGATCGCGAGGTGTGACTCCTTCGCGGTCGGCGTGTCATGCGCGTGAGTTGCCCGGCTAGATCATGCACCATAAGCTCGAGTTTAGTAAAATTCTGATTGACAAGGTGTTGGCCATTGCCGATGGACTTCAAACTCTCCTCCAAGGCTTCGATCCTCTCCTTATGTGTCATCATGACTCGACTCTCTCGTTTTTTTTTTTTTTTGATACTCACGAACAAAATTCGAAAGAAAGAAAAATAGAATGGGGAAAAAAGTTCAACCCAACACACGATCAATCACTCTCAATGAAAGCACCAATGATGAAGGATCATGTGTTACGTCTTGCTCGACTTGCTCGAAACCCGCGCCGACACCTTTGTCCCTTCGCAATAAGTTGCTAATACGCGCGCTGATGCCTTCGTACTTCGCGATAGGTGTGACGAAACTCGGATGTTGGTCCTATTTTTATCACTGTGAAGAAACTCGGATGTTGGTCCTATTCCATTCACGAACTCTATGTAAACTCACAGGAGAAAACACACGAGAACTTTGAACACAATGTTCGACTCTTTTCTATTCACTCATCAACCTATTTTTGAATGGTACATAGGCGGGTATTTATAGATACCAAATAGATCTAATCCTAGTCTAAATAGAACTCCTAATCTATGCAAGTAAATAATTCCTAAAGCAACCAAACATCTAGGGAATATAGACTTTCCTAATAATTAAAAGACAAATAGGAAACTAATAGTGTAACGCCCCGTTAGTTTTAAAATCTTATCGAATTAATTAATAAAAATCAGAGTTTTTTCTTTTTTTTTAAAGTCCAAGTTAAAACTTTTATCGAGAAGCGGGCGCTACTTACTAACAACAACAAACAACACACATCCAACAATTCAAGGAACCTATACATGCTCGAGCTAACGATATAACAAATCCCATAAAACATAAGTCTCAAAAACCATTTCAAAAGGTCTAGCATTATTCAAGGTTCAACCAACTTAACATAGTTCGAAAAGTGAAAGTAGTAAACAAATAATCCAAGTGCAATAGCAAATAAATAAATATCCAGTTTATACGGAAGCATAGGTTTTCAACACATAATGACCACCATCTCGCTCGTCCTACGCCACCGCCTCCAGCTTGTCTCAACCTAAAACAAAGGAAGAGAGAAAACAACAAGAAAATAATGGGGGTGAGCAACCAACAAGCTCACCATTATCGCACGATTATTCCGTGTAATAATTTTACAAACAAGTAATCGCAGTGCACAATATCAATACCGGTATGCATAGAATTCATAGCCTAAACCCCCTACCCGGCCCTATCGCAAACCTCCTATGTACATACAACAACCTTCCGGATACGACGGCATGGCTGTAACTGGAAACCTTTCCACCCCCGGATACGACGGTACATGGGATCTTTTCCAGGAGACAGTGAAGTTGAATCACCCCTCCGCTCTACACGGATTCGAGTATTCAGACAATCCCCTCCGCTCTACACGGATTCGGGCGTCCGCCTCCAGGATGCAACGGGCACGCGACTTCCACTGCTTTCGCATTCGTCAAAGGCACTATCGTTCGGGACACTTAGACTAGAGTTCTCATGCATACAAAAATTTTTCAAAAAAAAAATTACAAGATAAAAAAAAAAAAAAAAAAATTATACGAAATAGTAAGTGCGATAATTATGGAATACATCACAAATGTACCCACCTGATAGCAGCTACAGTTCAAATCACAAATCTTGAGACGAGGCGAGGTTCAACACCTCTCGACACCTATATTAAGTCCATATACTAAAGTCAACACTTTAATCTAGACCTATGTAGCAATTTCACAAGTTGACTTAGCCGAACTCGGTTCGACCAAGTGGTTCGTGAAGTTCTGTGGATATGGGAACACTAGGACTTAGACTCGATCAAACCACACATTCAATTTCACATAATCACCAATGAATGCCAATCAAACAGGTCACAAATAAACACGTAGTACATTTAGTCAACAACACTTAACAACTTCCAGTTTAGCAAAACAATTTCTCAAATTCCCACTTGAACTTGAAGGCATATCAAACTTATGAGTCAGGCTCTGAAAAGTTTACGCAAAATTCACCTCCTAGTTTTAAGAAAAATGGCCAAGTTTCAACTTCCAACTCATTGTACATGATTTAATAAAATTCAGACAAGTTTTTCAACAAAAACGAGTTTAAATTAAAAGCACATGATAATGGATGATTCAGGCCACGAAATTTTTATCTAAAATTTTAAGGCATAGGAACAACAACATATAAAAATACCAGGCTTTAACACTAAGCAAATGATTTTATAAAATTAAAACAAAATTCAACCAAGTATTACACTTATAACAAAACCGACCTCAAATGAACTCAAAATTTCTAAAATTTTTACAGCCTGCTGAACATTACATAATAAGCACCTCCACAAATATTCAGAATTTTTCAGCTTCAGCACAAGTTATAACAATTAAAACAAAATCGGGCACAAGGTCAAAACCATTGTGTTCATAATGATCCTAAGTCCCTAAATCCACAGCAACCAATCACTTATATTCAGTTCTCGTTCGATTCGCACGAATCGACGAGTTTCACATGAAATCACGACGTTAATATATAATGAACAATCACAAACACAAAAATTCATAATCTCGAATGACCACGAAAGGCACGAACAATCACAACATTATTCAAGCAAAAATAAATGAGAAGTCGAGATTCGATACCGTTCTCAAAAAAACGAGCGAGAAAGGACCGTACGGGGCTCGACGGCAAGCGGCAACGCTCAGCGGCTGCTCGGGCTCGACGACTGCGCTCGGCTCGCCGGTGAACTCCCGGAAGGCAGCAGCGACTGCCGGAGTTAGAGACGGGGCCTGCGTGGAGGGGCAGCGACTCGCTGGGGGAAGTGCTCGGCGTCGGGGCTTCGCGGCGAAGCAAGTGCAGGTGAGGAGAAACTGCAGACGGGGGTTCGCGAGCGGGTTTCGCCGGAAAATTCGCAGTCGCTGGTATGTTGAGCTCGTGGAGGAGGACCGTCGATCGAGGGCAGCGATTGGTTGCGGGAGGAGGGCTCGCCGGCAGAAAGAAACTTGCAGGCGGAGGTCGTCGATGATCGCTGGTTCGCCGGAGTTGCAGAGGCTCGCCGACTTGCTGTTGGTCGTGGACTGAGAAGGGCTCGCGGAGGAGCAGCGTCACGAGGCGGGTCATGGCTGGATTTTGCCAGGGAAGGGCGACGGGATTCCGAGCGAGAGGAAAGGATGATTAGGGGCAGCGATCAATTGAGAGAAAAGAGAGAGAGATTGAAGCTGCGAAGGATTTCTGATGAACCCAAAGAGTTCGATGCGAGAGTGAAAGAGAGAGATGGAGGCTGCGGATTGTGTTTTGTCGAAACAGAGAAATAGATACAAATTATATATATATACACATCAGAATTAGGTTGACTTTTCCTGTCCCACAAGACTAATAGAAGTCCCACACGCACGAAATTGAGACAGACCGGATCTTGGGCGGGTCGGCTCGAGCTGGGGCAGTTTAACGGATTTGGATCGCAGGCCGATTCAGTTGGGCCGGTCTTGGAACAATGAATCGGTTCACGGGCCCGGGTTCAGTTCACGCGGGCATTTTCGGGCTCGATTAAAACGCACGATTAATAAATTCGGCTCTCGGGCCCGATATAATCACACGAAAATAAATTCAGCTCTCGGGCTCAGGTTCTCCGATTACTAATTTCGACAGCTCAAATCGATTGCACGGCAAATAAACAAAACTCTGGACAATATAAATTAAATACGTACATTATTTAAAATACTAATATTATAAATCAAAATATACAATTAGCAATTAATTGACAATTAGACATATAATATCTATGCATTCAATTTGGCAAGCAATAATTAATAATATCACAATAATAATAAACATCCATAATAATAATAATAATAATAATAATAATAATAATAATAATAATAATACTTCAAATAAACCACAAATAAATGGGGCATTACAGTCTACCCTCCTTAAACGATTTCCGTCCCCGGAAATCAAAGAAAAATCATCCCAACAGGACAACTGACACAAGAGAGAAGCTCAAACCACTCAACTCGGATACTCCGTCCGAATCTTCCAACTCTACCAAGTCACACCGTACTAGCCATGGTTACCCCGCCGGACTTTGACGAGTACCTCTTCCGGACTCTCCCTGCTGGATTCGTCAACCCAGTAGGTCACCGGTACCTCATCAAAGGTAAGGTTCTGCCCACATGCAGCTCGTCAAAGATTGCCTCGTGCCTAGAGCCGCGCACCTGTCCCCTCTCCACAAGGCACTGAACAGGTCGTGCACTCTTGCAAGCTCCGGTGATGGGGTCAACCGTCAGGCTAAGACGCCGTCTCGGTCGAGAATCACGAAAGGACCAACAAATGTGGCTGATACTTCCTCTCTTCCCACAACTCGAGGCGTACAACGCCTCTTTCCGTACTCAGAACCTCGTACGGTACCATCAAGATCGTCGCTTATTAGCCATCGCTATAAGCGCCCTTCCTTATGGTAAGAAATTCCACACGACACACCCATCGAGTACACCAGACTCAAACCAGTCTCTCAAGGTCTCGACAGCATGTCCTAAACGCATAACTACCTGGATTTCTACGCGGTGCCAAGTTCAGTCTCGTGCCCGGGTCACGTTGACAACTTGCCCACGATCCCAAAGTGATCCGTGCGTCCGTATCAAACGGGCCGCCACGGAATCTCATACAAAAGGCTAACAAAGCAACAGCCACACCACAAACTCAACACTGATACCTATATAAGCCACGGTCCTGCTCGATACCGCTGACAAAGCCCCATTCCTTGCCGACATGAGTGACAGCTCGTATGCGGTTTAGGAAGTATCGACTAGATATACGAAAACAACTTCTATCACAGAAACTGGCTCTCAAATAGGGATGCTCGACGATCCCATTATAACGATCTAAAAGGACATAGCCAGTCCGAGGTTTAATGCATTGTCACCCGAGAGGTGTCACACACACTGGCGCTGCATAAGCGGGGCGCTGGGACGTGTGCGTACATCTGTTCGGAGAACAAATGCAAGGTCAAGGTTTCGGCCGCACACTGGCTTGGGGAGCTCCTGCGTGCGGTGATGGTGGCTGCAGCTCTCGTGCGAGTCAACGATCGGCCCTGCAGTGCCTCACGTCTCTCAGCACAGGCTCGCGTGCTCGACCACCACTTCGCGTGACTACACCCAGTCAGCGTCGGCGTTCGGTTCGAAATACAGAAAAGAATTACTCTAATTCAAGGCTCACACTATCTGAGGTAGCCTGGAAGGAAAGGTTTTCACAAAACCGATCAACATTAGGATATAACAAAGACATCACAATTAAAAGAACGCAAATATCGGCATCCTCAACTAGAAATCATCCCAACTCAACTGTCATTGCCGAATAATGAAGATGATCAGCTCGCATGACTCTTCCGACTAACAGTGTTGGCCGTCACGTTAGCTCTATCTCCAGTAGCTAATCGTGCCGGCAGTCCTATACGAGCTCAATTTCTACGCTGCTAAGATTTTCATGTTTCTGGATCTCATTACGAAGCCTCCTTGGTTGATTCGTCTCGATCGCGTTTCGAATATAGGTCATCAACGTTAAAATAAAACACGACTAATCGATCAGGGTATGAATGAAGTACCCAGACTGAAATGGCATCACCAAAATCGAAAGAAACAATATAAGACAAGCGGTAAAACGAAAGTACTTGTCTTAATCAATACATGAGGTTGCAAATCTTGAAGTGGAAATTCCAACGAATCAAAAACAAGAGTTTTTAAATGATTGCAAAAAGTCAATGAAATACAAAGGATCACTCTCGAAACTCCGAAGTGAAAAAGAACGAGAGTTTTCAAAGAATTACAACGAACACAATTCAAAAACGATGACGACTCTGCACCTCACGATGTGCTTTCATCTAGCTCGACTACCCTCCTATAACAAAACATCCCTAGAAAGGTGTCGAGGCTCCTCCTGATCAGGTATGCGACGATTCTCACGTAAGCCACTTCGGTTCAAAGTTAAAATAGAACACGAAAGAAAAATTGATCGTCGTCTATCTCGAAGCTAAGGTATTCTCAAGTTGACCTTCGAATCGACATAGCGAAGTTACTGCACACGGTTCGATATCAGATAAGGATCAATAGAAACTGAAATTCGATACTCAACACCATCCCAAAATTCTCCGCAAGGAAAAGAAAATCAAGCGGATTTTGTCACGGAACGAAAATCAAATAATAAAAATGGGTCACGAAATACAATTCAAACATGACTACTAAGCGAAAGGTAGTAATCAAAGACAAAGGAATAGCACTCGGGTAGCAAAGGAGTGAACGGTAGGTTAAAGGGTTGAAACGGATCAAACTCGCACGTTAATATTTTTTGCAAATTTCTAGAAAACTGAATTGCACGAAGTCTGTATTTTAATGCATCTCTTTTAACAAAAAAATGCTATATGAATGAAACTTGTGATATTTAAATCATAAGAGGCAAAACTACAATTCATATGAAGACACCGGAAGCAAATAAGGCTATTTAGCAGGTGATAAATCAACAAACATTAAAAATTTATTTATGGACCAAAACTGGGGTAATGCACCTAGCCAGACTTCAGTAATTGCTCTCTAACTGAAGCTACAGGCATGATTTTAATGAAGTTTAAAAAACAAATGATATATAACTCAAATGTCTACAACTTTGCTGAAGGTCACTTTGGCAAATAAACACATTTTCAATGAGTTTAAACACAAAACATGTGGTTCAGAAAATCTGACAAAAATTAACATGTGTTATGGACAGCACCTCAGTGTTTACAACCTAGACTGAGCTACAGACCTTCAAATGACATGGTTAAAGTCTCAAATTAAACCTTACGCATGCCTCTATAACTTTCCTGTAGAACACACGAGCATAAAAGGTCATTTATATAGTGTAAAATCAGTTAACATTCAATATCAGATTTCTGTCAAAACACAAAACTCTATCTCATGCATGTCTATCTTCCTAAGAACATAACTCGAGATACAGAGCACATATTAACATGAAATTTATCTCATTAGAAATATAAGAAACAGACCTATAACTTCCATAAGATCATAAATTCATACGAGCACAATACGACATGATAAATAGGTCATACATTAATTACACACATGCTGTCGGGTAACCGGAAAACTGGACGCGCAATATTCTCGTAAAAATCATAACTTATTCGATATAGCTCGGAATCGAGAGATTCCAAAGCCCAGATATTGAAAACCGAACATACTACATTTTATAAGAAGATAGAAACTTCATATAACCAGCCTCTGATGGCTAAAACTGAGGCACAATAGAAACAGCAAACATGCGAATTAACAAGAAATAAAAATGAACATATATAACGAATGTTCTAAGCTCGACCACGATTAATATGAGTTCCAGACAGAAATAAATGAGCATAACATGTTTATCACAGCCACTACACGATACTCGATTTATAGAAGACGAGATTTGTCAATATCCTCGAAGAAATTGCGAGACAAACCAACGAGAAAGAACGAATAATAACGAACAAGGGAAATCAGCCATCAAACTGATTTCCACGAATCTACAAGCACAAGTGGTCAGATCATCGATATGAAACTGACACTTAGACTCCACTCCCGGTCCCCATAGACCGGGTTCTACACGCGTCTAAATAGTTCTAGCCACAATAGTCACAGACTTCCGAATAATCCACACACCCGGGACTTCTTCGTTTGTCTGTTCCGTTTACTTAAGCCTTCTCTTTCGAGATAGCTTACGAATGATTCTCACTCGATGGTGCGAAACAGAAACTCGTAACGAGTGCACTGCTATAGACCAAACTTAACTCGATAACACCAACCCGAAAACTCACAACAATCATTTCTAAAGTCGGCACTTAACTCTACACCACTAGAGTTCAAGTCCGAATAATCGGAGGGTAAATTCCTAAGCCCCAATAAAAGAACAAAACATAATCACGATATCGACAATAAACAAAACAATAAAGCTCATACCTTGAGCTGGCGCGGCGAGACGAAAACGAGTGGTCGAATGGTCATTAAACACTTAATCACATATGAACCAGTCTACAGAAAAGCAAGACTGGCTCTGATACCAAACTGTAACGCCCCGTTTTAGTTTTAAAAATTTATCAAATTAATTAATAAAAATCAGAGTTTTTTTTTTTAAATTCCAAGTTAAATTTTTTTTTTAAAGTCCAAGTTAAAACTTTTATCGAGAAACGGGCGCTACTTATTAACAACAACAAACAACACACATCCAACAATTCAAGTAACCTATACATGCTCGAGCTAACGATGTAACAAATCCCATAAAACATAAGTCTCAAAAACCATTTCAAAAGGTCTAGCATTATTCAAGGTTCAGCCAACTTAACATAGTTCGAAAAGTGAAAGTAGTAAACAAATAATCCAAGTGCAATAGCAAATGAATAAATATCCAGTTTATACGGAAGCATAGGTTTTCAACACATAATGACCACCATCTCGCTCGTCCTACGCCACCGCCTCCAGCTCGTCTCAACCTAAAACAAAGGAAGAGAGAAAACAACAAGAAAATAATGGGGGTGAGCAACCAACAAGCTCACCATTATCGCACGATTATTCCGTATAATAATTTTACAAACAAGTAATCGCAGTGCACAATATCAATACCGGTATGCATAGAATTCATAGCCTAAACCCCCTACCCGGCCCTATCGCAAACCTCCTATGTACATACAACAACCTTCCGGATACGACGGCATGGCTGTAACTGGAAACCTTCCCACCCCCGGATACGACGGTACATGGGATCCTTTCCAGGAGACAATGAAGTTGAATCACCCCTCCGCTCCATATGGATTCAAGTATTCAGACAATCCCCTCCGCTCTACACGGATTCGGGCGTCCGCCTCCCGGATGCAACGGGCAGGCGACTTCCACTGCTTTCGCATTCGTCAAAGGCACTATCATTCGGAACACTTAGACTAGAGTTCTCATGCATACAAAAAATTTTCAAAAAAAAAAAAAACATTATACGAAATAGTAAGTGCGATAATTATGGAATACATCACAAATGTACCCACCTGATAGCAGCTACAGTTCAAATCACAAATCTCGAGACGAGGCGAGGTTCAACACCTCTCGACACCTACATTAAGTCCAGATACTAAAGTCAACACTTTAATCTAGACCTATGTAGCAATTTCACAAGTTGACTTAGCCGAACTCGGTTTGACTAAGTGGTTCGTGAAGTTCTGTGGATATGGGAACACTAGGACTTAGACTCGATCAAACCACACATTCAATTTCACATAATCACCAATGAATGCCAATCAAATAGGTCACAAATAAACACGTAGTACATTTAGTCAACAACACTTAACAACTTCCAGTTTAGCAAAACAATTTCTCAAATTCCCACTTGAACTTGAAAGCATATCAAACTTATGAGTCAGGCTCTGAAAATTTTACGCAAAATTCACCTCCTAGTTTTAAGAAAAATGGCCAAGTTTCAACTTCCAACTCATTGTACATGATTTTATAAAATTCAGACAAGTTTTTCAACAAAAACGAGTTTAAATTAAAAGCACAAGATAATGGATGATTCAGGCTACGAAATTTTTATCTAAAATTTTAAGGTATAGGAACAGTAACATATAAAAATACCAGGCTTTAACACTAAGCAAGTGATTTTATAAAATTGAAACAACATTCAACCAAGTATTACACTTATAACAAAACCGACCTCAAATGAACTCAAAATTTCTAAAATTTTTACAGCCTGCTGAACATTACATAATAAGCACCTCCACAAATATTCAGAATTTTTCAGCTTCAGCACAATTTATAACAATTAAAACAAAATCGGGCAGAAAAACCAAATAAATTATTAACTCTATCAAACCTAGTTCAAAAATTCTAAAACTTTTACACAACTTACAAATATACTAGAGACATATCATACTCGAAAATCAGCCAAAATGGAGCACCACAAAATTATGTATGCATTTTACAAGAAACTGAACAGAAATCAAATCAATTTTTAAAAATAGCTAAAGACCTTTAAAAATCACGACAATTTTACAGCAGCTACATATGCATCAAAAACAGCGGCTTCTAAAATTTCAAGGCAATCGGACTAGTATTCAATTTATAGTGAATTTTACATTCAAAACAGCAATTATGAACTTCGACGATTGATATCTCCCAATATATAAACCCAAACGACACAAGGTCAAAACCATTGTGTTCATAATGATCCTAAGTCCCTAAATCCACAGCAACCAATCACTTATATTCAATTCTCGTTCGATTCGCACGAATCGACGAGTTTCACATGAAATCACGACGTTAATATACAATGAACAATCACAAACACAAAAATTCATAATCTCGAATGACCACGAAAGGCACGAACAATCACAACATTATTCACGCTCGAGATTCGATACCGTTCTCGAGAAAACGAGCGACAAAGGACCGTATGGGGCTCGACGGCAAAAACGCGACGGCAAGCGGCAACGCTCAGCGGCTGCTCGGGCTCGACGACTGCGCTCGGCTCACCGGTGAACTCCCGGAAGGCAGCAGCGACTGCCGGAGTCAGAGACGGGGCCTGCGTGGAGGGACAGCGACTCGTTGGGGGAAGTGCTCGGCGTCGGGGCTTCGCGGTGGAGCAAGTGCAGGTGAGGAGAAACTGCAGACGGGGGTTCGCGAGCGGGTTTCGCCGGAAAATTCGCAGCCGCTGGTATGTTGAGCTCGCGGAGGAGGACCGTCGATCGAGGGCAGCGATTGGTTGAGGGAGGAGGGCTCGCCGGCGGAAAGAAACTTGCAGGCGGAGGTCATAGATGATCGCTGGTTCGCCGGAGTTGCAGAGGCTCGCCGGCTTGCTGTTGGTCGTGGACTGAGAAGGGCTCGCGGAGGAGCAGCGTCACGAGGCGGGTCGCGGCTGGATTTTTCCAGGGAAGGGCGACGGGATTCCGAGCGAGAGGAAAGGATGATTAGGGGCAGCGATCAATTGAGAGAAAAGAGAGAGAGATTGAAGCTACGAGGGATTTCTGATGAACCCAAAGAGATCGATGCGAGAGTGAAAGTGTAACGCCCCGTTTTATTTTAAAGAATTTACCGAATTTATTTAATAAAAATCAGAGTTATATTTTTTTTTTTTGAAATCCAAGTTAAAACATTTATCGAGAAACGGGCGCTACTTATTAACCACAACAAATAAACACACTCAATCAAGGGAACTACACATGCTCGAGCTAACAACAAAACAAATCCCAAAAAACATAAGTCTCAAACCATTTCCAAAAGGTCTAGCATTATTCTAAGTTCAAACGAACACTCAAACATAGTTCGAAGGCAAATAAATAAATAATCCAAAGTATGAAAGCAAATAATTAAGTAACGAGTTTATGCGCAACACATAATCAGTATACGAAATCAAGCAGGGATATAAACACATAATAAAATATCCAAACCCAAGCGAGAAAATAATTCAAGTCAAGATTCAGTTCAACAAATTATAAACAGGCGGAAGCATAATATATCATCAAACAGTGACCACCATCTCGCTCGTCCTACGCCACCGCCTCCAGCTCGTCTCAACCTAAAACAAAGGAAGAGAGGAAAACAACAAAGAAAATAATGGGGGTGAGCAACCAACTAGCTCACCATTATCGCACGGTTATCTCGTATAATTATTTTAAAAAGCAGTATCAGTAAAAACAGTTTCAATATCGGTATGCACAGAATTCGAAGCCTAAACCCCCTACCCAGCCCTATCGCAAACCTCCTATGTACATACAACAACCTTCCGGATACAACGGCATGGCTGTAACTGGAAACATTCCCACCCCCGGGTACAACGGTTCGCAGGATCCTTTCCAGGAGACAGCAGAGATGTTTTTCCCCTTCCGGATACAACGGCATGGGGCGTCCCTCCCGGATACAACGGGCAGGCGACCTCCTACTGTTTTCGCATTCATCAAGGCACTAGCGTTCGGGACACTTAGACTAGAGTTCTCATGCATACAAAAATTTTCAAAAGAAATATTACACGAAATAAGGAGTGCGATAAATATGGAATACATCATAAATGTACCCACCTGATAGCAGCACGTTTCACAGTCACAAATCTCGTACTAAGGCAAGATCAACACCTCTAGACACCTACACGATGTCAAGATCCTACAATCAGAATCTATCTCGACTTAAACTGGAAATCACAAGACAGACCTAGTCGAACTCGATCCGACTAAGTAGTTCGTGAAGTCCTGTGGATGTGGAACACTAAGACTCGGCACTAAAAACGACCAAAACACTTAAGGGAGTTCACAAAAATCCATCTAAGGTTTGACCAAGTCAAATTCACAACAAAAACCAGCAAGCAAGTCAATTCAACTTCCACATAACAATTATACTCGAAAATTGAAATCATTTAATCGCGTGAAAAATAGTTGATCAAGATATCCTACGAATTAAGCTCTGAAAATTTATACAAAATTCCATCTCCCAGAAATATGTAATATCACAAAGTTTCAGCTTTAAACTCAACATACCCTATTTTATAAAATTCAAACAGTAATTCAGCAAAAAGGGCACATTAATCCATACTCAGACTTAGTGAATGAATTTGAACCTGAAAATTTTACACAGCAACATTCAGTATGCCAAAGTTCACTTATAAAATTTTCAGCCTTAAACAATAACTGCTCCTATTTTTAAAAATTCAAACAAGAAACAGCAGTTTATTGAATTTAAATCCAAACTGAAACCAAACGGACTCTAAAAATTTTCATATTTTACAGACATGATGAAACACTTAAAATATGACTCCCAGTAAAATTTCAGAATTTTCCACGCAGTAACCGATTTTTAAAAATTAAAACATCCTTTCTGCAGAATCAATAAATAAAATATTACCCATATCAAATCAACTCCAAAAATTCTGAAAATTTAACACAACACATATAGGTCACAGAGGCATGACATATTCGAATTTCAGCTCATTTCAGACAAGTATGAATTTATTATGCATTTAACAATTTTCTGGACAGAAAACAATTTAATTATTAAAAATAGCTACAGGTCTCCAAAAATTATGAAAATTTTTCACAAGGCAGGAAACGAACAGATAACACATCTCACGAAATTTCACGTCGTTTCGAGCAGCGAGCTATTTTTAAAAATTCGAACATCAAAACAGCGACAATAAGGCTCGACAACTCGAAAATTAAATCACAACACACAAATTATCGTCCGAGGCCTTTTCATAAGACCAAGGGCTCGACATTGTTCCATTATCCACGGACCCACACGACTTTCGAGGTCTCGTTCAATTTTCGAGAAAATCGAAGAGATCCGAACACATACGATAACACATAAAATCATACTTCTCACGTAAAATCATAACGAACACATTAACGTATAATATTTATGTCACGCAAATCATACATATTCATAAATGACATAATCGATAAAAACGAGACGGGATCGAGCCTTTGTACCGTTCTCGGGAATCAAACGGAAAACGGACGAACACGAACGGGGCTCGATGGATTCTCGCGTCTCGCCGGAAAAGAGAGAGCTCGACGTGCACGGGAGGGAGAAGAAGCTCCTGCTGGTTCGCGGGTTCGTCGGAAACGGAACGGAGGGTCGCCGGTCTCTGCTCGAAGAGAAGCCGAGCTCGCCGGAAAAATCACGAGGCTTCACGGCGCGGCAAGGGAGGAGTCGCGGCAGGAGGGCTGCTGCTCGAACTCGTCGGAAAATGTGGAGCAGGGTTGCCGGACTGGTTCGGTCGCCGGAGAAAGCTCCAAGGATGATGACGATGAAGGTGCTGCGGTGGTGATGATGACGAAGGTGATGATGGAAAGGAGATGATCGATGATGGAGATGGAGGATGATGATGACGCACGATGCTGGTGAAAGAGAAGAAGGTCGATGACGAGGGAGATGATGACGTGCGGATGGTGAGGGACGATGGTGATGATGATCGTTCGAAAAGAAAATCTCACGAGAAAACGATGGAGGCTGTGGGATTGTTCTGGCAAAAAACGATTGATATGTATATATATACATATATATACACATATGTATTAGGTTTGGGAAAATAACAAAATTCCTTGTTGTCCAAGACAAGGACTACACGTGAAAAACAAAGAGGGGAAGAAAATCTGTCGGGCCGGGCTCGAGAAATTTGGGCCAATAAGATTTGGGCCGGTTGGGACAACAAAAATTAGCTCACGGGCTCAAATAAAAATTTAACAGATATATTCAGGCCCGATTCGATTACAACAAAATTATCGGGCTCGATTCCGAAGGCAGACGCGCGATAAAAATAAATCGAAAAATATTAAATATATATATTTTACACATTATCACCTACACATTTATTCACATTAATAATTTAATAAATCACAAAAATCAATCTAAACAATTAGACAATCACAATTAGCACTTAATCACATTTGACAAATAAATAATTATGTTGGCATTCAATAAAGTAAAATATAAATATAATTACCAATTAATAATAACAATAATAATAGCAAATAAAAATAATAAAAATAAATCCCAAATAATCCACAAATAAACGGGGCATTACAGAAAGAGAGAGATGGAGGCTGCGGATTGTGTTTTGTCGAAACAGAGAAATAGATACAAATTATATATATATATACACATCAGAATTAGGTTGACTTTTCCTGTCCCACAAGACTAATAGAAGTCCCACACGCACGAAATTGAGACAGACCGGATCTTGGGCGGGTCGGCTCGAGCTGGGGCGGTTTAACGGATTTGGATCGCGGGCCGATTCAGTTGGGCCGGTCTTGGAACAATGAATCGGTTCACGGGTCCGGGTTCAGTTCACGCGGGCATTTTCGGGCTCGATTAAAACGCACGATTAATAAATTCGGCTCTCGGGCCCGATTTAATCACACGAAAATAAATTCAGCTCTCGGGCTCGGGTTCTCCGATTACTAATTTCGACAACTCAAATCGATTGCACGGCAAATAAACAAAACTTCGGACAATATAAATTAAATACGTACATTATTTTAAAATACTAATATTATAAATCAAAATATACAATAAGCGATTAATTGACAATTAGACATATAATATCTATGCATTCAATTTGGCAAGCAATAATTAATAATATCACAATAATAATAAACATCCATAATAATAATAATAATAATAATAATAATAATACTTCAAATAAACCACAAATAAATGGGGCTTTACAAATAGGCACATGCCTTTTATTTGGATTCCTAACCAAACTAAGACACCTAACTAAGCTAAGTAAATCACGCCCAAAATCCCTTGCTTGTTTCCCAAGTCGCGCGCGCACCAAAACCCTAGATGCCCAACGCGTCGCGCGCCGCCTTGCCATTCCTAGTCCTTGTCGCGCGCGGTAATGCGCGCGCGACATTCGCACCGCCCGCTAGTCCTGGTCGCGCAAGGCATCGCTCGCGTCCCTACCGCACGCGCGCGCCCTTCCTGCGTCACGTCTTCGCGCCCCAGTGCCCGTGCGTGTTCGTCCCTCGCGCGAGTGTCGCGCACGCCCGCTCGCTCGGCATCCCTCTACTTGGGACTTTATTTAAACATTTCTTAGGGCAACTTAAACTCAATTAGCTCCTCATTAAGTCCTAATTACACACAAGTCTTGTGACATGGAGGATTTGGGCCGGAAATTCCAGAAATGGGCTAAAGAAGATGAGCTGTCGCGCTGCGGCACGGGCGCGGCACTAGGCCTGGGCGCGAGGGGCCTGCTGGCTGGGCGCGGGGCTGCGCAGTGATGAAGGATCGTGTGTTACGTCTAGCTCGACTTGCTCGAAACCCGCGCCGACGCCTTCGTACTTCGCGATAGGTGTGACGAAACTCGGATGTTGGTCCTATTTCTATCACTGTGAAGAAACTCGAATGTTAGTCCTACTCCATTCACGAAATCTATGTAAACTCACAGGAGAAAACACACGAGAACTTTGAACACAATGTTCGACTCTTTTCTATTCACTCATCAACCTATTTTCGAATGGTACATAGGTGGGTATTTATAGATACCAAATAGATCTAATCCTAGTCTAAATAGAACTCCTAATCTATGCAAGTAAATAATTCCTAAAGCAACCAAACATCTAGGGAATATAGACTTTCCTAATAATTAAAAGACTAATAGGAAACTAATAGGCACATGCCTTTTATTTGGATTCCTAACAAAACTAAGACTCTTAACTAAGCTAAGTAAATCACGCCCAAAATCCCTTGCTTGTTCCCCAAGTCGCACGCGCACCAAAACCCTAGCCGCCCTACGCGTCGCGCGCCGCCTTGCCATTTCTAGTCCTTGTCGCGCGCGGTAATGGGCGCGCGTCATTCGCACCGCCCGCTAGTCCTGGTCGCGCAAGGCATCGCTCGCGTCCCTGCCGCACGCGCGCGCCCTTCCTGCGTCACGTCTTCGTGCCCCAGCGCCCGTGCGTGTTCGTCCCTCGCGCGAGTGTCGCGCACGCCCGCTCGCTCGGCGTCCCTCTCTCGCTCGCCCATCGCTTCCCGCGCGTTCTTGCCACCTGCGCGGTTCTCGCACACGCTCGCCTCGTCAACCTCATCGTCCCACTCGACTAGCGCCTCGCGCGTGACTCCCATCATCGCGCCCTGCTCGCACTCGCCCATCGGGCTCATCGCGATAACCCAATCCAATCGCTCGTCCGTGCCATCGCGGCCACGCCAAGTGCACGCTGTCCACCCTACATCCTCCCCTCGTGCAGCTTCTGCCTTAGCCCGCATACGCCGTGCACGTCTATTCCTCGCGCACGCCTTGCACCAATCTCCCAACTTCCCGGTCACCATCTTCTCGCTCTCGTTGTCGGCCCATGCCTCGTGCTCGTGTGCACTACTCGTCGCGCACCTTTTCTTCACCCGGCCTAGACTCCCACGCCTCGCGGCTCGGTTGCCGCGTCCCATTAGTATGCGCGCCCTAGTGCGTGCGCACACCCTTCTAGCCCGTTCCTGAGCCCTTTCTCGCCTAACCTCTCGCCATCTCTCGAGGCCATCGTGGTTCTTGTCCTCGGGTTCGCCGGGGTCGATGACCACATCCGCATCACGCGGGCTGCGCGTGGGGTTTGACTTGGGCTGAGGATATGGGCTGAAATGAGACTTGGTTGAGTTCCTCAACACTTAGAAAAATTTAGCAAATGATACTAAGGCTTAGCTAAGGCCTTGAGCTCGGTGGATTTTTCGCCCTTGGGCGCGAGATGGGCGCGAGTGGCTCGGGTGGGTTACGGCTCGATTTAAAAATCTAAGACTTGAACTTTGGTATTCCCACACACTTAGAAGTTATTCTAAATATAAAAATACCAAGACTTGTCTATGCTCGGAAAATAACTTGAAAAATAATCGGAACCAAACTAGGGCTCGAAGTTAATAATTTCTTGAATCTAATAGCTATAACTTAGCAACCCAAATTAATGGATTAATCTTAACTTAAACTTGAGATAGAATTATTTCAAAGAATAATTTATCATATTTGAGCATTTAGCATAGTAAATATAACTCGGAAATTTTTTGAAAATTACGGATTTCACCTTATAGTCGAGCAGTGAAACCGCTCTTAATATTATTTTTGATTTGGGGCATTACAGTCTATGTCCACTGCATTAGATATACTGCTCAATCTCAGGAATCTGTTCGGACATTAGTCTAGGGCTGCTAGGCAAAAGGCTTTTGAGTGCTCAGATGAGTACGCGCAGAGCCGAGGGCACACCTGTAAGGGAGCACGTCCTCAGAGTTATGGCGCAGCTCAATGAGCTTGATGGGAGGTTTTGTTGATGGGGAATCCCAGGTTGATATTATGCTCCAATCTCTGCCGAAGAGCTTTGATCAGTTCTGGTTGAACTACAACATGCACAAGATGCATATGGCTCTTTCAGAACTTCTTGCAGAGCTTCAGTCGGCGGAAGCCTTATTCACTCAGGCTCCTCAGGTGCTAGTCGCCGAGTAGGCTGGACCTTCCAGGCTTACAAGGAAAGGAAAAGAAAGAAGTCTGATGGAAAGGCGAAGGCACATGATGCTCCGGTTATCACACGACCGGCCCCTCAGGCAGTGGCAAAGAAACCGAAAGGAAGATGCCACAAGTGCAACAAGTCAGGACACTGGAAGGTCGATTGTCCTCTCTTCAAGAAAGGTAACTCTCTCGTTAATGTCGTAGAAACATGTTTAGCGGTTGTCTCTAACAGAACCTGGTGTGTAGATACTGGAGCCACTGATCATGTCTGCAATTCTTTGCAGGGGTTCCAAGAAACCAGGCAGCTTAGGGAGGGAGAGATCACCCTCTACATGGGCAATGCTACGAAAGTGGCGGCTGTTGCAGTGGGAGACGTTACTTTATCTATTGATAGTAGCATTTTGGTTTTGAGACATTGCCCATATGTTCATAGTTTTAGAAAGAATCTTGTTTCAGTTTCTAAACTCGTTATGAATGGTTTTTCAGTTTCGTTCGATGACATGGTTATTATTCGTTTTGGAAATCATTTCATATGTTCTGGTTCATTAGTTAGCAATTTGTATGTTCTCAAACCAAACTATCCCACAGTGCAACAAAATGAATTGAATAATGTCATGACTACGTGTAATAAGCGGAAGGAGTCTTCGCAGATGAATCAAGAACATATGTGGCACTTTAGACTTGGGCACATCAACCATAGGAGGATCCAAAAGTTAGTGGCTAGTGGACTTCTCGGTCCTTTGGAAGAGCACTATCCAACTTGCGAATCATGCCTGGAAGGTAAGATAGCCAAGAGGCCATTTACGACAAAGGGGTATAAGAGCCAAGAAGTGCTAGGATTGATTCATTCTGATTTGTGTGGTCCTATGTCGATCCAGGCTAGAGGAGGTTTCGAGTATTATGTTTCTTTTATAGATGATTACTCGAGATTTGGGTTCATTTGCTTGTTGCACCGCCAGTCCGAATGCTTTGAGAAATTCAAGGAGTATAGGGCAGTTGTGGAGAAGCTTCATGGTAAAAGTATCAAGTCACGTCGTTTCGATCGAGGTGGCGAATACATCTTTGGAGAGTTCAGGACATACCTATCAGAAGCTAGGATTGAATCCCAATTGACTGCACCCGGCACACCCCAGCAGAACGGAGTTGCAGAGCGAAGAAATAGGACTCTTATGGAGATGGCTAGTTCGATGATGAGTTATTCGTGGTTATCAGATTCGTTCTGGGGGATGGCGTTGGAAACAGGATCGTATATTCTGGACAAGGTTCCATCGAAGTCAGTTGATACTACTCCTTATGAGATGTGGAAAGGGCGCAAGCCCAGTTTCTCACAGTTTCGAGTTTGGGGTAGTCCTGCACACGTGTTAGTGCAGGAACCTAGCAAGTTGCAAAAACATTCGGAAGCACGAGTTTTCGTCGGCTATCCCCAGGAACGAAAGGTGGATTATTTTATAGTCCTGAGGATCATAAGGTGATCGTTTCAACGAATGCTAGATTCTTAGAAGAAGACTATATTATGAATCATAAGCCCGCGAGTAGACTAGTCTTAGAGGAGTTAAGGAGTGAAGTCGATGGTTCCCCACCGAGTGCGCAAGTAGATACAACACATAATACTGCAAAAGAGGTGATTCCGAGTTCGCCACGATGCATCACCGTGTACTGTGATAATAGTGGAGCAGTAGCGAACTCAAAGGAACCTCGAGCCCACAGAGAAAGCAAACACATAGAGCGCAAATACAATCGGATTCAAGATATCGTTGGTAGAGGAGACATTGATGTTGCCAAGATAGCATCGGAGGACAACCTAGCTGATCCTTTCAAGAAGAGTTTGCCGGGAAAGGTCTTCGTCAAACACGTGGAAGGAATGGGAGTCATGAGCATGACGATAGGATCGACATAGGTCTTTTAGAATAACGGATTGATAGGACTATACTGTAAAAGCGAAAGCTTTAAGTATTAGTGGGAGATTGTTAGTGTTATATACTGAAAGGTTGGCTTTGCATGTTATTACACATTTGCCCTTTATGAATGAGAATCATGTTAGATTAAACAAGTTCTACATTCTGTTGTTCTGCACTTAAATAGAGTGAGTCGTCATAGGGCGAACCGAAGATCATTCTATCAGTTACTTGCGAACAAGAATAGTCGTTCACAACCTAGATGGACATGAGCACCCCATTAGAACGGTTGTAGTGCCAACTGTACAGTTTGTCTTGATTGATTAGTTGCACTAGTACATTTATGTATTGAACAGGATCCTAGAGAGGAGAAGTTCATTTTATACTGATCATCGTAAATAAACTAGGCCTCGGTTAATTACTGATTTCTCTAGGGATGGCAATGGGGCAGGTCGGACTAGGTAGTTCAGTACCCGGACCTGCCCCGCGACCATAGGCCCACGCCGCGACCTGGCCCGTGACGGGGCGGGCCGCCCCGCCCTGGCCCGCCCCTTTTGTTTATTTTTTTCTACAAATTGCCTACAATGGATTGTACATGATGGACCCAGTTGCCTGATTCTAATTTCACAATGAATTCAACAAAAAAACCTCAGAAGCATGATTTTGACAATGAATTCAGCATCAATTCACAATCAATTCAACATTTCTCATAAGATTCAAACATCATAAAATCCAATAGACATAATAAATTAAACAAATCCAACATTAAATCCCAACAGACATCAAAAACAAATCCAACATTAAATCCCAACAGACTTGCCCCGTCTAATGTTCTACCAAAAATTTTAACAAAATTATATATTTGATCCGACGAGGCATCGGAGGCGGCGAGGCGGCGAGGAGAGGCTCCAACAAGAAGCCTTTGAGCCGAGGTGCCGAGCTGAGGGCGAGGAGAGGCGAGACGGTGGGAGAGGAGAGGCGGACGGTGGGTGGAGTGAATTTGAGAAGAAGGAGACGGAGAGGCAACTGGCGACTTGGCGAGGTCGAATTTCACATTACAGACACAGATGAGAGGTGGGAAACGGGAATGGGGGAGTGAAAAGTGAACTAAAAACCCTAAAATTACTTCATATATTATAATATATATAATATCTAAATAGATATATAGCTAGGGCGGGGCGAGGTGGGGCTAGGCGGGGCAGGCCAGGGCGGGGCAATACATTGGACCCGGACCTGGCCCGTTATAAAAGACCCGCCCTGGCCCGTTTTATAAACGGGGCAGGTCGGGTCAGGCCGGGTCTAGGTCATTTTGTCATCCCTAGCGTTCTCTTAACCCGTAAGATATAAAATAAGTCGATATATGTAATATATATTACTTTGATTCACTTGGGTGAGGTTCAGTTTGCTGGATAAATATTCCTACTGTTTTAGGTAATATTAATATATAGAGAATGTGTTGTTAGGATATTTACGGTCACCATGTGCGTTAGTTTGATGATGTCCCCGAAGTGAGTTCATGAAGGATTATTATGCTTAACCCTGCAGGTGGATTAAATTCCGGCATTGTAAGAATGTGATGAACTAGCGCTAGTTTCGGTGAAATAATAATAAATTAATTAATTCTTGATTGTTAGTAATCGAATTAATTAATGGACATTATATCTGAAACGTGAGAGGTAAATCGAGTAATTATAATTGGAGTCTCAAATGTAAATTGGGCTAGGAAAAGAGAGTTCAATAATATAATGTTGGTGATCAATTAATATTATTTAATTAATTAGAGGAGTATGCTTGGCCCACAGTTAGTCTATTTGATTAAGAACCCTATTCCTAATCTCCTAAGGGTCCCTGTTATAGCTCTATATATACATCATTAAGCTCATGAGAAGAGACCCAATCTTATTATATCGATACACACGACGCCCATACTCTCTCTATCTCTCTCAGTTCTCATTGGAGCTATATCTTCTTCTTGTTGCTCCACTGGTACAAGTTGAAGAGATGTTTGAGTAATACAGTAGAAGATCCATAGGTAATCGAGACCCGATAATCTTCTACAACAATCAACGATCCACGAGTCGAGCCGAGGACCGTCGACCAGCCGGAGCCGACAGACCACCGTCGATCACGACACGACCGCCGGCAAGCCGCGACGAGCCGATCGACACGACCGGCAGCCTGCGACAACCGAACTGGCAACCCGACCGCGAGCTCCACCCCACACGACCGATTGCACGTGAGCCCGAGAAGTTCCGTTCGTGTGATTCACCTGTTCGTATGTTGTATACGGCCATCCGGAAGATCAGCCAGATCGCCAAAATTTTAAGCCGTAAGTTCTTTACGTCAAACCTTTAGATTTGCTGGGCATAGGTTTACGTTTGCTATTGAATTCGTGATTTGGGCATAACGAGATCCTCACATATCCCAACAAGGAGAACAATTCCAAACACATTTTTTTTCATCTTCTTCACTCTATACCATAGAATTGGATCATGCTCTTCATCTCGATTTTCCTTTCTATTTTCTCGGATTAAGCTTGTGCTTCGGATTCAACTTTCAATTCCATTTCGATTGTAAGTATTTCTCTGTGTTTAACCTTGTGCTTCGGATTCAACTTTCAATTCCGGTTCGATTGCTAAGCATATATTGATACATTTTACCTTCTCTTTATTTTCGTGCTTTGGTTTGGTTTGTCTATTTTTGTGTGTTGGTTGATTATGTGGGTGAACTTTCCTAATGTTGATGATCGACAATAGGGACATTGTTCTGTTTTAAGTGTGGGGGAGTTTTTGCATGATTATGTGTCTACATGGTTGACCAGGTCTAGTTCTTTTAGGTTGTTTTTCATCTTTTGTTTTTGCTTGGTGTTTTGTCTTGTGTCAATATTTGTGTTGTCGAGCATGGGATATTGGTGAATTTTAAGACTTGTTGATGACTGTTTGATGAAATTGGGAAGATGTGATGATGGTCGTATGGTTATTGCCTTAATAATTGCTTGATTGCCTTGTGACACTTAATTTCCTTGTAAGGTTTTCATCCCTACTCTTTTTCATGTGAGACAATGGTCAAGATATTCTTGAATGATTAGAACTTGCCTTGAGTCTGTTTGAAAGGATTCAACTACAGTTGAGAATTGCGAAAATGATTGAGGCATTTTGTTTCATTAGCTCATTTATTCCTAATAATTATTTTTCACTCGTAGCCCGTTTGAGCCTTGAGCCTTTTCTTGTCAACTATTCATATATTGTATTTGGTTGTTGATGGTTGATATAGCCACATAAGGATAACCCGGTCCAGAAGCTCCCTACTCGACCGGTGAACCACTCGAACAACTCGCATGTCGATATGACTCTGTCGACATTCTCACATCGACTTCCCTAAAGTCGATTCTACCAAGAGCAACCGAGAAAAGGCAGAAATTGGTCTAGTCGACTCTCCCAAGTCGACCTTAGTCTATAGACTTTCACTAGTCGACATCAATGGAAGAAGAACAGCAAGAGCATAACGCCCGAGCATCCCGATATCCTAAGTCGACTCTCAGGATTCGACTCAACTAAGATGACCCTCTGAAGACGACTTCACCTCAGAGAGATCCGAGCGTAGCCTCCGAATCCGCACATATCCACAAGTCGACCTCCTAGATCTCGAAGTCGACCCCACGCATCTCGAATAACAAAGATGTGACGACGACTCATCACACTTGCAGCATACTTGAAGTTCCACATATTACAAAGGATAAGAAGGAATCTTGTGATGACTCAGCAGCAAGGGGAGGCGAATCGACCGGGGCATTTTGGACCTTCTAGGTCCACCGACTTGGGCATTTTAGGTACTTCAAGTAAGTATTCACTCCTATATAAAGGAGGTGAGGTAACCTCAAACCCTAACTCTCTTTCATTCCCATTCTCCCCCATAGCTGTTGCGCAGCATCTCTTCATCACTCTCATACTGACTTGAGCGTTGGAGGCTCTACGCCGGAAACACCTCCGGCGTTGAGTTTTTGCAGGTATCTCGCGGTCTAGCAACGATTCGGAGGCAGTTCAAGAAGATCTGAGCTCACATCCACCGGTTTACTCCGGATCTGGAAGTAGACCCATCATATTGGCGCCGTCTGTGGGGAGTTCTTGAAGGAAGGAAGAGCTTCACACCCAGCTCCGATCTGTTTGCTGATGGCGGAGAAGGAGGGCTTGCAGAGAAATTTGAACGAGGAGTTCAGAGGGACGTGGATGGACAAGAGGCCACCACCACTCTCGACCACCAAACACCCAGTGATGTAGATGATGGGGATGCCGCCATTTGGAGGACCTCCACAACCAGGACTGACGTTGGGTGGAGAAACTCCCGTCACCCCAACCGGAGTGAAGCTGCAAGTGTTGACCGAGGCAGGAACAAGTCAAAACCCTAACCCAGATGGAGAGAAGGAGCCAACGGAGATGTCTCGACGCGAGGGAAAGCAGATACAAGAGACACCGGAGCAGACACAACCCCGCGTCGAGGAGCAGACCTTGACAGTGACGAGGAGTGAAATGCAAAAGATGATTGCTGAAGCCGTGGCTGCACAGATGAAGCAGATGGCGCAGGTCGAGCAGCAGCCTTGAGTCGAGTACCCACCCCGGGTCGAGCAGCAGCCCCGTGTCGAGTACCCGACTCGAGTCGAGCAGCAGCCGCGTGGCGAGCAACAAGCCCAGTCAAACGTACAACAGAACAGAAGGGTGGACGAGGAAGAATCCTCCATTCGAACTTTTAATCCACAAGCGAGGGACGAGACGTTAGAACAACTACTGGCACAGGTTCGCAACTTGCAAGCTCGAGTCGGTAGGAAGAAGAGCAGAGGAGCAAAAGAACACCCATTCTCGCAGCAGATCCTGAGAGCCGACTTACCCAAAGGCTTTAGGGAGCTGAATAGACCCGTCTCGACATCTGAGAAGTTTTGAGAACATGGCGGTGCTCCACCACTACAGCGATCCAGTGCAATGTTGCGCCTTCTTGACGACTCTGACAGGGTCGGCCCAGGACTGGTTTCACCAACTTCCAGCGGGGTCGATTAGGGACTTTGATGGATTCAGCTCGAGATTTCTTAACCAATTTGCAAGTGTGAGGGTGCAAGAGAAATCCTATCTCTCGCTGATATGTATGCAGCAAAAGAAGGGTGAGTCGCTGCGAGAGTATGTGGCGAGGTTTACAAAGGCGTGCGTCGAGTGCCCAACAGCGACGGAGGAAATCAAGTTAGGAGGGCTGACGAGAAGACTACTACCAGGGTTATGTAAGAACTCTTTGGCCAAGCGACTTGGTAGGAGTTTCGATGACGTGTTGGGAAGATGTGCCAAATATATGAATGTCGAGGAGGCCGAAGCCGATTATTTGCAAAATGTGAAAATGTCCCAAAATGGCAGTCGAGACAACAAGAAGGAAAAGAAGGGCCAATCGACAGGAGATACAAGGGGATCACCGAGAGCTGATATGGGTGAAGGCCGATCTATGGGATGGAGACCGACTCAGTACACACCCCTGTCGGCTCCTCACGCGAGAATTCTAGAAGTAATGGAAAGGGAGATCCGCGACGATATGGTGAGATGGCCACGGACGAGGAAGGACGGACCCATGAAACCCAAAGCAACTTATATTGCCGATTCGACAAAGATTACGGACACAACACTGATGACTGCCGACACTTGAAAGACGAGATTGAGAGGCTGATAAAGGCGGGCCACTTGAAGAAGTTCATATACAAAGATCGTGAGAGGTCGAGCAGGAGACGAGAAAGAAGTAAGAGTCCTCGCAAGAGGGCGAGATCACCAGAAAAGGAGGAACTCCCACCAAAAAGAGTAGTAATTAACATGATATTTGGAGGGTCGACTGATGGAGATTCTAATCGAGCAAGAAAGGCCTATGCTCGAGGCCGATATGCGAAAGTCGAGGTGCAGCAGGTTGAGGAGAGTGGACCAGTGATGAACTTCGGACCTGCGGACGTTGGTGGAGTCGAGAGACCACATAATGATGCCCTGATGATAACTGCGCAGATATCGGGATATAAGGTGCAAAGGGTGTTTGTCGACACCGGAAGTTCCGTAAACGTGATTTTCTATGAATGCCTCAGAAGGATGGAGCTAGACATCGAACTTACGTCTCTACATACATCACTCTTTGGATTCAATGGGTCGGAAGTCGCTCCCATGGGAGAAACCACGCTCGTCGTCGTCTTGGGGGAGGGCGACTTGAGGAAAGTAAAAATGGTAAGATTTGTGGTGGTCGACGTCGAGTCGGCTTACAACGTGATTCTTGGAAGGCCGGCACTCAATGCCTTCCAAGCATTCATGTCGACCTATCACATGAAGCTGAAGTTTCCCGTAGGAGATCGAGTGGGAGAGGCTCGAGGGGTTCCAAAATTGTCGAGAACGTGTTACCAGATCGTGGTCAAAACTAACCAGCGAGCCGAGGTCAAAGAAGGCAAGAAACCAATGACGAGCGAAAAGAGGCCGAGAGGGAGTGACCTTGAGCCCCATGGGGAATTGATGGAAATTCAAATCGAAGAATCAAAAGACCAAACCACCAAAGTCGGGAGAGAGTTGGAGGACGAGTTGCAGAAACAGTTAGTGGGATTGCTGAAGGAATTCAGGGACATATTCGCTTTCTCTCCTGAAAAATTGACGGGAATCGACCCGGATGTTATGGAGCACAAACTCAATGTTGACCCCCTCAGGAAACCCGTGAAGCAACGACTCAGGAACCATGGCGCTGAAATCGACAAAGCGATCGAAGTCGAGGTGGACAAATTGCTAAAGGCCAAACATATCAAGGAAATCCAATTCCCCGAATGGATATCTAACACAGTGATGGTGAGGAAGGCATTGAACAAATGGCTTATGTGCATCGAATTTCGTGACTTAAACCTGGCGTGCCCTAAAGATCATTATCCTTTGCCTAGAATCGACCAGCTAGTCGACTCCACAGCTGGTTGCGAGTTGCTGAGCATGATGGACGCATCTCAGGGATATCACCAAATCCCTCTGGCTCCGGAGGATCAAAGTAAAGTGAGTTTCGTGATGAGTAAGAGGACATATTGCTATGTTGTCATGCCCTTTGGCCTCAAAAATGCGGGAGCAACCTACCAGCGGCTGATGGATTGAATGTTCAAACCCCAGATCGGCCGGAATATGGAATTATACGTTGACGATATCCTGGTGAAGAGCGAGTCCTCGACTTCACACCCAGACGACTTGAGGGAAACTTTCAACACCCTTAGGACGTTTGGGATGAAGTTGAACCCGAGCAAGTGTGCCTTTGAAGTAAAGGCGGGGCGATTTTTGGGATACGTCGTCACGGAGTGGGGAATCGAGGTGAACAAAGACAAGGTGAAGGCCATACTCGACATGGCTCCACCGCGAAACATCAGAGAAGTCCAAGTACTAACGGGAAGGATTGCAGGCTTGAGCAGATTCATCGCTCGAGCAGCCGAGAAGAGTTTCCCTTTTTTCAAACTACTTAAGAAGAGGACGGTTTTCAAATGGAGTGACGAGACGCAGATGGCCTTTGAGAAGTTGAAAGAATTCCTGAGCGAGCTGCCCTTGCTGACCAAACCAGAACCAAGTGACGAGTTTATTTTATATATCTCGGTGGGGGAGTTTGCTTTGAGTTCAGTGTTGCTGCGGGAGGAGGGAAGCTCCAAACAGCCGATTTACTACACAAGTCGAGTACTCCAAGGTGCGGAGACGAGATATCCAGAAGTTGAGAAAGCCGCCCTGACACTAGTTATCACGGCCAAAAAGCTGAGGCCTTATTTTCTGAATCATACGATTGTGGTAAGAACGAATTTTCAGCTGGGAGAAACATTGGGTCGACCTACAGTCTCGGGTCGACTCGTGAAGTGGGCAGTCGAGCTGAGCGAGTATTCTATCAAGTACGAGCCGAGGCGAGCCATTAAAGCCCAGGCTTTAGCTGATTTCATTCAAGAAGGAACCAAAGGAGAAGAGAGGAAGTGCATAATGCACGTTGATGGGTCCTCGGCCGCGAAGGGATCTGGGTTGGGAGTCGTCCTCGTATCCCCTGAGGGCGAACAGCTCGACTTCGCGATTAGAATGGGGTTCAAGGCCTCAAACAATGAAGCTGAATACGAGGCACTTATCAAAGGAATACAACTGGCAATCGGTGGCGGAGCAACAGAAATCGCAGCACATTCCGACTTGCAGCTCGTCGTCGGGCAAGTGCTGGGAAATTGTGAAATTAAGGAAGACAGAATGATGAAATATGTCGAGGAAATTCAGAGCCTCATACAAGGCTTGAAAAGGTTCGAATTGACACAAGTCCCGCGAGAATAGAACAAACGAGCCGACTGGCTCGCAAGAATTGCATGCTCAAACGAAGGAAAGGTGGGAAATCACATCACTACGATGCACCTTGAAGGGAGTGTTCTAAGTGAAGCTATGGAAATTGACGAGAAGGGCGATTGGAGGAAGTCGATTCGCAAACTCTTGCAGGGTCGAGTCCCTGCAGGAGACAAGCAAGAGGCGGAAAAGATGGCGCGATATCTAAGCAAGTATTTCGAAGTCGACGGGATCTTATACAAGAAATCGCTAGTCGGACCTCACCTGAGGTGTGTTTCCGAAGAAGAAGAGGTGCATGTTCTAAAAGAAATCCATGAGGGATGTTGCAGAGCGCACATAGGATCTCGAGCATTAACCGGCAAAGCCCTGCGAGTAGGATATTACTGGCCCAAGGTACGGGCAACGGCAGAGAAGCTCGTGCGAGAATGCGATAAGTGTCAGCAACACGGCCAAGTCACACATGTTCCAGCTGAATATATGACGACAATCAACTCTCCGATTCCCTTCGCGCAATGGGGACTCGACTTGGTAGGCCCATTGCCAATGGGGACGGGACAAAGGAAATTCTTGGTAGTCGCAGTCGACTATTTCAGCAAATGGGTCGAGGCGGAACCCTTGGCGCGAATTACTGAGGAAAAGATGATACAGTTCTTGTTCAACAATATCTGCTGTCGATTTGGAATTCCAAAGGTGTTAATCTCAGATAATGGAACGCAATTATAAGGAAAACGAATCCAAGCATGGTGTCTCGACATGGGAATTAAGCAGCGGTTTGCATCAGTCGTACATCCACAGGCAAGCGGGCAAGTCGAGGTCACCAATCGAACTATTCTCCAAGGGTTGAAGAAAAGACTGGAAGAGGCGTCGGGAGCTTGGGTCGACGAGTTGACAACAGTCCTATGGGCTTATAGGACGACTCCAAGAAGTTCGACGGGACAATCCCCATTTCACATGGTCTATGGGATGGATGCATTACTGCCGGTTGAGGTTGGCCTCGACTCCCACAGATCGAAGTTCTACGAGGACAAGAAAAACGAAGAGATGATAGAAGAAGCCCTCGACTTAATCAAAGAAGGGCGAGAAGAAGCTTGGGAGCGGTTCGTCGAATACAAGCAGAAGATGTGCGCGGCCTTCGACAAGAAGGTCCGAACCATACGTTTTCAAGTTGGGGATCTCTTCCTCAAGCGAGCTGACGCTCCCAAACATGTCGGCAAACTCGAAGCTAACTGGGAAGGGCCCTATACCATCACAAAGGTGCTCGAGAGGGGTGCATATGAACTCGAGGATGGAGAAGGTCGACAACTCCCGCGATCCTGGCACGTGATCCATCTCAAACGCTTTTACGCCTAAGGCAATGTCTCGAACTACTTTTTGTACTGAACAATGTCTGAATTGAATTCAATGATGAAATGAATCTTAAAGTTTATGCTCCGATTATGTTTCTTACATTTACATGTCGATTTCATTATGATTGCATGAAAAATCAAATTTTTCAAAACGGCTATGAAGCCGACTAACTCTAATAATTATGAGATCAATTAAAACACAACTACGAAGTTGTAAATTCTCGAGCAGAATCTCGAGCAGGCTACGAAACCTTCGACTATGAAGTCGACTAACACAGCTATGAAGTTGTAAATTCTCGAGCGGAATCTTGAGCAGGCTACGAAGCCTTCGACTACGAAGTTGACTAACACAACTACGAAGTTGTAAATTCTCGAGCGGAATCTCGAGCAGGCTATGAAGCCTTCGACTACGAAGTCGACTAACACAACTACGAAGTTGTAAATTCTCGAGAGGAATCTCGAGCAGGCTACGAAGCCTTCGACTACGAAGTGGACTAACGCAACTACGAAGATGTAAATTCTCGAGCGGAATCTTGAGCAGGCTACGAAGCCTTCGACTACGAAGTTGACTAACGCAACTACGAAGTTGTAAATTCTCGAGCGGAATCTCGAGCAGGCTATGACGCCTTCGACTATGAAGTCGGCTAGCACAACCTTAACAATTGAAGCTCTCGAGCGGAATCTCGAACAAATTACAAATCTTACACTCATGACATCAGTATACACAATTATGTAGTGGACACGTTTAAAGAACGAAAAATCTCGTACAACCAGCTTTAATACACATCTAGACAACGAACACCGACACAGCTATGAAGCTGCTAAAATCATTGCTCGACTTCGACCAGCTCGCAAGAAGGGTTGGGGAGAAGACGAGTTGAAAAACTTAACGTTTATCAGCTATGAAGCTGCTAAAATCTTTGCTCGACTTCGACCTGCTCGCAAGAAGGGTTGGGGAGAAGACGAGTTGAAAAACATCACGTTTATTAGCTATGAAGCTGCTAAAATATTTGCTCGACTTCGACCAGCTCGTAAGAAGGGTTGGGGAGAAGATACATGGGAAACAACAGCAAAATAATTTGAAATACAATTAACACAAGCAATGAAAGGAAAAGAGAAGATTATATTGATACGCAAATTCATTACACTAGCAGTCGTCTCGACCTTTACATAACTTGAAAATATGTCGAGAACGACAGAACAAAAGAAAACAAGCAAACAGCGGCACAACCCAAAAATAGACAAACACAACTAAGAGTCGCCAGTCGACCTCTCAACCGTGTCGTCTCCACCGTCCATCCCGATAGACTCGGTTTTATTGTCAGCATCTTTTTCAACATCCTCGTCAGCAAGCGGCTCTGTCCCCTGCTTCTCGGCCTCCCCCTCCTCCTCCACCTCCCCCTCGCGACTAACCCTACTTGCCCCGATTAATTCGATCGGACCGGACAAGGGGTGAGAGGAACCTCGAGTTGCGAGCTCAGGCCAGCCTTGCGAATGGCCCAAGCCTCGAGTCCCGACCACCATGGGTAGTCGTCGGGGAGGGAGTCGTCGCTCTCATAGCCCTCAGGGTCGGGAAGCGTCTCCTTTACCGCCTCGCGGTCGAGCTTCCCTCAAATTCAGACCTCAACACCACCGCCTCCCATGCGGCAAATGTATGCTCGAAGTACTGAAGGGTGGCAGGACAGAGCTTGTCGAGGAAGGCGGGGGAGTTGCAAAAAGCCTTGACGACCTCCTGGCGATAGGTCTCAAGGAAGACGGCGCCCATCGGGGACTTCAAAAACGTTATGCGTCCCTCTACGACGCCGCTCTCCCTCTCGACTATGACCTCGTCGCGAGCCTTGTCGAGGTCGGCCTTAAGCTTGTCATTCAAGTGCCGGAACACAGCCTTATCGGCCTTCAGCTTGTCGACAAGGGCCTTCGAGGCCTCCAAATCCTCTTTTAGCGCCTCGATTTCCTGGCGCTGAGCCTCACACTTGTCCTCGAGGGACTTAGTGGAGGCAAGGGGAGCCTTACTCGTCTCCTCAAAGCAAGGGAGCACCGCAGCCAGAAACTGCAAAAGAACATTGAAAATAGATGAGTGATATATAAAGCCGAAGAAAGGCACAACGGTAGGACGGTTAGAGGACAAGAAAAAATACCCGAGATAGGCACAGGATAGCATAGTTCGAGCGCTCATAGAGATTCCCCTCGACACGCTCCTTGTCGACGTCGGGTATAAAAGAGTTAAAGTACTGGGCCACCTGATAAGGCTCAGGGTGGTTCCAGAGTCGAGACGGCATCTTAACCGTCACATCCTTGACGGTGATTGGAGCTTGGGAGGGCTTCTCAACCACCTTCCCATTCCCTTTGTCGACCTTGCGACGTTTTAGGTCGTCTGGGATCAGGATGACGGCTCGGCTATCCTGAGCCCTCTTGCGGGAGCTAGAGCCCGACGGTTTATTTTGGGCGGCACCAGGGTTCTCGACCCTGGATTTCTTCGCAGCAGTCGACTCGACTTCCGCACCAGCGGGCCTCGACCCAGATCCACTCCCAGGTTGAAGGGGAGGAGCAAAGCCACCTGCCGACGTTCCGGTCGATTGGTTCTTCTTCAGCTCGAAACGTTTGAACGCTTTAACTGAAATAATGACAGAAGAGAAGTTAACATGAGAGGAACACTTAGCAGTCACGATGCGAATAATCAAAATTTATAAACAGTTGCACAAGGAAGTATGTTAAAAGCTTACGGGGATCATCGAGACGAGGAAGATCCTCGTAGATGACGATACGGGCGTGATTGACTAGATTACGATCCTTGATTAACTGGTGAGCACTATAAGTATGCTTATTCAGTTTAGACAACAATTGGGCAAACTCGTTAGAGCGAGGCCGTTTATTCTGCTTTACCTTTGAAGTGATCCAAGTATTTACATAGGGATACATGTCGGAAGCGGGCCGAATGAAAACAAACTTCGATTACCACTCGGTGACATTCGACGAGAGATCGTCAAGGAAAGTAACACCAGCGCGAGGACTCAGACTATGGGCGCCTTTGGAAAGCCGGTAACCGTAACAGTGGAAGAAAAACTCGGGAGAAAAGAATTTGAGTATTATTCGGGAAACGACGATGAAGGCTATCATAATGCGAATGGCATTAGGGGAAAATTGATTTATGGGTACATTGTAAAAATTGCTTATCAAGATGAGCTCGTCTTGGATAGGGAAGCGAAGCCAAAGACGACTTGGTCTATAAAAAACGTATGACAGCCAGGGGGAGGATGAGCGAAATCGTCATGGGGACCTGGGGCGACCAACTCCCAATCGGAAGGAAGCCCACTAAATTTCCTGAAGCCCTCGACCTCGGCTGCAGAGGCGAGCCTTCTCGAGAAGGGCTCTTCGAAGTATCGACTAATCCGCCTGCCAAGAGCGCTTGGTTGTACTCATTCCAGTCGACGCTGGAAGCAGAAGCACGGGGAGAAGAAGCATGAAGAGGCGCCATGACCATCTTATAACCAGTCACTTGAACGGAATCAGAATTGGAACCCTCATCGACTTGTTGGGTATACTCGTTGACTTCGCGACCGAGGGAACCAGAAAGAGAGGACGAGTCAGAAACTAAAGAAAGAAAAAGGTTGGAATTAGCGAAGCCATGGAATAACACACTAGACACAAGCAGAATCGACTTCCATAAGTCATGGAAAGACGACTCTACTTCTATCAATACCAAAAGAAAACAAGGAAGCCTACAAGTCATTACTTAGTCAATTCGACAAAGGATAGACCAGCAAGTCGACATGAGTCGATTAAGAGGATAACAAAGAAGGGTTAGAAAATGAGGAGAGAAGGTTACTAAGATGACAGGGATACACTTAGCAGAAGGTGAAAAAGTCGACTCTATCCTAGAAGTCGACAATCAATGAAGCGAAAAACAACAAATCTTAGCGAAACATGTACAATCCAAGATCCAACATGAAATTCACGAAAAAAAGTTTGAAGAAACACGAAGAACACACAGAAGTTTCCAAAACCCAGAAAAGATCGAAAAAGGAAAAACCAACAAAAATACGAAAAGTAAGAGGAAAAAGCAGAACTTACACATGATGGCTGGATTAGTTAAGTTCGGAGGAGGTTGGAACTCGTCGGAAGTGGAAAGCGCCGGTGAAGCCGAAATTTGCAGATCGCCGGAAAGCTTGAAGGAGTCTGAGAGAAAACGGGAAGTTTTGGAATGCGAAAAGTGGTTTCTGGAGAAATTGAAGTATATTTATATGAGAAAGTTATGGGTGTGGATCGTTGGATCATCAAGAGAACCAACGACCCTGATGAGGCACGGAATTCGAAGAGTCAGCGATGGAGATGACGCGCGCCACTTTAGGGTTTCGAAATTTGAAATTTGAAATGGGTCTGTCAGAGTGTCAGACTTATCCGAAAGAGCAATCATGAGATTGAGGTGCGCCCTAATCGATTGACGAGACGAGTTGTAGAAGAAGCCAGTACGAGCAAGAATGGTAGAAAGGCGACACAATTATACTTCACCAAATTTACTCTTAAGCAATCGACTGCTTAGAGTAATTTTTGGGAGGGACTAGATGATATAGCCACATAAGGATAACCCGATCCAGAAGCTCCCTACTCGACCGGTGAATCACTCGAACAACTCGCATGTCGACATGACTCTGTCGACATTCTCACATCAACTTCCCTAAAGTCGATTCTACCAAGAGCAACCGAGAAAAGGCAAAAATTGGTCTAGACGACTCTCCCAAGTCGACCTTAGTCTATCGACTTTCACTAGTCGACATCAATGGAAGAAGAACAGCAAGAGCATAACGCTCGAGCATCCCGATATCCTAAGTTGACTATCAGCAGTCGACTCAACTAAGATGAACCTCTGAAGACAACTTCACCTCAGAGAGATCCGAGCGTAGCCTCCAAATCCGCACATCGACCTCCTAGATCTCGAAGTCGACCCCGCACATCTCGAAGAACAAGTATGTGATGACGACTCATCACACTTGCAGCATACTTGAAGTTCCACATATTACAAAGGATAAGAAGGAATCTTGTGATGACTCAGCAGCAAGGGGAGGCGAATCGACCGGGGCATTTTGGACCTTCTAGGTCCACCGACTTGGGCATTTTAGGTACTTCAAGTAAGTATTCACTCCTATATAAAGGAGGTGAGGTAACCTCAAACCCTACCTCTCATTCATTCCCATTCTCCCCCATAGCTGCTGCGCAGCATCTCTTTATCACTCTCATACTGACTTGAGCGTCGGAGGCTCTACGCCGGAAACACCTCCGGCGTTGAGTTTTTGCAGGTATCTCGCGGTCTAGCCACAATTCAGAGGCGGTTCAAGCAGATCTGAGCTCACATCCACCGATTTACTCCGAATCTGGAAGTAGACCCATCAATGGTTTTGTGTGATGATTGGTGAAAATGGTGTCGTTATTGAATGACGCGAGATTGAGTTGAATTTCTTTGCTTGACCCAGAAAAAAAAAAAAAATTAAAAAGCTCGCAAGACGAATCGAATGGATTTTGCTCCGCTTACTTGTTAAGTTATCTTGACGAGTAATGAGTATTGGGAAACCACTGTAGGTCACTTGGATGACCTCCACTGTTCAAACCTACAGAATGTTGTCCTTTCGATTCGTTCTTGTTTAGAAAAAGTAACTCTCTTAAAAAAAAAAAGAAAAAAGAAAAAGTAACTCTCTTCTCTTAAATACTTGGATGACCTCCAAGTATTGAAGATGCAGCTTGATTTGAGCATTTAGGTGTTGTTTGTGGAGTTTTGATGGTACGGTAGGTGTAATGTCATGTTGATTCTGGATGAGTAGCGGAACATTTGAGTAGTTTATTACTCAAGAATTTTGATTGTGTATTTGAGCTTTTTGTCCCATATATATCCTTACCTTGACCAAAAAACCTGCATTACAACCCGTGAAGTCCTCTTGATTCGCAAGACTTGAGCTTTGATTGTATTCGAGTAGTTTAGACGATAGGCAAGCATATGATGAAACTTGAGTATTGACCAATCTGAGCGTACCTATCATATAATAATGTAAGAGACTTAGTGAGGCATATATTGATATTTTTGTGCTTTAGAGTTTGTCATTTCAAGGCCAAGTTAATAACTGAGGCATATGGTCTTACGGTCGTTAGAATTCGACCTGGTTGAGTTGAACATTTTGAAACTCTTCTTATTTAAAACCATTACCCTTGCTCATGTCTTCTTTTCTTTTTTATTTCCGGACGAACAAAGGTTTAAGTGTGGGGGAGTTGTTTGTCCCATTTTGTTGCATTATTTGTTGTTATTTTGCTTTTATTTTCCCCCTGTTTTAGGTTGTTTCTTTGGTTTTTATCCCGAGGCCTCTGGACCTTACTCAGGGTCACTAAGGCACGGCCCTGGACACTCGGGTGCGCTGCTAGCACGACCCGAGGTCGACTCTGCGTGGCACGAGCAACTGGCTCGAGGTCACGCGTGCACTGACCCTGGGACAACGCTGCCATGCGCTG
>BKCP01006682.1:282045-315424 GCA_008636005.1 Striga asiatica | reverse complement strand
ATATATATATATATATCAAATTTTTATATAACATTTCATTTTATTTTTGACAATTATTACTACGAATTAATATAAATCCACTAAAAATACATTTTTGTGCAAAGTAAGCCAATCTCGAAGACTTAACAAAATGTTTTTTTTAAAACTCTGTCACATTTATTTATATTTAATTTCTATTCAGAATACTTATAATAAAAATGTTTATTATGAAAATAGAAGGAGATGTAGGTCAATGGAATTGCTAAATGACATTGAGCGGGACATTTGGGGATCGAAACCCCGCATCTCTAATTTATTTTATTTTTTTGTAGTTTACCAATTAATATAATTATTTTTTTCATTATTTTAAAACTAAAATATATTGAATGTGTAAGTCAATTCGAATATCGTTATATTTTCTGGAATTGTTCACATAATGATCGTATTCCCTTTTTTTTTCTATTTATTACTTTTTCCAGATTTTTAACTTTTTTATTTAATTTTATTTGTAATACTTATTTACAAGTGTGCAAATTGATCTAAATATAAGTATCATAGATATGTAGGTTNAAACGAAAGGAATTAACATTAAAAACTCAAGGGAACACCGTTCGAATACATACGCGACCAACAGCCGAAAAAAGGAAACATGAGAGGACACGCTTAAAGCGGCCTAAAGGGATCCCACATACGGGATATACAATCAAACTACAATAAAATTTTGCCAAATCAACCACTGCATAAGCCTAGTTAATATGACAAAACCTCCTAAAAACACAATATAAGTATAATAGATATGTAGGTTAATTGTAAATTATAAATTATTAAAAATCACATGCGCGGATTGACATTCCAAATCCTAAATATATATACATATATATATATATCAAATTTTTATATAACGTTTCATTTCATTTTTGACAATTATTACTACAAATTAATATAAATCCACTAAAAATACATTTTAGTGAAAAGTAAGTCAATCTTGAATACTTAACAATATGAATTTTTTAAAGTCTATCACATTTAATTATATTTAATTTTTATTCTGAAAACATATATTAAAAAAGTTTAGTATGAAAAGAGGAGCTGTAGCTCAATAGAATTATTAATTGAGATTGAGCAGGACAATTGGGGATCGAAACCCCGCATCTCCAATTTTTTATATTTTTTTTGTAGTTTACAAATTAATATAGTTATTTTTTTCGTTATTTTAAAACTTAAATATATTGAATGTACAAGTCAATTCCAATATGGTTATATTTTATGGCATTGTTCACATAGTGATCGTATTCAAATTTTTCTATTTATTACTTTTTAAAGATTTTTAACTTTTCTTATTTAATTTTATTCGTAATACTTATTTACAAGTATGCCAAATGATCTAAATATAAGTATCAAAGATATGTCGGTTAATTCTAAAACATAAATTATTTAAAATCACATGTGTGGATTGACATTCTACATATAACAATTCATTTTATTTTTGACAATTATTACTACAAATTAATATAAATCCACTAAAAATACATTTTTGTGCAAAGTAAGCCAATCTCGAAGACTTAACAAAATGATTTTTTTAAAACTCTGTCACATTTATTTATATTTAATTTCTATTCAGAATACATATAATAAAAAGGTTTATTATGAAAGTAGAAGGAGATGTAGCTCAACGGAATTGCTAAATGACATTGAGCGGGACATTTGGGGATCGAAACCCCGCATTTCCAATTTATTTTATTTTTTTGTAGTTAACCAATTAATATAGTTATTTTTTTCGTTATTTTAAAACTAAAATATATTGAATGTACAAGTCAATTCCAATATGGTTATATTTTATGGCATTGTTCACATAGTGATCGTATTCAAATTTTTCTATTTATTACTTTTTAAAGATTTTTAACTTTTCTTATTTAATTTTATTTGTAATACTTATTTACAAGTATGCCAAATGATCTAAATATAAGTATCAACGATATGTCGGTTAATTCTAAAACATAAATTATTTAAAATCACATGTGTGGATTGACATTCTACATCCTAAATATATATAAATATATATATATATATATATATATATATCAAATTTTTATATAACATTTCATTTTATTTTTGACAATTTGTAATACAAATTAATATAAATCCACTAAAAATACATTTTTGTTCAAAGTAAGCCAATCTCGAAGACTTAACAAAATGATTTTTTTAAAACTCTGTCACATTTATTTATATTTAATTTCTATTCAGAATACATATAATAAAAAAGTTTATTATGAAAATAGAAGGAGATGTAGCTCAACGGAATTGCTAAATGACATTGAGCGGAATATTTGGGGATCGAAACCCCGCATCTCTAATTTATTTTATTTTTTTGTAGTTAACCAATAAATATAGTTATTTTTTTCGTTATTTTAAAACTAAAATATATTGAATGTGTAAGTCAATTCGAGTATCGTTATATTTTCTGGAATTGTTCACATAATGATTGTATTCCCTTTTTTTCTATTTATTACTTTTTCTTTTTTTTTCCCAAAACGATAGAAGATATATCATTAAACTCAACGAGGACAAAGTCCTAATACAAAGTTCAAAGTACAAGAAAATCGAGAAATACAAAGTGGGAGACACACCAATAGGTGGTCTAGAACCTCAACCAGAGGAAATGCAAATAACAAGAACTGAGCAAATAAAAAAACCATATACAATAAGGCATTCACCCTCTACTGCATAAGCCTAGAAGGGCTCCTGAACCTTCAGAACAAAACTAAGCTAAGAAACCAAAAGAGAAGCATAACTACATTAATGCAACATTCCATGAGCAGCCTGGTAGTGAGACCAATCAGATTGTGCCATTTTGATCACTGCTGCAGCTGGCATGAGGGTATTTTGGAATATCCATAAATTCCTCGACTTCCAAAGCCACCAAAGGATATAAGTAGAGAGCTGAATTCTGGCTTCGGCAACTTCAGAATGGTCGAGGGAACAAATTTTGAACCACCAAGTTTTGAAGTGATCATTGCAGTCTGTTATTCCAGTCCAGTTCACTGGTGACATATCCCAAACCCTGCAAGCTCTTGGACAATTAAGAAGTGTATGTTCTATGGTTTCTGCTGTTTCACCACAAAGAGAGCAAATGTGATCAATAGGCACCTTTCTTTTAATCAGCATGGTGGCAACAAGTAAGGTACCTGTAATGCATTTCCAGAGAAAATGTTTCAGTTTTCCTGCCACTTTGATTTTCCAGAGCCTATATTTCACTGACTTTGTAATGTTTGAACTGGTGCTACATTCTGGAATGTCTAAGGTGGCCAGCTTGTTGGCTGAGAGCTTCTCATAGGTACAGGAGACTGAGAATTGCCCTTTCTTATCAAGTCCCCAATAAGGCCTGTCTTCTCTACCTGGGTGAATTGAGGAGATGTTAAGAATAGCTTCACTTTCCACCTGATTAAACACCTGCTTTACCAACCAATCATTCCAGGATGATCCATTAGAGTTCATAAGATCCCTTACCCATATTAGATGATTTCTGGCAATGGGTATTAGAGTAGGAGAAGGAGTTTGGAGCTCAGGTATCCAATTGAGATCAGTTATTTTGGTGGTGACCCCATTCCTAATCTCTATTCTCAGCCATTTTGCAAAAAAAGGCATTACATCCATCCAAGAGTTCCATAACCAAGACCCTTTTTGAGATTTTCCTGCTTGAGTTATGGCTGTCTGAGGGAAGTATCTATCTTTCAGTAGCCTACTTACAAGTAGATTGGGGTTGGAAGCAATTCTCCAGAGCTGTTTGCATATCAAAGCTTGGTTGAATACCTGTAAATCCAGAAACCCCATTCCTCCATTCAATTTAGGAAGAGACATGATATTCCACTTTTTCCAATGAATTCCCCTGGATTGTTGATCATTGGTTTTCCACCAGAAGTTGGCACATAGTTGTGAAATTTCAGAACAGATTGTCAAGGGCAGTTTGAAACATGACATTGTGAATATTGGCAGTGCTTGTCACTGATTTAAGTAATACTTCTTTTCCAGCTGGGCTAAGTAGTTTGGATTTCCAGCTTTGCAATTTGCCTCTGATAGAATTAAGAAGATACTCAAATACCTCTCTTTTGGATTTGCCAATTCCCAATGGAAGGCCCAAATATCTGGTGGACCTGTGTGATGTGATTCCATTAAGAGCAGAACAGATTGTGTGTTGCAGTGTTTGAGGAGTGTTCCTGCTGAAAAAGATAGCAGATTTGTTCAGATTGACAGCTTGTCCTGTGAAGAGCCTATATTTTTCCAGAAGATTCATAAGCACTGAAGCTTGATCAGCCCCAGCTCTGCAAAAGAAGAGTGAGTCGTCTGCAAACAGAAGATGGGTGAGCATAGGTCCATTTCTGGATAGTCGAAGACCCTTGAGTTGTCCATTTTCAACTGAATGGAGAATAAGTGCAGTGAGAAGTTCTGCTACTATTATGAATAAGTAAGGGGACAATGGGTCTCCTTGTCTTATACCTCGAGAAGGAGAAATATAACCACTCACAGCACCATTGATTTTAAAGGACAAAGAAGCAGTAGAAATGCAAGTCATAATCCATTTAACAAACTCTTTGTGGAATCCCATCTGTAACATTATGTCATAAACACATCTCCATTCTACTCTATCAAAGGCTTTTATCAAGTCTAATTTCAGAGCCATAAAGTAGTTGGAGCCAGATGAATGTCTGGTAAGATAATGGAATGCCTCCTGAGCAATAATGACATTGTCCATCAACTGTCTTCCTTCAACAAAAGCAGCTTGATAATCACTTATGCAAGAATTTAGATATGCTTTCAGTCTGTTAGCCAACACTTTCGAAATGATTTTATAGACCACAGTACACAGGCTTATTGGTCTGAATTGACTCAGAGTATCAGGATTAAAGCATTTTGGAATCAGTGATATGATCGTGTGGTTCCAGTATTTCAGTAGCATACCTGATTGAAAGAAGGTGAGGATAGCATCAAATAAATCCTGCTTGACCAGAGTCCAGAAGTGCTGGTAGAAAGTTGAAGTCATTCCTTCTTCCCCTGGTGCCTTGTCTGCTGGAAGACTGAATAAGGCCTTCTTTATTTCTTCTTCTGAAACTGGCTTTAGCAAAGCTTCATTCATGTCTGGAGTGATTGATTGAGGGATCAAATGTAGTATTGATTCTCCACCCCAGCTGCGTTCTGATGTGAAAAGGTTGCTGTAGAAATCTGCTATGTGTTGTTCAATGGATCTTTGAGATGTTAACAATCTGCCCTGAGATGATAAAAGCCTGGTGATTGCATTTTGCCTTCTGCGTTGAAGGGTAAAGGCATGGAAAAATCTAGTGTTTGCATCTCCCTCTTTAAGCCACCTTTGTCTGGATTTCTGCTGCCAGTAGAGTTCTTCCTGGAGATGAGCTTTATTTAAATCCCTTCTTGTGACTTCCCAGCTGTCCCAATTTTCTTCTGTTTTATCATTGTTCAATTTCTCCATTTTGATGGTGAGTTCTGCAATGAGCTTTTGATTCTGAGACTGAAATGTGGAGCTCCATTTGAGCAATGCTAGTCTTGTGTGCTTGATTTTCTCCTTCAATTTGAAAAAAGGTGTTCCTGTGACTGGTATGAGCCAAGCTGTTTTGACAGTGTCTTCAAAGCCTTCTATTCCTATCCATCTTCTATCAAAATGGAATCTGGCTTGTCTTCTTTCCTTGGGAAGTCCCATATCCAGCACAAGAGCAGTATGATCTGAAGCACTTCTCACAATATTAAGAACTGAAGCATTTGGGAAATTTTGATGCCAGTCTATCGAGCCAAAAGATTTGTCTAGTTGTTCTTCCACCAACTCAGAGGCATTCCTGTTGTTGCACCAAGTGTATGGATAGCCCTGAAGCTTGATCTCCTCCATTTCCATCTGATTAATAAAAGAATTGAATGCTTGAAGACTGCCAGGACTTCTTGGAATTCCTCCTGATTTTTCTGAATTTGTGCAGATGTCATTCCAGTCACCTATCATAAACCAGTGATTGCCCCACAAGATTTTTTCATTTAAAAGAATGTTCCACTGATCAATTCTAATACTTCTGCAAGGATTTAAGTAAACAAAAATGCCCCACTGGGGACTTTGAGAAGGAATAGAAAATTGAACTGCTATGAAAAAGTCTTTACACAATACTTGATGAATTACAACATTAGAATCCCAAAATAGAGCTAAACCCCCACTGAGACCAATGGGGTCAATAATAGCTAGCCTATCTGAATAACCTAATTTATTACTAATACATTTTACAAAGGATTTTTGCTTTTTGGTCTCAGATAGAAAAAAGAGGTGTGGATGGTGAGCTTTAATGAGCTCTCGCATTTGGGAAATTGTAGAGGGCCCACCCAGCCCTCTACAATTCCACACCACGGCTAACATTGATCTTGTTGGTGCCATTCCAGGCTGGCGACCCCCACCTTTGCCATGAGAGATTTGCTTTTCTTTGACACTGTTTGGTTGTGAATAGAATCATGGTGGCTTTCATCTTCTGACTCCCTTGGCCTTTTGTCCCTCAATGTTTGATCTAACCCAGCAGAAGTGATTGTGTCCCTGAGAAGCCTGCCACTTGTGCTTCTGTCCCTCCTCCAAGTTTTTAGAGGCCTTACTGCCTCAGTAACCAGTTCATCTTGTATAGTGAGAGTTTGTGATTGAGCTTGAGCCTGGTGTTCCACATCCATATCTTTCCTCGATTCAACAATTTGAAGTGTAGGATCTATCAGATGTTCTTGGTTAAGGGGATTTGGAGTGACTGAGGTCCATGAGTCTTGAGCTGGTTCAGGAGATTTTGAAGGTGATTGCTCTGGCAATTTTATGAGCTGCTGGCTAGTTTCTGCTTGATGAGAGGGAGTGTTAGGGGGGTATCTTTGCTCTTTGTTTGAAGGTGAATCTGTGTGTGGAGACCCTCTGGATGTTAAGGTGTTGTGGTCAGACCATTTCCGGCCATCATTGACTTTCATGAAGTCTCCATACTGGCCTTCTTTCAGAGTTTTGTTGTTGATGTCAGAAATTCTCTTAGTGCAGCTTCAGTCTAAGTGTCCTATTTTACCACAATAATGGCAAAGGTTCAGCAGCTTCTCATATTTAAAACCAACTTTTATTGCTTGATCTCCCAATCTAATATTTGCTACCCTTGGTAGAGGTTCATTTAGGTTCAGTGTAACTAGCAACCTCAGGAACTTCCCTCCATGATTTCCAGAATTAGCTAACACCACATTTTTGACATTCTGAAAAACTTTCCCTATTTTGAGGCCTACTTCCGTACTCAACCAATCCAGAGGTACATTTGTGACTTGAACCCAAATATTAAGTTCCTGAAAACACGAATGCTTACTTGTTAATCCTGATCTCCATTCCTTAAGGATAAGGTATTGATTCTCGAAGCTCCAAATGGTGCCATCTGCAACCTTCTGTCTGTCCTCCTTACTTTGAAAAATAAATTGGAAATAATTCGGACTCAATTCCTTAATCTCCATCGATTGAGAGAGTCTCCAAATGCTGGACATAGTTCGTTTGATTCCTATCCAATTTGCTGCTCTATCTCCAATTATTTTCCCAAAAAGACTCCTGCTGCACTCGTCGGCGCTTAGTTTGATATCCGTTTGAGCGATGTCGATGAACTCTGACTCCTTTTCAGAAAGAGAGAATCTATCGAGCTGGATGGATAAATCCTCGTCCTGGTTCGCTTCCATTCTATCGGAAACCTAATTCGAGATATAACCCAGAAAAGGAACTGAAAGAACCAAATTTGGGAATGGTACACTGCCGAAGAGTAGGGGAAATGCTCGGAAAGATATCAAGAAAGGATCGGAAAAAAAGCTCCCACCTGAGAGAATCGGAAAATCGCTCTCACCTGAGAGAATCGGTTCTTTTATTTTTTCAGATTTTTAACTTTTCTTATTTAATTTTATTTGTAAGACTTATTTACAAGTATGCCAAATGATCTAAATATAAGTATCAAAGATATGTCGGTTAATTCTAAAACATAAATTATTTAAAATCACATGTGTGGATTGACATTCTACATCCTAAATATATATATATATATATCAAATTTCTATATAACATTTCATTTTATTTTTGACAATTATTACTACAAATTAATATAAATCCACAAAAAATACATTTTTTTGCAAAGTAAGCCAATCTCGAAGACTTAACAAACTGATTTTTTTAAAACTTTGTCACATTTATTTATATTTAATTTCTATTCAGAATACATATAATAAAAAAGTTTATTATCAAAATAGAAGGAGATGTAGCTCAACGGAATTGCTAAATGACATTGAGCTGGACATTTGGGGATCGAAATCCCGCATCTCCAATTTATTTTATTTTTTTGTAATTTACCAATTAATATAGTTATTTTTTTCGTTATTTTAAAACTAAAATATATTGAATGTACAAGTCAATTCCAATATGGTTATATTTTATGGCATTGTTCACATAGTGATCGTATTCAAATTTTTCTATTTATTACTTTTTAAAATTTTTTAACTTTTCTTATTTAATTTTATTTGTAATACTTATTTACAAGTATGCCAAATGATCTAAATATAAGTATCAAAGATATGTCGGTTAATTCTAAAACATAAATTATTTAAAATCACATGTGTGGATTGACATTCTACATCCTTGACATAGAGCGGGACATTTGGGGATTGAAACCCCACATTTCCAATTAATTTTATTTTTTGTAATTTACAAATTAATATATATATATATATATCAAATTTTTATATAACGTTTCATTTAATTTTTGACAATTATTACTACAAATTAATATAAATCCACTAAAAATACATTTTAATGAAAAGTAAGCCAATCTCGAATAATTAACAAACTGAATTTTTTAAAACTCTATCACATTTAATTATATTTAATTACTATTCAGAATACATATGTTAAAAAACTTAAGAATAATAACAGGCGGAGATGTAGCTCAACGGAATTATTAAATGACATAGAGCGGGACATTTGGGGATTGAAACCCCACATTTCCAATTAATTTTATTTTTTGTAATTTACAAATTAATATATATATATATATATATCAAATTTTTATATAACGTTTTATTTCATTTTTGACAATTATTACTACAAATTAATATAAATCCACTAAAAATACATTTTAGTGAAAAGTAAGTCAATCTTGAATACTTAGCAATGTGAATTTTTTAAAATCTATCACATTTAATTATATTTAATTTCTATTCTGAATACATATATTAAAAAAGTTTAGTATGGAAAGAGAAGGAGCTGTAGCTCAATGGAATTATTAATTGAGATTGAGCAGGACATTTGGAAATCGAAACCCCGCATCTCCAATTTTTTTTATATTTTTTTTTTGTAATTTACAAATTAATATAGTTATTTTTTTCGTTATTTTAAAACTAAAATATATTAAATGTACAATTCAATTCCAATTTGGTTATATTTTATGGCATTGTTCACATAGTTATCGTATTCAAATTTTTCAATTTATTACTTTTTAAAGATTTTTAACTTTTCTTATTTAATTTTATTTGTAATACTTATTTACAAGTATGCCAAATGATCTAAATATAAGTATCAAAGATATGTCGGTTAATTCTAAAACATAAATTATTTAAAATCACATGCGTGAATTGACATTTTACATCCTGAATATATATATATAGGATGTGGTTCAAATGAGAACCAAGTCCTAGTGTGAGAACCGTGAGAACCGCTATTTTTAATTGTATGTAGTGCTATGATTAATTGTGTTTTAGTGCTACTTTTAACTAGGATGTATTTGATTAAAAATAGCAACAAAATTTTTATTAGCATTTATGAAAATGATAGCACCATGTAATATTAAAAATAGCATCATACACAATTAAAAATAGCATCAAATATGGTTCTCACGGTTCTCACACCAGACATAGTTTTTATTTGAACCAGCCTCTATATATATATATATATATATATATATGTCAAATTTTTATATAACATTTCATTTTCTTTTTGACAATTATTACTACAAATTAATATAAATCCACTAAAATTACATTTTTGGGCAAAGTAAGCCAATCTCGAAGACTTAACAAAATGATTTTTTAAAATTCTGTCACATTTATTTATATTTAATTTCTATTCAGAATACATATAATAAAAAAGTTTATTATGAAAATAGAAGGAGATGTAGCTCAACGAAATTGCTAAAAGACATTGAGCGGGACATTTGGGGATCGAAACCCCGTATCTCCAATTTATTTTATTTTTTTGTAATTTACCAATTAATATAGTTATTTTTTTCGTTATTTTAACACTAAAATATATTGAATGTGTAAGTCAATTCGAGTATCGTTATATTTTCTTGAATTGTTCACATAATGATCGTATTCCCTTTTTTTTTCTATTTATTACTTTTTCCAGATTTTTAACTTTTTTATTTAATTTTATTTGTAATACATATTTATAAGTATGCCAATTGATCTTTTTTTTTTTCCGAAACGATAGAGGTAATATAAAAGAGCACAAAAGTGCCAAAGGAAACAAATTACAAGACCCCAACGGGGTAATACCTACGACCCCGACAGGGTAATGAGACAGGGGGGCCAACAGCCCAAACCAAAAACACTCCTAAAAACAACAGAAATAATAAACTGAGAGGACACGCACATGGCGGCCTAGAGAACTCAACCAAACGAAAAAAGAGAATGAAGATCAGAACCACTGCACATTGCCTAGCCTGAATTCATTTCCCAACCAAAAACAAAAGAACGAACACACCAAACACAGACTCGACAAACACACAAAAGACACTGAAAAGACCAAAAAAAACACACAAGCCCTCCCTCTTCAGCGAAAACCTAACCACACTTGTAACCACCAAATCAACCTAGAGGAATCCACAGCTGGAGAAGATCGATCCTACCACTGCCAAACTGCCTAGTTGAATCGAAACTCCTGCAATGAATCCCAACCAAAGTCGATTCTCCCAACGCCAAAAAAATACCAAGCAAACTTCCCACACCGCCAAACCGAGCCCCCTAACACCACTAGTGGACACCGGAAGAACAGCACCCCCGAACCCAGTGATTCAGGGGAAAGGGAGTTGACTCGATACTCCAGCCCCAGCCCCGCTGTCCGGAAGTCACAAGACACCGTAACCACCGAAGAGACCAACCCCGAACGCACACACCAACCTCTGCCTCCCCACATTGAACCGCAGCCACAGGCCATTGTCAACATTTGGAGCAACCAGAGGAAGCACCGCGTACCTCCAATTGCAGGCAAAATAAGACCGAGACAACAACGGCGAAAATAGGAGACAACATCTTAATCGAGACCGGCGAGATCAAATCCGACCAGCCGTCAACTAAAAGACCGCCGCCTACTACCACCATTCCGCCGGCGAAAAGGGACATTGCAAATTGGCTGACCCCACCTCGGCGACCCGCAAGACGAACCAAAAAAATCCATCTAGGCCGACGAAAGAGAGGACGGAGAGAGGCCACTGTGTAGGTCAACGGCGCTCAGACCCAAGATGACGAAAGCCGGAACCGAACCCAACCCTAATCCATCGCACCGCGACCCTTGGACCCGCCACTGCACCGAGAAGGCCGGAGATCGTGACCCAAATCCAGTTGCCGGAAAAGGCAAAAATGAATTTGACGACCTCAACTCTACCAGCACCCGCGGCGAGAAGGGTCGCGGCATCAGGAAGGGCTGGGCGGCGAGAGTTCGGCTACCGGCACGGCGGTGAGCCGAGAGGAAGGCAACAATTTCACTGATTAGAGATCGGAGATGGGTGAGGAATTGGGGATCGGCGGAGAGAATTAGGTTAAAAGTGATATGACTTCTAAGGCTTTGATATTGGCTTTTACTCATAGATATAAGTATCATATCTAAATATAAGTATCATAGATATGTAGGTTAATTGTAAATTATAAATTATTAAAAATCACATGCACGGATTGACATTCCACATCCTAAATATATATATATATATATACATATATATATATAAATATATATATATATATATATCAAATTTTTATATGACTTTTCATTTCATTTTTAACAATTATTACTACAAATTAATATAAATCCACTAAAAATACATTTTAGTGAAAAGTAAGTCAATCTTGAATACTTAACAATATGAATATTTTAAAATCTATCACATTTAATTATATTTAATTTCTATTCTGAATACATATATTAAAAAAGTTTAGTATGATAAGAGAAGGAGCTGTAGCTCAATGGAATTATTAACTGATATTGAGCAGAACATTTGGGGATCGAAACCCCGCATCTCCCATTGTTTAATATTTTTTTTTTGTAATTTACAAATTAATATAGTTATTTTTTTCGTTATTTTAAAACTAAAATATATTGAATGTACAAGTCAATTCCAATATGGTTATATTTTATGGCATTGTTCACATAGTGATCGTATTCAAATTTTTCTATTTATTACTTTTTAAAGATTTTTAACTTTTCTTATTTAATTTTATTTGTAATACTTATTTACAAGTATGCCAAATGATCTAAATATAAGTATCAAAGATATGTCGGTTAATTCTAAAACATAAATTATTTAAAATCACATGCGTGGATTGACATTCTACATCCTAAATATATATAAATATATATATATATATATATATATATCAAATTTTTATATAACATTTCATTTTATTTTTGACAATTATTACTACAAATTAATATAAATCCACTAAAAATACATTTTTGTGCAAAGTAAGCCAATCTCGAAGACTTAACAAAATGATTTTTTTAAAACTCTGTCACATTTATTTATATTTAATTTCTATTCAGAATACATATAATAAAAAAGTTTATTATGAAAATAGAAGGAGATGTAGCTCAACGGAATTGCTAAATGACATTGAGCGGGACATTTGGGGATCGAAACCCCGCATCTCCAATTTATTTTATTTTTTTGTAGTTAACCAATTAATATAGTTATTTTTTTCGTTATTTTAAAACTAAAATATATTGAATGTGTAAGTCAATTCGAATATCGTTATATTTTCTGGAATTGTTCACATAATGATCGTATTCCCTTTTTTTTTTTTTTTTATTACTTTTTCCAGATTTTTAACTTTTTTATTTAATTTTATTTGTAATACTTATTTACAAGTATGCCAATTGATCTAAATATAAGTATAATAGATATGTAGGTTAATTGTAAATTATAAATTATTTAAAATCACATGCGCGGATTGACATTCCACATCCTAAATATATATATATATATATATATATTTCAAATTTTTGTATAACGTTTCATTTCATTTTTGACAATTATTACTACAAATTAATATAAATCCACTAAAAATACATTTTAGTGCAAAGTAAGCCAATCTCGAAGACTTAACAAAATGATTTTTTTAAAACTCTGTCACATTTATTTATATTTAATTTCTATTCAGAATACATATAATAAAAAAGTTTATTGTGAAAATAGAAGGAGATGTAGCTCAACGGAATTGCTAAATGACATTGAGCGGGACATTTGGGGATCGAAACCCCGCATTTCCAATTTATTTTATTTTTTTGTAGTTAACCAATTAATATAGTTATTTTTTTCGTTATTTTAAAACTAAAATATATTGAATGTGTAAGTCAATTCGAATATCGTTATATTTTCTGGAATTGTTCACATAATGATCGTATTCCCTTTTTTTTTTTTATTTATTACTTTTTCCAGATTTTTAACTTTTTTATTTAATTTTATTTGTAATACTTATTTACAAGTATGCCAATTGATCTAAATATAAGTATAATAGATATGTAGGTTAATTGTAAATTATAAATTATTTAAAATCACATGCGCGGATTGACATTCCACATCCTAAATATATATATATATATATATATATTTCAAATTTTTGTATAACGTTTCATTTCATTTTTGACAATTATTACTACAAATTAATATAAATCCACTAAAAATACATTTTAGTGCAAAGTAAGCCAATCTCGAAGACTTAACAAAATGATTTTTTTAAAACTCTGTCACATTTATTTATATTTAATTTCTATTCAGAATACATATAATAAAAAAGTTTATTATGAAAATAGAAGGAGATGTAGCTCAACGGAATTGCTAAATGACATTGAGCGGGACATTTGGGGATCGAAACCCCGCATCTCCAATTTATTTTATTTTTTTGTAGTTAACCAATTAATATAGTTATTTTTTTCGTTATTTTAAAACTAAAATATATTGAATGTGTAAGTCAATTCGAATATCGTTATATTTTCTGGAATTGTTCACATAATGATCGTATTCCCTTTTTTTTTTTTATTTATTACTTTTTCCAGATTTTTAACTTTTTTATTTAATTTTATTTGTAATACTTATTTACAAGTATGCCAATTGATCTAAATATAAGTATAATAGATATGTAGGTTAATTGTAAATTATAAATTATTTAAAATCACATGCGCGGATTGACATTCCACATCCTAAATATATATATATATATATATATATTTAAAATTTTTGTATAACGTTTCATTTCATTTTTGACAATTATTACTACAAATTAATATAAATCCACTAAAAATACATTTTAGTGAAAAGTAAGTCAATCTTGAATACTTAACAATATGAATTTTTTAAAATCTATCACATTTAATTATATTTAATTTCTATTCTGAATACATATATTAAAAAAGTTTAGTATGAAAAGAGAAGGAGCTGTAGCTCAATGGAATTATTAATTGAGATTGAGCAGTACATTTGAGGATCGAAACCCCGCATCTCCAATTTTTTATATTTTTTTTGTAATTTACAAATTAATATAGTTATTTTTTTCGTTATTTTAAAACTAAAATATATTGAATGTACAAGTCAATTCCAATATGGTTATATTTTATGGCATTGTTCACATAGTGATCGTATTCAAATTTTTCTATTTATTACTTTTTAAAGATTTTTAACTTTTCTTATTTAATTTTATTTGTAATATTGATTTACAAGTATGCCAAATGATCTAAATATAAGTATCAAAGATATGTCGGTTAATTCTAAAACATAAATTATTTAAAATCACATGCGTGGATTGACATTCTACATCCTAAATATATATATATATATATATATATATGTATATATAGACAAGGGATCATATGAGAATGACTCTTAATGCGAGAAATGAGAAAGTTTGGACCATGGGATCAAGCATATCAATGGTTATGATGAAGTCAAATTATGGTCAATCATTAATGGCAATTTAGTAATTATTGACCATTGTGTGGTCAAATATGTGTATTTGACCAATAATTAAGGATAAGGTGGTAAATAAACATATAAAATGGGACCCACTCATTAAATCAACACACTTTTCTCTCTCCTCAACCTCTTCTCTTTCTCATCTTCACGCATTGAACACACACTACACACACTACACACACACACATACAGATTTCCGGCAGGCCAACCACCACATCGCTGCCGCCTTCCGCCGACAGCCATCACTTTCGAGCCAACCTTCCGGCAACCAGCGCAGTCACCTCCGTCTGTTTCTCACACACTCACACACACTAACCTCACGCACACACACACACACAAATTCCGGCCGCCACCAGTCCTCAGCCACCGGAATTCATCCGCCGCCACCAGTACTCCGTCTTCCCTCGGCCGAACATATCGTATCCACCTCCCCCGTCGGCGGTGCTTGCATCATATCCCGCCTACCACATCCTTCTCGATGCCGGCGAAGACGCTGCCCGCCCGCTGCCGACGGAGTTGTTCTCGGCAGTCAACGCTCTTCAACTGAGGATAGTATCGACAATCGACACACTTCATTGGAGAGCTGCTTTCTGCTCGTCGTCTAGACTCAAATCGGGCCCGTCACCGCCTGCCTCAGCCTCACGTCTTCCTCCTCCGCCGCCGTCCGTATGAAATGCTGTAGATATTGTTGCCGGAAATCGTCGTGGTGGCAGTGATTCTCGTTTATGAATGTTTCGAATTGAGATAGTTGAATTCTGAAGGTTACGAATTGAGTGGTGTTGATGTTGATTTGTGGGGTTAATTTTTTGTAAATTAGATTAACTTTGGGGGTTGATTTGAATATTTTATAAATCACAGGCACCTAAGTGTAATTTCAAAAAATTTAATACACTATTTCATGAGCCAAATTTATAACTAATTAAACTATAACTAAGATATTAATATTTTTATTTATATTTAAAATAATTTAGCCGTTTAAAAAATAAAATCGTCATCAAACTGAAATAATAGATATTAAAAAAAAATATCTCGAATCGAAATTTAAAATTTGAACCGAAAATTTTAGTTCAATCGGTTGCGGAAACTATGGTGCAATTCGGAAGTCATTAATGTGCAATTTGTATAACACTATTGTGCACACTAAGTGCTTGAATTATTTATGATTTGCCCAAAATCAAACGAAAATAGAACGAAATAGTCAGTTTAATTGATCGGTTAATTGAACCAACATAAACGAACGAAATAATTTAGAATTCATATTATAAAAATATATCTAATAATTTAATGCTTTATTTAATATTTGATATTACTTTTGGTTGTAAAGATCTAAAACGAATAAATAACAAAAGAATATATTTTTATAATGTTCGATCAGTTCGGTTATTTTGAAAAATAAAGCTGACATTGAACCGAAATATCTAAAATTTATAAAAGTAAAACATATAATCGAACCAAAGTATAGTATATCGGACCCAAACACTTAGTTTCTCGGGTTTGCCCGATATAGTGCAATTGGGTAGCTATTAATGTGCAATTCATCTAACACAATTGTGCAATCGTGGTGCATTTTTTATGTAGTTCGGTCATTCGATTATTTCGATCATCTAAATAAAAAAAAATATAAAAACTTAATATTTTTAATATAGTTAACTTTTTATATCGATTACTTGAATTAAAAAAAAAATTATACCGAAATAACCGATATGTAAAATAATAATAATTATAATAATAATAATTATAACTAATAAAATATTTAAATTAATTATTTGTACAATTATATTTATTAAAAAAATAGTTTTCGATTACACATAATTTATATATGATCTTACAAATTATTTCACTTTATAAAAAAATTTTGCACTTTATAAAACAATACGTTGCACATTATAAAACAACACATTGCACTTTATATAATAACAAGCTGCACTTTATCAACACGCTCCACAATTAGCATCAATAATTACCGCCAAAATACAAGACAACATAAATCTAAAAAACGGATCAACATAATATTTTATCATACATCACTCATATGTTCAAAAAAAAAAAATAAAAAAAAAATAAGCCTGTTAATATACGTACCAAACTTACAGTAGTTTTACTTTATATATCGTCACGTTGCACTTTATGAAACAATGCATTGCACTTTATAGAACATCGCATTGCACTTTATCATGACAATAATTATCGCCAAAATACCACCTACATAATATCGGTAGTTCAGTATGGTGACCACTTTATTTTATTTTATTTTTTAAATAAATGTTAATTATCTTAATTAAATTAACATATCAATAAAACTAATTATTTCAGTGTTGGTTTAGTTTGAGACGAGTCATTAAAAAATAATTATACTTATAGTGCACATTAGTCTTAGGCAGGTTGCACATTACTGATTATCAAATTGCACTATATCTATTAAACCGACATAAATATATAAAAAAAAAAATATTATTTTGTTATATATTTTTTTATTATTTTTATATTAATTATATATTTCATATCATTTTTATTCACTTTTTTTTAATTATTTATGTTAGTATATATGTAGGAAAAAAAGGTATAATAATAATAATATTTTTTATAAATTATACATTTGACCCAAAGACTCAATTGTAATATATCTAAAATCAAATAAATTTCAATCAGGTCCCTCATACAAATCCAATTCTCAACAACCAGCCCTTCACCCCTCCTTCCCCCCCTGTCTAGCGGCTCAGCCAGTCGGTTCAGGCCATTGCCATCAGTCGCCTCTCCGTCCGATCATATGGTGCTCAGATTCTCCTCTAATGCCGAGGAGTACGTGCCTCTTTTCCGGGCGACGCTGGGTGATTTTAGGCGGCGGAGGTCCGACGGCTTGGACGACTTTAGGGCGGAGGAGTTGCGGCGACGTCGGACCTTGAAGATTGTCCCTCTGTTGCCGTGGCCGGTGACATGAAGTTTGTCGAGATCCGCGGCGGAGATCGGGGATGTAGTCGAACCAGTGCGGCGGCCGGAGAATTCAGAAAGACAGGAGGCAGAGGTTGATGGGCATCGGGGATTGGACGTGTGATGACGGCACGGCGTCGGGCGGCGGAGATCGGGGGTGGAGCTAGAACCAGTGAGGCGGCCGGAGGAGTTAGGGAGACCGGACGCAGAGGCTGACGGGCGGCGGTCGTCGAACGTGTGATGAAGAAGGCGACGTCGGGAAGGTTGACGGCATCGGTCGGTGACCGGCAAGGATGGAAGCTACAGTGCGTGAGTGTGTATCCGTGTGTGTATGTGTGTGTTTGTGTGTGTGCAGTATGTGTGTTGGGATGTGAGAGAGTGTTGGGACCCGTGTGTATGTGCAGGGAAAGAGAATAGGTGGGTGGGTGAGTTGGTGGTTGGGAATTGATTGGGGTGAAGTGGGACCATGGGCTGGTTGGCAATAAAATTACCACAGTGCCTTAATGTGTTAAAAATTTATGATTTTTTTTAGCCATTAGATCATCCGATCGAATGGCTATGATTTATTCTTATTTCTCGCATTAAGAGTCATTCTCACGGGAGCGTGACCCTATATATATATAGAATTACTGGCTATTCAGTTAATGTTATTCCTAAAAATNATGCGCTAATGGACCCTACCAGACATGGGTCAAACCCACTACCAAATCAACTCACACATCCCCACCCACTATCACCTACCACACGTCACCATCTCTCCCTCACACACACCACACACAAACTGTGCACACAGTCCCACCGGTGACCGATCGTCGTCCCCCGCCGTCTCCACCGATTGCAATCCAAACCATCCTCCGCCACCTCAATCTTCAGCTGCCACAGCCGCCCTCCTCCACGGCCGAGCACATCCTCTTTCCCACGCGCGCACACACACTAACTAGACACACACACACGCAGGGACACACACAACTCCGACACAGGCGACTCATGCAATAATCCGACACACACACAGAATCACGCAAAGGTCGCCGTCGACGATCGTCTATTGCCGTTCGTCGTCGCGCTCGCAACCGCGGATTGCCGCCGGCCGGAAACTCCATTGTCGCTGCCGCTCGTAGCCGTCCGAATGCCACCACCCTATATGTTTCCTCATCCGCCAGTCTCCGCCGCATATTCAGTCACCTCTGTGCGACTCGACGGCGCCGCCGGTGTGCGCTCTGAAGGTCGACGAGCATCAAATTGATATTTGGATCTTGGGGCTTGATTTTGAAAATTTGATTATTATAAAGGACTTATTTGAAATTTTGTAAATTTTGGTTATTTTCAATTTAACCTTTGGGCCAAATCTATAATTTATAAAATCTATATAAACAAATATTATTTTTGAACATATTTTATACATGTATATATTATATTGTATTAACCAAAAATAAATATTAAAATATTAAACATACTTTTATAATAATACATAAAAAAATATATTAATTATTTAGGATAATTCGAATAACCAACTGAATAACTCAATTATTCCGGTTCGGTTTTGGATTGAATTTACACATAAAAAAAAAAAGACAGTCTCAATGCAAAATAGAATTTAATATTATGCACGTTAATGATTGTCACATTGTACTATAGTGTTAGCCCAAATGCACATTATTGCGTTCAAGAATGTACATTTGTATAACAATGTATTTTGTGGTCATTCTTTTATTTATTTTCAACAAACAACAATATAAAATATTAAATTAAAAAATAAAATTACTAAATATATTTTTATTATATAATAATCTGGTAAATGCAAAGTAATGTTAAATGAAAACACATTATTAAATTTATAAAAATGAAATGCACATAAAAAATAATCGACCCATAAATTGCATAATACTATTATACGAACTGCATTATTGTATGTGCGAACGCACATTATGGTCTGTGCGAATGCACATTACTGATTTTGATGTTTTATTATCATGTCTTTTCAATCACAAAAATGATATAAATATTAAAATGCTAAATACATTTTTTGTAATATAAATAATAAATTATTTCGATTATTTTGTATAACTCTTTTAGCCGAATGAATAAACCAATTATTCGATTATGACTTTATTTTGGTTTGGAAAATATCATTGAAAATGTATGTCCTATGAGTGCACAATAGTGTTAAGTGCAATGCACATTTTTTACTATAAGATCGCACAATATCGAACGAGATCGATAAAAATATTTTTTTTGTTCATAATTTTATATTACACAAAATGACTATTGTCTTGTTTTTTTATTTCATTATAATTTTAAAGAATCGATTATTTCAGCACGATATCAAAATATTTTCTTAAATAACTGAAATCAGAGAACCAACCGGACTATATGATATTATTTGTTTATTTTTTGATACTTCATATAAGTTTTTTAATATCTTCACACAATAATTATTATGGTTTATATATTTTTATGCATTGCGAGTGCACATTATGATAATATGAATTGCACGTTAATGATGCACAATATCATAAAAATCAACCAAACTAAAATTCGTGGTTCGAGATTTTGTATTTCAATCCAATTATTATTTTTATTATCCCTCTACTTTAAAAAAAACTCAATTATTTCTATTTTGAAGTCACCTCTATTTTTTTTTTTAAAATAAGTGAAATAATTGAACTACATGAAACGTATTATTATTATTTATATATTTTTATGCATTGTGAGTGCACATTTATGATTATATGTATTGCACTATAATGACTATATGGCTACACAATATCAAACAAAATCAACCTAACTAAAATTTTCAATTCAAAATTTAATATTTCGGTTCAATTATTATTATTATTATTAATACATCTACTACTACTTTTAAAAAATCAGATATTTCGATTCGATGTTGGTTATTTTTTATGTAAAAATATCATTTATTCTCAATCATAAAAATATTAAAATTCTAATTATGTTTAATTCATTACAAATTCAACCAATTAACTCAATTGTAAATATTTTTAACATTTATAAAATTACAACTTGGAACCTAATATTTATCAAATTTACAAAATTAAACCCCTAATACTTATTGCATTTTTTATTAAAACTCCCATTGCCAAGTACATCTCCTATTAAAGACTCCACTGCATCCACATCAAGCTTGTTCGGCGACGCTATACAAAAAAATTAAATTGTATATAAGACCCTCAAATTTATCTAATTCACAAAATTAAGCCCAAATCCCCACCTACAATCTGCCTCCCGTCATTAACCCAATCCCACCCGCAGTTGTTTCCTTACCCAACGTCGCATCTAGGTGTGTGTTGATGACCACATAATCGAGCCTCGTGCCGGCGGCCTGAGCCTCACACCGTCTCCGATCTGATTTTGATTGACAGATGATCGAAGTTGGGATTTTTGGTTTCCGTGGCGGTTTTCATTGATTTGGTCGATTTTTAATTCCGTAGGCAGAGAAGACGGGTGGTGGAGGGGAGACTGAGGAACTCGATGGCGACGGTGTAGCAGATTCCGATGCCGACGAAGTCAACCGAAAGGGGTTAATCGGCGGAGAAGATAGGTCGCCGGCAACCTCCGTCGGAGAATTAGACAGAGAGAGAGGGAGAGAAAGACGGTAAAATAAAGATGACTGCGTCAAAGATGACGACGGTAGATGCAGTAGGCGGCGGCGAGCGGCTGCGGGTGGCGGCGAGCGGTGGGGCTGACTGGTATGGAACAGTGCGTGGAGTGTGTGTGTGTGAGTATGTGTGCTGCTTGAGATCTGAGTTGGTCGGAGGAGTGGCAGATGGTGGTGGTCGGTGAGCACGGATGCCGGCGGTTGACGTTGTCGATTTCTGGCAGCAGTCGGGGAGAGAGAAATATGGGGCGTAATTGTAGTGTGTGTATTTGTGTGTGAGAGAGATAGGGGGGATAGAAGAAGGGTTAGTGGTGGGCCCATGTTGAATATTGGATGGATATGTAATGACTAATCTGTCCCTATTGAGTGGTCAAATATGTAGATATGACCTCAATGTGTATACTTATTTACTGTATTGTCATTAATGATTAATCATTATTTATTAAAGTTTGACTTCATTATGTCCATTGATCGTACCGATTCAATGGTCTATATTCATTCTTATTTTTTTCACTATCTACCATTCTCATATTTTTTTTCACTATATATATATAGAGAGAGAAGAGATCATATGAGAATGGTAGATAATGAAAGAAATAAGAATGATCATGGACCATTGGATCCAACAAGTCAATGGCTATGATCAAGTCAAAATTAATAATAGTAGTCAAACATTGGCTGGCATTCTTGTAAATAAATGATCAAATCGTGGTCATTATTTACATTTTACCATTCATTAAAGATAAAGTAGTCATTTCAAATAATTACAACTCAACAATGGGACCTACCTTCATCTATCATCTAATGACTCTCTCTCTCTCTCTCTCTCTCTCTCTCACAATTCACACAAAACACACACACACACACACATGTCTAACACACACATACACACACATTGTCGATGCACACAGATGACAGAACTCATCACACACACACACACAGCCACCTAGAAACAGTCCCGCAGCCCGGCGACGGGCTGCCGTCCGGCAACGGTCGCCGCCCCCGACCCTCACGCAACTCAGACGACGCCGGACATCACCATCGACAACCTTGGATTTCGACCGCCGCCACCAAAATCGCAGCTGTCGGTCTTGTCAACACCGCCACATCCTGCCACGGCTCCACCCCCACCGGCTCGACCACCGCCCCAATCTGTCCGTCAAATTCACATACGCCTCGCCGTCGACAGTCGGGCGCAAGTCTCCACCACCGACTTCCGGCTCCTCCGTCAAACACCTCACGCAAAGTCGCATGGTCTCCAGCACCCTGTGCTAATCGACAGCTCCTTCGTCGCCGTCGCGTGTCTAAGTTCCGGCCGACTTGAGTCCGCCGTGCGTCCTTTGCGTCGCAGGATTCCGATGGCCCTGTTCCACCGTTACACTTACAGTGACCACCACGGACTGCTGAGTTGAGCACCTCCGGCAGGGGAGGTTCGAATTCGGGCCGATTGCAATGGCGTGATGTGGGAAGATTTTTCAGGCCGATTTCAATGGCGTGATGGTTAGGTGTAGGTATATTTCCCGATTTTGCAGGCCGCTTTCAATGTTGCAGGTGTAGGTGAATTTCAAAATTAGGGTTAGGTTAGGTGTGATTTAGTGGAAATTAGGTAATTTTTAGGGATAAGTATGTATTTTCAAGAATTTTACTTATATTGTAATTTAATTAATTGTTTAAGTATTCATTTTAGGAAAAAACTTATAGATGTAGTATATTGTTCAAAACAATTATATAATATGTGTATGGATATTCATATTAAATTTTGTGAAATTCTAGTATAGTTAGTTTTAATTGATGGATTAAATATGTATTTTAAAAAAAAAAATTAATAATGGCACAATTATGTTAGATACAATGCACAACAACGATAAATAATTTGCACAATATCATGTGAATATATGCACATTAAAAATAAAAAAAAAAATAATAATAAAGATGTCACTGCCCCATAGAATACACAATACTGTTAACTGGTTGACGTTGAAATTTCAACATGATCGATTATTTGGCGGTTAACATAAATAACCAAAATAACCTACATAAATTATATAATTTATTATAGAAACCATGATTAGTAGTTAATATTTTTTTATTTGATATTATATATTAGTTTTCTTTAATGAAAAAAATAACACTGTATATATGTAAACGAAATAATTTTGCAATCTATCAGTTATTAAGGTGCAATTCGTCCATCAATAAAGTGCAGGTTGTCGGTCTGTATTGTGCATAATGGACAAACTGAACTTGTCCCAAGTCAAATTGAACATGATCGTAATTAATTGGTTTATTCGGTTCGACTAACCAAATTATCTTAAATAATCGAAATAATATGCCATTTATATAACGCCCGAGGTTGCGCTGTCTCTTCGGGCACGTGGGTCGAGCGGTCGGCACGGGCGCTCGAGGTCGCGTTGTCTCTTCAGGCACGCAGGTCGCGCGGTCGGCATGNTAAAAATACCTAAACTGCCGATCCCTCCCCTCACTTTCGTAAGGCGTCGCCTCGTGCTACGCAACGCTACATCCGAGGCGACGCCATGGCGTCGCCTTTCACAAGGCCGCCTCGCCTCAAGGGTATGAGGCGTCGAAGCCCCGCCTCGCCTCGCCTCGCGCCATGGCGCTATTTTAATCACTGGACTGTGCGCAGACCGGCCGGTTCGAACTAGTTAAAAATTAGAATTTTCTGTGCTTTAGAATTTATCCGAGAACTCTAGACGAGCTTAGAAAAGTCGAGAGAGAGTTAGAAGAGTTGTTTTATTATCTTAATTCCGTGGTTTAATTAACAAGTTAATTCAAAACTAATTCTTCAATAATTTTTCTAAGTGAATCCTTTAATAATTAAATAAAGTATTAATTTATAGATTAAGAAGAGTCGAGCCCTCACGAAGAGGCATCGAGCATTTCATCGTCAGCATATGTGGGGGTGTTTATATACCATACCATACTCTATAAACGCGAGATATTCTGTTTTATGTATGTGATGTGTTAAATGTCGCCTGCTCTCGGCCTGTGAAGGGCAACTCAGTTACATTTTGCCTGGCGATGCCTGTGAAGAGCAATCAGATGTATTATGCCTGTGAAGAGCAATCAGATGTATTATGCCTGCGAAGGGGGATGCCTGAAGGGCAGCCTGAGACCAGTTTTACATGTTTCATGCTTAAAATATGATATCTATTTTTGTATCGAATAATCTTATAGTAGTATGGTTCCCACGGTGAGCTATTTGTTTTGCTCACTCCCCACAATTATCATTTTCAGGTTGATCGAGCTGGCGGCGGACACAAATTGGCGAGGGTGGACTAACGAATGTTTTTACTTTATGCTTCCGCAGACTGTTTTTTAACTCATTTCATGTTTTAGCTTGCCATGGTTTGAGACTGAGTTTGGGAAGTGATATCCCTAAAAGAACCTAAGTGTGAAGCTTAGGTTAAAATTATAGAACCAAATCAAGCTCCCTTTCCATATAGGGTTCAAACTTAAAAAGGTAGGCATGGGACCAGAGTCTCTGATCATATCAATAATTGGAATAATAGTAGATTTTTCTGCAAAAAAGTAGGGCCGGATTAGTAGATTTGTCCAGGGCATGAAATCAGAAATGATTGTTCAGTATTAGTGGCTGGAAATCGGTAATGGAATTATATAAATAAGAGGGTGATGACTAGCTGCAAGCAGGGAAAAGAGTCGGCTATGAATGAGTATTTGTAACAAACCTCACAGTGTGACTGCAGATCCATGACATTGTAGACCAATACAGACCCTTTTTCTGTACTAGCTGGAAGGGCCACGTACGGGTTATCCATATTTGCTGAAAATGCACAGAGTCCTGACATTTGAAAAGATAAATGAGCACTGTCAAGTAAAAAGCTATCAGGATTTCAAAATCACAACTTATTTCAAGCAAAGCAGAAACAGATGCACATCCACAGCCAATGAAATCAAGAAAAAAGAGCCAAAGAAAGTAGCCCCTGCTTCAGTAGGGAAGGACCAGTCCAGTAAGGGGATCGTCTAATTGTTATTTTCCATCCTTTCTATTTCTTTTACTTTCGAAATGCTTTGCATCACAGTTCAATCAAGACGCCACTTTTTATTAGTGAAAAGTTCAGGTTCAGGACAAATAAGCTTCTGTCAGTTAAGCAATATTTTTATCCAGTATGACAAATGATTTTTTAGTTCTGTAAACTGCGGTTGATTAGAATTACAACTTTAATGGTCTGACTTTCAGGATATCAAACAATAAGTCTAAGAGAACAATTTCAATTTCAAACAATAGTACAAGTAAATAGTGTACGTAATTTATTGAGAAGATCAAATTTAACAGCATTGCAACTTTCTAAAACTGACCTTGTAAGTTTGGCACTGTATCGATGATGCGCTTTACTTCTAGAGTGTTAACATCATAGATGTAGGTTTGCTCTTTCAATAAAACTATCAATCTGCATATACAGAGCAATCCCATGAAACTAAGAAAATAAAGAAATAATTTCTTGATAACTATAAACAGTCGTATGATTTGCGCTAAGAAAGATACACGATCTTCTCTGCATAATCTTACAAACAATGACCATCGTCATTGGTACTGATATGGCACGTACTTTAGTAGAAACACGTGATGTTAGAGCAGACAAATATCAAGTTCATGCAACCACCAAGTATTTAATCAATTAAAACGACTTTCATTCACAGAAACTTATATATCTACCTTTTCCTATTTACACGAACTGCCAGAATGGATGTCAAGAAGTTGAGTTCCCTGATTGCAGCTCCACTTATGGTATTGAACAAACATAATCGCCTTGGAGATAAAGATGGCTGGTGGAAAAAGATGCATACTGACACGTGAAAAAATAATCCCAGTAACTATAACAATGATGAAAACAATGAGTAATGTGACCTGTTCACCAGCTCCAACTATGGCAAGAAGATTTGATCTGTATAGCATTTCGACAATGTTGAATGCCCCAACAACTAGAAAAAGTAATCAAGTTCAAGTCAAGGACCTGATATGCATAATCAGTAATACTAAAAGAGTCTCATCTCTACTCTTTTATTCAATTAAAGCGCAAAAGCTTTTATGGTATATTTATATCATTTTAGAACTTAATTGATCTATAACAGGAACAACAACTCTGTGGGTACCAACTTACCCTGAGCACATATTTTCAGGTAGGTAGCCGATAAGTAAAGATGCATCCCCATAAAATATTTCCTAATATTATGTTCATACTCAAAATCGACACACATTTATGCCTATTTCCAAATCAAATGTACAAATGTCTAAATATTTGTTCTGGAGACATTTGAGCTAAAAATAAATAAATAAATAAACAAGTGAAGTTCACGCTAGGCTGCATCAATATTTTCTGGTAAAGGATATTAAAGTAGAGCAAAACTTGATTTAGTACCCTTAACTACTTGATCCTTCTAGTAATCGCAATTGATACATGTTTGGATATTAGAATCATTCATAAAACTTAGGACCAAAAAAGTATAGCCAAGTGACAGCACTGCAGATCACATGGTGGCTGTAAACTGTTCAATTTTTAAAACCTATTAACACCAAGAGAGCACAAAAGTAGACATAGAATTTCAAAATCATAACTGCTTTGCTTTTCTTTTCTTTTCTTTTCTTTTCTTTTTTATTCGAGCCTCAGTAGCATAAAAATTCATCATATTTCATTGGCAATCGTACATATACCACATAAACATAAATTAATCAGACAAAGTAACTTCCCAATTGACAAATCTCCTTAAGAAATATATATATATTAAAATTGCAAAAGGATTTTCAAACCAATTTGACAATTGAAATACCGCGTTCGTAGAGAAGCCTTCCTGTGTCGCAGTCAAAAATCTTGAATCCATCTTTCGTTCCGATTGCAAAGCAGCTGAAAAAGAAAAAATAAGGAAAAAATAATCAAAGAAACACAGGAAAAACCATATTCGATCTGTTTATTGAATGATATTTGGATGCGGAAACCTGTTGTCTTGATTGAAGGAAGCGCATCGCAGAAGAAGAGAAGATGATTGATTCGCCATTTGAAACCTTCACTCGCACTTTCTTTTTCTGTTCGAAGGTCATCGTCTAATTTCCTCAGTCAGCAAATCTATTTTAAAAAACAATCTGTAAATTTATTTGTTTTAATACAGACTTGAGATTTGAATTTATACCCCTCCACCTGCTTTTATTGTGTTAACTCTAAGAGCACGTTTGTTTGTTTCCCAGGACATGACTCCTTATCCGCCCAAAATCCCGCGTTTGTTTAGCATGATTACGGTCCAGTAGATGGGATGCGGCCCGAGTGCACAGTGCTCAAATCCAACTTTTCATAGATTAATTGATCTGCCCGAGGGGGGGTCAGATTCGACATGTCCCAACAGTAAAATAAGTTAGAAAGTCTGAAATGCCCCTAAAAGTAATTTTATAGGACAAAAGTGTCCTTTTTTTTTCGGAACGATAGAGATTACTATTAAACAAACGCACAAATATGCAAAGTTACAGCCCCTAGCTGAATGACCCAACTAACAGCTGAAAAAACAGGGAGGTCAATCAGAAGATCGCCTAGAAACCAAACTAGCCATGCTAGAATTGATCGGCCACACACAAAATCACAAACAATACACAGAACAAACTAAAAAACTACAAACGATCCCCACGGGATAATGTCTGAGTGTAGGATCCCCACAGGATAATAAGTTTACACTCAGACGAACCGAGGCCAACGGCCCAAACCTAAAACACAAATACTAACACAAGACAACACATACGACACAAAATAAGGACTACAAAAACAAAAAAACACGCAAAGCCCTTCCCCAATTTTGCTGGCCGACCCAACCAACAGTGAACAATCGACACAAGGAAGATTCTAAGCCCAAGAAACCACTACCTAAACTGCAAGTCGCCTATACAATAGTCGAAACCAAGCCCCGAACCAATCCCCGAATCGACCCGTCTTCAACCAAGAGAAACAAGAACCAGCCCCCACACCAGTCCCCCGAACTCGTCTAACACCACTAGCCAAGCTCGGGAGAGCCAGGACCCCCACAGCCTAACACCACTAGCCGACATGGGAGATAGGGAGAGGCGCGTTCCGTAACTCCGGCAACCCCGGCGTGGGACCCAGCCGAAGCCCTGCCCCACCACGATGCAGCCAAAGCCCCACCCCACGAGCAGACGGACACACCTCACCACCGCAAACCGCCGGCTACTAGAGGTCAAACTCCACCCGAAGCGCCACCGGAAGAGGAGATGCCATTCGATAGGGATCCTCAATTCACAGACCAGAGGCAGATCGGAAGGGGACGACTTCCAACCGAGGACCTGCCGGCGACCGAATCGCAGGCCGTTCTCCGATCGGGAGCCGCGCCACAGATCAAGCAACCGTCGACAACCAAGGACCGACCACCCATATCCGACCGTCCGCAGCCACATCGGAGGAGCGCAGGTCAGGAGTGGAGCGAGCAGTTGAAGACTACCATTGGCCAGAGCCACGCCGTTACCGGGGGAGGCCGATCGATGAGAAGATTGAGAAAACGCGGTGGATGAATTTGGGGATTAGGTTTTAGCTTTAGAGAGAGGAATAATCTCGAAGACTTAACAAACTGATTTTTTTTAAAACTCTATCACATTTAATTATATTTAATTTCTAATCAGAATACATATATTAAAAAAGTTTAGTATGAAAACAGAAGGAGATGTAGCTCAATGGAATTATTAAATGACATTGAGCGGGACATTTGGGGATCGAAACCTTTTTTTTTATTTTAAAACTAAAATATATTGAATGTGTAAGTCAATTCCAATATTGCTATATATATATATATACACATTCATATTTATCAAATTGTTATATAACATTTCATTTTATTTTTGACAATTATCACTACAATTTAATATAAATCCACTAAAATATATTTTAGTGCAAAGTAAGCCAATCTCGAAGACTTAACAAATTGAATTTTTTTAAAACTCTATCACATTTAATTATATTTAATTTCTATTTCAGAATACATATATTAAAAAAGTTTAGTATGAAAGAAGGAGATATAGCTCAACGGTATTATTAAATGACATTGATCGGGACATTTGTGGATCGAAACCCCGCATCTCTAATTAGTTCTCCTCTTTGTAGGAGCTAGATTCTCCTTTTTGGGAGCTTTAGTTTGTTTAGTTTGTTTGTTCTTGTAGATGCATTAATAGTCTCTCTAGGCTCCCATTCTCAGGTAGTCTCCAACTAAATTCAACTTGACTTATTCTAGCTTGTCTAATTGTATATGTGTAAAATTTATCGTTCCGAAAAAAAAAAAAATNAGAAAGTATACCAATATTAAGTTAACTTAGGTCGCTCGATCTATTTCAAACTTTATACCAACAAATAAGAGTTTGAGTAATTTAAATATATATCATATATCTTTATATGATAAAACCATGCATTTGTTTTTTTGTCATATGATGCTTTTGGAACGAATAGTATCACGCATTGTGTAAGGAAATAATGGAGTAAGCATGCAACTCTCATATGCACTCATTTCTACAACATTTTATCACTCAAATTATGCGATTTCATTTTTCATTGAGTTAATAATGACAAAAATACAGAGAGTCAACACAGCAAAACTGAACTTTAACTAATCCTAAAGTACATTTTTACATGTTTCACAAAAATTCAATCAGAAGTTCAAGAACTTAACTAAATCTTTAGGCTTCATTTGCCCTCTTTGGACCTCGGAATTTTCTTGTATTCATACTTTTCTACGTCAAGTTTTTCTTGCAAAGCCTTCACAAAAATTCAATCAGAAACTCAAGATCTGCACTAAATCTTTAGGCTTCATTTGCCCTCTTTGGGCCTCGGAATTTTCTTGTATTCATAATTATCTACGTCAAGCTTTTCTTGCAAAGCCTGTAACGTAAAGCACACATCTCAGCTCTAAGGTACAAAATCACCACATATTTCTCACCAAAATACATCTTACAAAATAATAAAGGCAAATATAATATAATAATAATCGTGTTTTACCTTAAGCTCTTCATGCAGCGAAATTTTTTTAGGTTTATAGGCGTCAACAGGTCCCATTCTGGATAGAGCTTTTTTTGACTCAATAATCTCCCATTCTTGGTCATCCTTCACTTTAGCTATGTCCTTGCTGAATTAGAAACTTCATGTCATCACGGGATTTAAGTATAAACAAAATAGTTTTATTGCATCTTTCGTATTCAGCACTATGTACACATTAACAGATAACCATTCACATAAACTACCCGGCATTTAGACTAATTCCAAAGACACAATTTGTCTTCCACAGCTGTAAAACTATTACCAAAACCTCCTAGAAGTTTTGTATTAAAGATATATAATATAAGATCAATCACAATACAAATACATACAATATAAAACCATTCTCCTATTGATGTTCGGAACGAACAAACTTAAACGAAAAATTACTGTAGCCAAACAAAGCAGTCAGGCATGAGTCCAGGCTGAAATTATAATTCATCTCACACTAACCTTCCCTGTAGTAGATGGCCGAGTCCAAGAGCACCAAGAACAGTGAGTGAGATCATAGGAAGACCATATCTGATGAATGGTGATATCCTGCCCCAACGTCTGAATTTTGAAGTCGAAGGCTCGAATTTTGTACCGGACTGCATTTTTTGATTATCCAACATCTTGGGCTCCACCAATCTCGTGTCAACAGTGGTCACTTGTCTGCTAAATCCCATTTACACCAAAGAAAGAATGAAGACAACTTAAATAGAATAAGTTATGTTAGAATGAAGTTATTATTCCTTTTAGTGAACAAGATCCTCATCCAATTATATTGTAGATTCTAATCAGTTAACAGTCAAGCAAAACACAAGCTAGTATCAAACTATATGAAAGAGTAGTTTTGCTACAAGTCAAGATAAAAGGCATTTCCCTACTTTTCCGTATATTTTTCTTTCTTTTTTCAATGAACTTGATAATTTTTCATGCAATTTATGCACCCAGACAAATACTCAGCCATGATAAACTACTTATCAAAATTTAAGAATTCGATGCTAATCACAATTTCGAATAAACAATATATAGAAAAGGTGAAAACCTTATTGTGAAGTGAAATCGGCGTCTCTCACCTGCGAATCTAAGTGGCCGTATTTTTCTTTTTCATTTATTCGCCTATCTTCATCTCAAGATAAAGTCATAGGCTCCTGTGAGTATAAGAGATGAAGAAGAAGAAGAATAAAAATGAAAANTGTATATGCGCCCGGATGAGCGTTTTTGTACGATTTATTTCCTTAAAAAAAAAACAAAAAATGAACTGGACAAAAAAGAAAGAAAAAAAAATCTAGTGGACCAAAATAGAAAGCCCGTATTCACTGAATACGTTTTATTTTATAAACCGTATTAAGCAAATACGGTTTCAATTATAAAACGTATTTAGTGAATGCGTTTTCCGTAAACAAAAATTATTAAAGTTAATTATCGTAATCAACGTAATTAACCTATAGAAAAACGTATTTGCTGAATACGTTTTATATTGAAAAACTACAATACGTATTAAATAAATACGTTTTTATATTAAAATTAATTTAATATTATTTTTTTAATTATAAAACGTATTTAAGAAATACGTTTTATAAATAAAATCAATTTTCTCATTTCGCGAAAATAATTTTTTTTGGGATAAAAAATTTTACAATATAAAACGTATTTGCGGAATACGTTTTATTTTGTAATTTTGCCCCAATTTGATTTTCTTTGCCCTAATTTTAATTTCAACAGAAAACGTATTTACGAAATACGTTTTTCGAATTAAAAAAATAGAAAACGTATTAGTTAAATACGTTTTTATACAAAATCCTGTTCACTATCAAATGCACCTGTTTACAACCAAAAAATACACATGTTCACAACAAAAAAATATACCTGCTCACAACCAAATCCATCATACCATAATTTGCCGAACAAAAAAATGAAACACAATAATTTGCCGAACAAACAATATATACAAAACGATATAATTCAGTTTATACAGACAATCCAACAATTCAAAATAAACACAAAATCTACAAATTCAACACAACTAACTAGGAAGGAGTATATGGTTGTGTAGGTTTGCGCGGTCTGGACCCCCTCCGAGTATATACTATGTGAGAAGAAGACGAAGTCACAGGTGTGAGAAGCGTGTCAGTTTGAAAAGTCTGCTCATCCTCTTCTTCTTCATCTGAGTAATTCAATTGAAAAAAGAAATTATAAATTGAACTATAAAAAAAAAATGCTAATTTAAAAATCTCACCTTGTTGAGGCTCGGGCTGCTCAGGTTGGAGGTGCTGGGCGGACGGCTGAGCGCGGGGACGGGCCCGAGCTCTTCTACCCCCACCAATGTTGGGGGCGGGTTGATGCCTGGCCGTGTGTGACTGTGTCCTCCTGGGGGGAACGTATTCGTCCTGGGAGAAAACTTGACTAGACGGCCCCCCATGTGGAACACCCTGGCCCCCAACAGTCATAGAAGAGTAGGCAAAGTTGTACGACTGTTGGAAGCCGGTCTGCGCTTCTGGAGGGATTTGAGGCATTAATGGTTGAATGTCGGATAATGCGCCATAAACCCCTTGTAGTGCAGA
>BKCP01006682.1:220631-265225 GCA_008636005.1 Striga asiatica | reverse complement strand
AAAAAAAAAAAAAAAAAAAAAAAAAAAAAAAAACAAGGTAGGGCGTAGAGTTATGTGTTTCTTTTTTCAAGATGAGAAGGTCCACAGAGATGTGTCTCTGAATCGGATGGGGAATACCGATCCATTAAGTTTAAGTCCCCATTCATCAACATCTAAGATCTAACATAAACATTGTCTTCAAAACCAATTTACAAAATGCATTATTTAACATTTTTTTTGTGCCACATTGTTTAAGTTTTTGCTTGGACAATTGGGCTTTTGCTTTTTTATATTACAAAGTTAGAATGCTATTGAAGCTTGAATGCCAAAATGACATATTAATAATCATGTAATTGGTACTATAATACTAATATAAAATATAATAATAATGTGTAATATATGTATATAATATTTTTGTACGAAAAATTAAAATGGGACAAATGGGACGGTTCGAGACAAAAATATTCAAAACCTCTACCGACATTGTTTAAAAAGGTTTGGTATCGGGATGAGAGAAAAACTTTTGGAACCTTATTATTCGGGACGGGACCTGTTTGTCCCATTTTTGTTGCATTTTTCGTTGTTGTTTTGTCATTATTTTCCCCCGTTTTAGATGTTTTCGTCGATTTTTAGTTTGTTTTATAGTTTATTGCGTGTTTTCCTTTATTTTGGTTTCTTTGTGTTTTTTATGTGTTTTCTTTGGTTTTTCTTCGTTTTTGGTGTGTAGGTCAGAAGCCCGTGAGGAATATATTTAGCCCAAAAATCGATCGGGAGATCATGGTTGCATAGAAGGGTTCGTTGGCGAAATATAGGAAGAAGCGGAGCTCAATTTCGAGGTCGGATGAGTCCGAACAGGCCCAAAACGCGAAGTCGCACGAAGCACGTCTTTGGTGTGTTGGTCATAAGCTTTGATAGAATTGGATTTCAGGAATAATTTGGCCATTCAAGCATCATTAAATAGAGGGGTTCGTTAACGACGCGTAGGAAAAAACGGAACTCAATTCCGAGTTCGGACGAGCCCAAACGAGCCCGAAACGCCAAGTCATGCAGCCCAGCCCCAGCTAGCGGCGCTAGGGGGTGCTAGCGGGCTTCTGCAGCTCCTTACATACCCTAGCGGCGCTAGGTACCCCCTGGCGGCGTTAGGGCCCCCCTTAGCACCGCTAGGGTATGTTTTTTGGCCAAAAGTGCGTTTTTCTCGAGCTTTTCAAAGGACATGGGCATATGGGATCGAGGAGAGTGTCTTTTGACTGAATTTTCATCCCCAAAAACACAATTCTTCACCACTTTTCTTCTCTTCTTCCCCATCTTCCTTCTTCTCTCTTCTTCTTCTTCTTCTTCTTCTTCTTCTTCTTCTTTTTTTCTCTTCTCTTCTCTTCTCCCCTTCTTTCTTTCTTAGTTTTCATTTTGTTCTTTGTGAGACTTTGTAAGGTAGAAGAAGGACACTCTCTTTTCTACCTTGCTTAAGGATTTGGTATGTACTAGATTTGACATTTGAATTTCATATTAATAGAAGTTCTTATTTTCATTATGTTTATGATGATGATGATGATCATGATGACTTTAATTGATAAGATTGATTGTGTTGAATTTATAGTACGTAGCTAATTCCAATTACTAGAAATATGGGATGATTGTTTTCGTTTAATTCGTGTTTGTTGGGCTTTAATTTGTTCGTTCTTGTGCGAGTTGAATTGATTAGGAATTAATGAATTTTGTGCTTGATTGATTGATATAACCGAAGGGTGACACTTCGGTCTTGCGATTGGAATCGATTGAATATTGATTTGTCGAGTTAGGGTTTGTTAATTCTACATGATTAGTCGATTTAATATCTTCTTGTTTATTTAGCGATTCTAGAACCGATAGGGGAGGAGTCGTAGAACTGGGCTCGTATGAGGTAGACATGTTCGGAGACGTATTGTCTATAGGTTTTGGATTGAAGTACACGCTTGTCGATGTCCCTTTCCATGTTACGAAGAGTTATTCGGATTCGATTATTGGCCGGTGTTGTATGCTCGAACTTGTTCGTCTATGTTTAATCCCATGTTACGAAGAGTTATTGGGAGCAAACCGCTAGATGTTTAAACGAGAGTATCAATCTTAAACCGAACGATTAATTGTCCGGCTTCACGTTTAGAACTTGAATTAATCATCCCCGATTCCCTAGCCTCTTTATTTTTGTGTCGTTTATATTTCTAGGTAGATTTATGTTTATGTTATTTATTAGGTAATAAAAAAAACCAACCTTTGATTAGAATGTTTAGGATTTATTTTCCTTTTTTGTGCTATCAACACCAATCCTAAATTCCAAACCGCCTTCCTCGAGAGATCGACCCGGGGAACGAATCTTTCGATTCGGTACTCGGTAAAGAAAAACAATTTGTGCTACAACAAATTTGACGCCGTTGCCGGGGAAGGCAAGTAGGATATTTAGTTTGGTGTTGATTTTATTTTTGTGTTTCTCTTTATTTCGTGTTTTATCATGTTCGTGTTCTTTGTTTGCATTTTTGTTTTTTCTCTTTGTTTTTGTCTTCTTTGATTTTTCTTTCTTTTCGTGGCTTCGCGTGGTTGTTGTGTTCTTGTGTGTAGGTATTTTGAACAGAAGAATCAATGAACCCGAGCAACATGTTCCTCTCCTCGCAAACCCTTCACTAGAACAATGGGCCGAGCCGCGGTTCGTGGGAGTATGGCCACGCATGTGCCTTCCCCTACGAGCAGTAGTGGTATCCGTCACCGTTCAAGCAATCATATGAGTCCCCCGTGGACTCCTCAAAGTACGATGCTAAGCTTGATTGGGTTCTCGATTTTCTGACCTGACAAGTCGCCAGAACTAAAAATCTTGAGGCCGAAGTCGAGAACCTAGCGGAACGCATTCGAGTCTTAGAGGATCGAGTTTACAACTCTTCCCTCGATTCCCTCATGGTTAATGAGCATCGGGTGAGCGCTTTGACGGATGATGAAAAATTCGATCTCATTCTTGCTCGTATGTCGGCCCAAACAACTCGACTAGAGAATATGGAGGTTGTATGCACTCGGTTAGTGGTGCAGCTTGACGGCATAATAGAACGTGCTCAGTCCGTCGAGCCACAAGTCGATGAGCCCATTATCCATTTCAATCAGATTCACTTGGGCGAGACCGAAGAAGAGGAGGATGTGTTCCCAGAGATTGAGGGTGATATCGTGATGGGGGAAACTCCTGTGCCAGAATTCGAGAGTCCCTCACTCGAGCCATCTCTCCGCACCGTCGAGAAGGCACCATTTAGCTCGACATGCTCCACGGACATTCTCGTATTCCGAGAGGTTGACTGTGGAGCTTTGATGAGAGAAGCTCTGGGCCGTTTCATTACCATCCGTGGTGTTTACGCTCGGTTCCACAAGAATATTGCCACCCGAGCCCACCAGATCCGCGGCCATGCCACTCTTCCCGTGCTGCCGCTCCTTGAGAATACGAAGGCGTGGCATGATCGTCACTTCTTTTTGGATCCTGGTTAATTTGTACAGGTTTCGTCAAGCTAATGACGTTAAACAAGCGCTTCTTGGGAGGCAACCCAAGTGATTTATCGCTTTCTGAGTTATTTTCGTTTTGCTTTTTAGTTTTATCTTTTAAATAATGGGAGTTTGGAGTTTTTTTTGGTTTTTCTGGGCAGGACGTATCAAGGACCGGTTGATCGTGGGCGGACGATTTGCACGTGAATGCTTATTTCCCTTGAGGCTACTACGGTTTGCACACCCTTTCTCTTTTCAGCTTTGTGAGGTTGTTTTGTGTCTTTTCTTTTTTAGTCTTTTGTTTTGTGTGCTAGCTGTTGGTATTGGTTCATGATATGAGATTGCTAGGTTCCGTTATTTGACTTCCCGTGTATGTGTTGAAGCAATAAGAACATTGCCTCATTTTAAGTGTGGGGGAGTTTATTGGGATTTTGCGTACTTATGTTGTGGACCGGTCTAGCTTGTAGGATTATCTGTTGTGCCTTTTTGAGTTTGGACTTTGGTGTATTGTAAGACTAGTTAATAATTGTTGATTGAATTGAGAAGTTGTGATGATGAGCATGGGGGTCGCATCTTGATTTATTGCTTGGTTATTTTGATTGACAACATCTACCTTGTGAGGCTTGAGCCATACTCGTTCTTTTCTATGAGATGTTAGTCTAAATTATATTCAATTAGAGTTTGCCTTGAGTCTACTGTGAAATGAATTGATTGAATTGGTGAAATGTGAAAATGATTGAGGCATTCATTGTATAGTTCTTTCCCTTTTTCTTTTCTCGTAAATAATTCGCTAGTCACCCCCTTTGAGCCTTATCGATTCTCTATCTTTTATATAACCTCATGACGTTGACATGTTGGAGTTGCAGGTGGAGAATCGGAGGTGATTGGTGATTGATGTGTATGTGTAAAAATGGATTAGTTGAATATCCAAAGGGTTCAATAAAAATAATAAAATATATATTATGTGTGTATATAGGAATAATTGTCGGGGAAGTGTGTTGGCTTTGCGCGGAAGTTGGAAGGAACCGGTAGGTTGAGTACCGGAGGAGTTAACGTTTACAACTAGGTGATGGAGTTGAGTTGAATTGATTATTATTGAGCCACTTAGCCTATATTATCCTACCCGATCCAAAGAGCCTACGTTACATCCCGAGAAGTCCTCTTGATTCACTATTTCATTAATTTGATTGTTTTAGGGTAAAAGTTAGACGATAGGCAAGTTTATGATTGATTTAATTGACGACCAATTTGAGCGCACCTATCATATATTTGCGAAAGAAACTGAGTGAGGCATATGATATATATCTTCGTACTCGAGAGTCCTTGTCGTCGAAATAGCCAAGTTAATAGTTGAGGTGTGATTTTGTGATCATTGGAATTCTTGTCGATTTGATTGATTAGTTTGAGATTAGTCTTGCTTGAACCGTTGTCCTTGCTCATTTGTTTCTTTTCTTTTCTTTCCTTTTCTTTTTGTTCGGGACGAACAAAGGTTTAAGTGTGGGGGAGTTGTTTGTCCCATTTTTGTTGCATTTTTCGTTGTTGTTTTGTCATTCTTTTCCCCCCGTTTTAGATGTTTTCACCGATTTTTAGTTCGTTTTATAGTTTATTACGTGTTTTCCTTTATTTTGGTTTATTTGTGATTTTTGTGTGTTTTCTCTGGTTTTTCTTCGTTTTTGGTGTGCAGGTCAGAAGCCCGTGAGGAATATATTTAGCCCGAAAATCGACCGGGAGATCATGGTTGCGTAGAAGGGTTTGTTGGCGAAATACAGGAAGAAGCGGAGCTCAATTTCGAGGTCGGATGAGTCCGAACGGTCCCAAAACGCGAAGTCACACGAAGCACGTCTTTGGTGTGTTGGTCATAAGCTATGATAGAATTGGATTTCAAGAATAATTTGGCCATTCAAGCACCATTGAATAGAGGGTTTCGTTAGCGATGCGTAGGAAAAAACGGAACTCAATTCCGAGTTCGGACAAGCCCAAACGAACCCGAAACGCAAAGTCATGCAGCCCAGCCCCAGCTAGCGGCGCTAGGGGGTGCTAGCGGGCTTCTGCAGCTCCTTACGTACCCTAGCGGCGCTAGGTACCCTTTGGCGGCGCTAGGGCTCCCCTTAGCGGCGCTAGGGTCTGTTTTTTTGCCAAAATTGCGTTTTTCTCGAGCTTTTCAAAGGAGATGGGCATATGGGATCGAGGAGAGTGTCTTTTGACCGGATTTTCATCCCCCAAAACACAATTCTTCACCACTTTTCTTCTCTTCTTCCCCCTCCTCCTTCTTCTCTCTTCTTCTTCTTCTTCTTCTTCTTCTTCTTCTTCTTCTTCTTCTTTTTTTTTTCTTCTCTTCTCTTCTCTTCTCCCCTTCTTTCTTTCTTAGTTTTCATTTTGTTCTTTGTGAGACTTTGTAAGGTAGAAGAAGGACACTCTCTTTTTTTCCTTGCTTATGGATTTGGTATGTACTAGATTTGCATTTGAATTTCATATTAATAGAAGTTTTTATTTTCAGTATGTTTATGATGATGATGATGATGATGATGATGATGACTTTAATTGATAAGATTGATTGTGTTGAATTTATAGTACGTAGCTAATTCCAATTGCTAGGAATAGGGGATGATTGTTCTCATTTAATTCGTGTTTGTTGGGCTTTAATTTGTCCGTTCTTGTGCGAGTTGAATTGATTAGGAATTAATGAATTTTGTGCTTGATTGATTGATATAACCGAAGGGTGACACTTTGGTCTTGTGATTGGAATCGATTGAATATTGATTTGTCGAGTTAGGGTTTGTTGATTCTACATGAGTAGTCGATTTAATATCTTCTAGTTTATTTAGCGATTCTAGAACCGATAGGGGAGGAGTCGTAGAACTAGGCTCGTATGAGGTAGACATGTTCGGAGACGTATTGTCTATAGGTTTTGGATTGAAGTACACGCTTGTCGATGTCCCTTTCCATGTTACGAAAAGTTATTGGGATTCGATTATTGGCCGGTGTTGTATGCTCGAACTTGCTCGTCTATGTTCAATCCCATGTTACGAAGAGTTATTGGGAGCGAACCGCTAGATGTTTAAACGAGAGTATCAATCTTAAACCGAACGATTAATTGCCCGGCTTCACGTTTGGAACTTGAATTAATCATCCCCGATTCCCTAGCCTCTTTATTTTTGTGTCGTTTATATTTCTAGGTAGATTTATGTTTATGTTATTTATTAGGTAATAATCAAAAATCAATCTTTGATTAGAATGTTTAGGATTTATTTTCCTTTTTTATGCTATCAACACCAATCCTAAATTCCGAACTGCCTTCCTCGAGAGATCGACCCAGGGAACAAGTCCTTCGATTCGGTACTCGGTAAAGAAAAACAATTTGTGCTACAACAGGACCATTTTAGTCCGGCTCGGTACGGAAAAATTCAGTTTTTTTACCCACCCCTAATAATAAATGTTGTTTTTTAGGCAAAATTGCACCTCACATCACGACTTTATCGACTTTTGCACTCTGTCACGACTTTGGGACCTTGGCAATTCGATACCCAACCTTTGATGTTTTTGCAAGACCAAGCATTGATCACCTTGCCGGCCGACAGATGCCAGCTTGTCTGGCAACTTAATCCAACATGGCACTGACATGGAGGACGTGTCTCAGGCCAAAATATACACCTCATCAATGCGACGTCGTTTCACCTGTAAAAACATCTTATAAATAGCAAAAAATCCCCAAAAAATCATCAAATCCCTAAATTTCTTACGACCCTGCGACCCTCCCTACACCCCGCGACAAGAAATTGTTCTTCCTTCAGCTCCAAAAAATCACTGCAATCACTATCTAAGAAGCGAGAAATTCATACATGTCCGTCATCTACAATGAGGATTTGCAGAGATTTTGTAAGGGTTCTTCAGAAATCGAAGGCTTTTTGTACAAATTTCCAGCTTTCTTCAGAAAATTGCAAATTTGTCGAGAATTTGTAGGGTTCTTCGACAGCTTTTGGATTTGTCGACACAAATTGTGGGCTGTCAGTGAATGGGATTTAGGGATTTTTCGATTTCGATTTCGATTCAGGAACTTAGGGCATCTGTTTGGTCGAGGAAAGAATGAATGGGATTTAGGGATTCGATTTTGATTTCGATTTAATGTAATAAATTATTTATTTTTTTGGTATTTATACATGATGAAACGACGTCATTGGACATGGCATGTCATTTTGCAGGAGACAAGTCCTCCATGTCACTGACATGTTGGATTAAGTTGCCGGACAAGCTGGCATCTGTCGGCCGGCGAGGTGGTCAATGCTTGGTCTTGCAAAAACATCAAAGGTTGGGTATCGAATTGCGAACGTCCCAAAGTCGTGACAGAAGTGCAAAAGTCGATAAAGTCGTGATGTGAGGTGCAATTTTGCCTGTTTTTTATATATGCTATTACTTGCCCTGGCTTTAACTGATCTTAAGGTTATTGGGTCAATTGCAAATAATAAAATTAAGTTATTTTAGAAAAAAAAGAAAAAAAAGAAAAAAAAAACTTATGAATATTCTTATTTTTTATAATATAGAAACATGCAAGAGAGACAATTAGTTTTTATGTAAATTCTTTTATTTTAAATCTCAAAATTATTTATTATTATAATTATTTACTATACGAATAAAAATTAAATTTTACTAAAAAAAATTAATATGTTAAGCAAAATAAAAAAAGGTATTGGATTAATCGGATTAGCCGCGCTAGGTTAATATTCGGGTCGAAATCGCCATATGATTAGTACAATAATAAAAAAAAAATGATGTCCGATTGCATTATAAGTTATTTTATTTTATTATGTTTCAACTTGGTCGCCGTGATTCAACCAAAGAACATTGTACAACGATCTATGTTGTTAATCGGGCCTAGGGACCAAAACACCGAGCGATAGAGGATTACCGGTTTCCGGTCTAGGGTTTCTTCCGTTGGGAGTTTTTCCGGCTATTACCGGTTTCCGGTCTCCTTCTTCTGCACCCTCTCCTCGTCTCTTCTATTTGCTTTTATCTTATCTATTCTCTTTCCTTCCGCCACCCACTTTTCTCTCTCCCTATTACATCTCCTCTCCTTCCGTTGTTTCCTTTTCTTTCTGGCCCAAAATGGAAGACGTCCTTTCTGATCGGCTTAACAAGTTTTCCCTCTCTCAACAAGAAGAAAACATTATTGATCTTGAATCTACAGATATCAAACTCAGTGATGATGAGTGTCGACGGAGCCTATTCGGTAAAGTATTTGGTGACAGAAAAGCCCATATGTTCGGCCTCAAAAGAACAATGTCTCATATCTGGCAACTTAAACACCCCCTTACAGTTCGAGAGCTAGAACCAAATTTTTTCCAATTCCTCTTTGATTCGGAAGCTGAAAAGAAAAGGGTTGCCTCAGGGAAAAACTGGTCCTTTGAAAACCAATACATCATCCTGAAAGAGTGGCAAGATGACCTCACAGCAGCTCATCCCTGTTTTCAAGAAATGGACTTCTGGGTTCATGTCGGCAACATTCCTCTGAATTGGCTTTGTACGGAAGTCGGCCTCAAAATCGGAAAAGCTTTCAAAATGGTGAAAAATGCAACCATCTGTACAGGTACTGGTAACTGTGGTCGCTATTTACGTTTGCTTGTTTCAGTCGACCTTAAGGAACCATTTTTGCGATGCTCTTCTATCAAATTGGGGGATAAAGTTCGCAGGATAGAATTCAAATATGAAAAACTCATCAACTTATGTTACTACTGCGGAAGGATTGGCCATATGGATAGAGGATGTACTTTCAAAGAAGAGGATATCATCAATGGTAAATTGTGTGAAGGCCAATTCGGAGACTGGTTAAAAGCCTCTGATGGAGTTTACTCCCCTCGTTCTCACACCCCTTCAGACCCAACCTCACAAACAAAAGATAACCATAATTCCCACACTGTTCAGGGGACTTCAACCTCTAAAAATACCCCAGAAGTAGGTACCAGCAACTCCCCTGTACAATCATCCAAGCCAATAGATTCCTCCTCTAAAGCCTTATTACCATCTCCCTCTCTTGCTCTCCAGCTAATACTCCAACTAGACAAAACCAAAGCCTCAAGCAAATCTTTACTCCTTGACTTCCAAAACCCAAACACAGTTTTCGTTGACCAACCCATGGACTTCTCACTCTCCACACCTCCACTTGCTATAGCCCCTCTCCCTAGCCCAGTAACCCACCAACCCGGGAAAAAGTGGACAAGAAGACAGGCAAAATTAGCTGAATCCAGTTCCTCATTTCCTAAACCAGCACCCCCTGCTTCTCACACCAGTGGAAAAAGAACCAGACATGCACCCTTTGACCTTCCAGATATATCCAAGAGCTCTGATCTTCAAAATGCTGGAACTTCTAAGGGCCCTGACACTAAATCCAAACTTACCAAGAAACAGAAGGTTACTACTCAGCTAGAGGAAGATAATCAACAACTTTCAGCTCAGGTGGAGAAAGCCAGCCTCAAGTGGCCCCAAGGTGATCAATGACAGCCATGGTGTGGAACTGTAGAGGTCTGGGTGGGCCCTCTACAGTTCCCCAGATAAAGGAATCTTGGAGATTCCACCATCCAAATTTTGCTTTCCTTAGTGAAACCAGAAAATCCAAAAAATTTGTAAATACTGTCTGCAGAAACTTGGGTGTTGATGATAGATGGGTAGCTTCTGATCCAATTGACAAAAGTGGAGGCTTGCTCCTTTTCTGGAATTTGGAAGTTGAAGTCCTTCAAACCATCTGTCATCCTTTTTGCATTGAAGTTGAATATAAACTTAACAGCTTTCAAGATTCTGCTTGGTTCATTTTTGTCTATCTTAGTCCTTGTAAGAGAACCAGGTCAGAGCAATGGCAATTCCTACTACAGTCTAAAATAAAATGGGGTCCTAATTGGGTAATAGCTGGTGACTGGAATGATATTCTTTGCACTGAAGAAAAGAAGGGAGGCAGATGGAGGTCTGAACATAGCTTCTGGGGTTTTAGAACTTGCATTGCAGACTTGGGTGGACAAGAAATTTCCATGGAAGGTCACCCCTTCACTTGGGGAAACAACAGATTGGGAGAAGGCTTCATTGAAGAAAAACTAGACAGAATGGTGGCCTCCTTGTACTGGCATGCTCAGCACCCCACAGCAAAGGTTCTCAACACCTTTAAGAGTGCCTCAGATCACAGCCTCTTACTCTTACAAACTGCTACCCCTCAACATCACAAGAAAAGGACTTTCTGCTTTGATAAAAGATGGATAAAAAAACAAGGCATCAGAGAAGAAATCCAAAAGGCATGGGACCAACCAGTCACAGGCTCAGCAATGTTCTCCCTATCTGAAAAAATCAAATCCACAAGAGTGGCTCTTCTTAAATGGAACAGGACTTTCCAAACAAACTCTGCAGTGACTATTGCCCAACTTACATCTGAAATGGCAACTCTGAGAGAGCAAGGTGGAGACAGAGATTGGGACAAATGGGCTCAACTTAAACACAAACTTGATGAAGCATACAAGGAAGAGGAATCCTTCTGGAAGCAAAAATCAAGGGTCTGTTGGCTCAAAGAAGGAGACAAAAACACTCGATTCTTTCATGCTTATGTCCTTCAAAAGAGAAAGTTGAACTCCATTGTCAAACTCAGGGCTGCTGACAATTCCATTTGTGCCACCAGAGAATCAATCACAGGCTGCATCTCAGACTATTACAATACTTTATTCACTTCTGAAGGATCTGTTGATATGGGAAACCTTCTCAGCTATATTCCAGCCTCCATCTCCCAGGATCAAAATGCATCTCTCTCTGCCCCAGTTACTGAAGAGGAAATCCAGAATGCTCTCTTCAGCATGAAACCTGACACAGCTCCTGGCTGGGATGGTATGCCTCCTTCCTTCTTCCAATCCTTCTGGAGTATTGTTAAAACTGACTTATGCAAAGCTGTCCTGTCTTTCTTTACCTCTAACCACTTGCTCAAAAACTGGAACCTCACCTTAATCTCCCTCATTCCTAAATGCCAGTCCCCTATCTCTGTTGGAGACTATAGACCTATCACCTTGTGTGAGGTGATTTATAAAGTTATCTCTAAAATTATTGCTGAAAGACTCAAACCATGCCTCCCCTCTTGCATTAGTAACACACAATCGGCCTTCATCCCTGATAGACAACTCCTTGATAATGTGATCATAGCACATGAAGCCTTTCATTTCCTCAGTAGACACAGAACAGGTCCTAAAAGATACATGGCCCTTAAGCTAGACATGTCCAAAGCCTTTGACCGCATTGAATGGGCCTGTATCAAATGTATTATGGACAAAATGGGTTTTGACAGAACCTTTGTAACCTGGATCATGGCACGTGTGCAGTCCACCACTTTCTCTTTCAAACTTAATGGACTTCCTGCTGGTTATATAACTCCTTCTCGAGGAATAAGGCAAGGGGATCCCATATCCCCTTACTTGTTCCTCTTAGTTTCTGAGAGTTTATCTTGTTTAATTCAGCATGAACTTAATACTGGCTCTTACAAAGGTCTGAAACTTTCAAGGCAAGGGCCCACTCTCAGCCACCTCTTCTTTGCTGATGATTCATTGCTGTTTTGCCATGCTACTCTTGAGTCTGCTAACCTCATTCTATCAATGTTGGAGAAATATAAAAGCTTCACAGGGCAGCAAGTTAATCTATTGAAATCTGCAGTGTTCTTTAGCAAAAACACACCCACTACCACTCAAACTGCCATCTGCCATACTCTCCAAGGTATCTCTCTTCACCAATCTTCTAGATATCTGGGGTTGCCACTTGGGATAGGCAGATCCAAAGTAGAAGCATTCAGTTATGTAACTGAAGCTGTCAAGAAAAGACTGCTCAGTTGGAAAAACAAATTCCTCTCAAGGGCAGGTAAAGAAGTCCTCATCAACTCAATTCTGAGTGCACTCCCAGTCTTCACTATGTCATGCTTCCTACTGCCATTGGGTATCTGTCAAGAACTTTCCAAACTTTTTGCCAACTTCTGGTGGTCAACTCAGAGTTCCAACAGCAATGGTATTCACTGGAAAGCCTGGTCTTTTCTTTCTCTACCAAAAGCTGCAGGAGGACTCAACTTTCATGATCTTCATGTCTTCAATGAAGCACTCATCTTGAAGCAAGTCTGGAGAATGATCACAAAACCTGACCTCCTTATGAGCAAAGTTCTCAAGAGTAGATATTTCCCCTCTGGTGACTTTTTCAGTGCAAAACCTACTCAAAATGCTTCCTGGTTATGGAGAAATTGGCTCAAAGTCCAGAAAACTTTCTTGCAGGGCTTTATGATGCAAGTTCACAGTGGCAGGCAAACCAGAATCTGGGATCACCCTTGGGTTCCAACCCTCTCACCTCACAAACTGTTAACCAAAACACCCTCTTCCCCTAACCTTATTTGGGTTTCTGATCTCATTGCTGAAGATGGTATTTCTTGGGATAGAGAACTCATCTGCAGCTCCTTTTCTCAATCTGAAAGTGATGCCATCTTACAGATAAAAAATTTGAACAGACACCAACCTGATAAGCCCACCTGGTCCTTTGATGCAAAGAAAACCTTCTCTGTGGCTGCTACCTATTCACAGCTTATTGCAGACAAAATCCTGAAGCTTGACATACCTGGAAACAGCTCCAATGCAGGTAGCTTAAGGAAAATGAGGAACAGGAGCTGGAGGCTAAATATCAAAGGCAAAGTCAAACATTTCCTCTGGAAATGCTTCAGTGGAGCCCTTCCTGCTGCTGTCAACCTCAAAAGAAGAGGCCTGGACTTAGACACAACCTGCATGCTCGTGGAGAACTGCCTGAAACAGTCGAACACCTCCTTTTCCAATGTCCAAGAGCAATCACAGTTTGGAAACTATCTCATGTGCAATGGGGCAATCTATCATACAGTGATGGTCTCTTCAAACACTGGTGGGCTGACATATGCTCATTAAAAAAGGACAAGGCAGTGGAAGAAAGAATGCAGCTCTCTACATACATTATGTGGCAACTATGGAAAACTCGCAACCTGGTATTCCAGAAAGTCCAAACCCCGGAGAAGATCATTGTGGAGATGGCTGTTAAAGAATGGTTGGAGTACTGCTCGCCTCTCCTTCCTCATTAGGCTTGCTGCTGGTTTTCTTTTTTGTCTCCTTTTTTGATTTCTGTTTTCCTAGCTAGGCTTTGGCAGTGGCTAGTTTCTTTGTCTTGTTGCTATTTTGGCTGTTTGGTGTGGTTGTAAGGTACTTCTGTAGTTTGGTGTTGTCCTTTGTCTCTTTTTAGTTGTAGTATGTTTCGATGTTTAGTGTTTGTATTGTTCGTTGTAGTATGTATTCAAGTTGCAGATTTCCGCATTTGTTCGCGGCTGCTACTTGTTTAGTATTGTTCTTGTTATTCTCTAGGTGGCTTCTAGCTCGCCTCTGATCCTTATGGATTGCGGTCAGAAATGATCCCGTGTACGAACTATTTTATTTATGAGATATTCTATTATCGTTTCGAAAAAAAAAAAAGATCTATGTTGTTTATATATTAATATAATATAATATTACTTAAAGTTTACCAAATGTTTGTTGTCTTTATAACTTTCAATATTGTATGATAAATTATTTTTATTTAATTATTAGTCTTCTAACATCAAGGATAATGAGGAGTTGCAAGTATTCTTCTCATCTTTTGCAGAAGGAACTGATTTAAAAGTTGAAAGTGGGAGTGGAGAGATTTCGTGAAACTACTCCATGTCCAATGACTTCTATTCAAGTTAAGCGATGCCCATCAAATGGAAACTTGAAAGCCAAATTTCAACTAACAATTTGTATCCTACTAGTTCGTACAATACACGGCTTGTGAAAGAGCTGCAACAAAAAGAAAGGTATCAACTATCAACAAACAAAGGAATGGATTGCTTATTTATGTGTTCTATGAAACTCTATAGGCCTTTTAGCTTAGACCCCTTGCTCAAGTCTTTTCTTCCAATTCACAGCAATCATCTCCACTCTCCAGACTTTTCTGTAATCCAAAGGCAGCCCATCAATGATTGCATTTCACCACAATTAATCTCTCCAAACCCGGGTTAACAATCTTCAACCTGGGAATGGAATGGATTAATTAAAATCAGCTTATCCTCCAATTTGGTTTGATGGGTTCAAGAGAGAAAGAGACCGCCTAAAAAAAGAATAAGAAAATAAAAATAGAAAGTTGATTAGTTGGCTGACAAGGTCCCGCGTTTTTCGTAGACTTCACTTGCAAAACTTTTCCAAGAGCAGTATATAATGAGCCGATTCTTGAATTGCTGCTTCACCAGTCCAATTTCAAGGCAAGCCCCAGATTCACAGGTACTGCAATAATGCCCCCATATCTTATGTTTAAATTAATGACAATCCATTTGGGATTTCGATTCGGTGCGTTTAGTGATGTTTTGATGTTTGGTTTTTAGGTATCACCAGACATTATGGAGAAGAAATCCAATATCAATGTCGCCGGTAACTTTCATAGCGAGGTAGGAATAGGAAGGGTTTTTATTTTTGTCTGATGCTTCTTTATTGGCTGCTTCAATTTTCTCCTGTTGTTTTAGGTGAATCCTCTGTTATAGTGAATCCACTATCATGAATTGTGTCAGAAGTCTCCAAATTTTTATAAATTGAATTGTTAAATTGAGAAATATTTTCACGGCTAAATGTGGTTAAGTTCCATGGGAGAGCATTCCACCCATTTCCCATTTTCATCAAACTCAGATTACTTCCAGAAACTTATATTCTTGATTCTTCGTGCAGAAATCGAGTGAGCATATAAATGATCCCGTTATCACGCCTGTTCCCAACATCATTCTTAACCATGATTTTTCGGAAGGACTTCATTCGTGGCATCCCAATTGCTGTGAGGCCTCTGTGGTGTCCTCAGAGTTTGGTCAGCCTATAGAGCTTCCAGTCAAACACAATAGCCGTTTTGCAATTATAACAAACCGGAAAGAATGCTGGCAGGGCCTCGAGCAGGACATTACAGACAGGGTCAAAGCAGGCACCACTTACTTGGTCAGAGCTTGGGTCGGAATATCGGGGGCTCCTCAAGATGTTTCTGATGTCCTGGCCACTCTGAAACTTGAGCACCAAGATTCGTCTGTTAGTTATTTGTCCATTTCTAGGTAGTCATTTTCTCTTTTAGTTTAGTTCAAGCGTTAATTGAAATAAATATTTGCTGATTCCAATAACAACCTGTAGAACATCTGCTTCAATGGGGCACTGGGGTACGATTGAAGGCACTTTCTGTTTGTCAACCGTGCCTAAACGAGTTATCTTCTATCTTGAAGGGCCTTCCCCTGGTATCGACTTACTTATTAGATCAGTCGTAATTTCCAGCGCTTCTTCCAGTCAATGTGATGTAAGTTCATGCATTTACAGAACGGACACTATTAAGAAAATAATTTTCTTGTCTAGTAAGCATTACAGTGGAAAACTCGCTTGGCATAATGAAAAGAATCCAGCCGACTTTGTAAAATTTTAGATAATCTAATGATGTCAATTTTGAATATTGTTGATAAAATTCTGAAATGGTTCTGGTGTTTGCGTAGACTCGAGCTGCTGGCACTGTGTGTGATGAAGATGATAACATCATACAGAACCCAACATTTGAAGATGGCCTCAATAATTGGTCTGGGAGAGGCTGTGGTATCGAGTTGCATGATTCCATGGGAGATGGAAAAATCCTTCCCATATCCGGAAATCACTTTGCATCCACAACGAACCGCACACAAAACTGGAACGGGATTCAGCAGGAGATAACGGGGAGCATACGGAGAAAGCTTGCGTACTGTGTTACTGCTAATGTCCGAATATATGGTAATAATGTCAACAGTGCAAACGTTAGTGTCACAGTTTGGGTTCAGGAAGCTGATAACCGTGAGCAGTACATAAATGTTGGCAGGTATGACGCTTGCACGACAGAGTTTTGTGCCTCTCTCTATCTCCCATATGAAAAGACTGACCCTAGAATATCATTCTTTCCTATGAAACGTAAATTCTTTTTATGAAAGAATGTCGACACCAGAACATGATTTTTTTACAAAAATAAATGTCCTCCAAAGTTTGTGTCTTTGAATCTTTTGTATGATCAATGATGTTAAAGACCAATTTTTTACAGTACGTACAAAATGTAATATACTTGACCTGCAGGAGTGGCTGTGAATAATTTAATTGTTTCCGTAAATGCACATCTCATAGTTTGTAAAACTTGCTTCATATATGTTTTCCCATGACAATTATTGTGGCAACTGTTTCATTCTTGTGTGTGTGTGTGTGTGTGTGTGTTCCAATCTTTTTTTAAAAAAAGAAAGGTTGTTGGTTGTGTAGTGTACAGGCAACAGACCAAAGTTGGCAAGAGGTGCAAGGGGAATTTCTTCTAAATGGTTTCCCCTCAAAAGTGGTTATATATTTAGAAGGCCCACCTCCAGGCACTGATATTCTCCTCGATACACTCGTCCTGAAGAATGCCCCCGAACCCCCGCCGGCATCCCCACCAGTCATTGAGGTACACTTGAATAAAGTGATGGTCTTTAATATGCGAGAAGAAACAAAAAAAAAAAGATTATTTAAAAACTGCTTCTACCTTTTTCCTGTTTGAACCAGAATCCCTCTTATGGAGTCAATATAATCACCAACAGCAACCTTAGTGACGGCACCAATGGATGGTTCCCACTCGGGAATTGCACTCTCACCGTTGCCAATGGCTCACCACGCATTCTTCCTCCCATGGCTGCAGACTCCCACATGCCTCTGAGTGGCCGCTACATTCTCGCAAGCAAACGCACTCAGACATGGATGGGTCCCGCCCAGATGATTACCGACAAAGTCAAACTCTATTTGACTTATCAAGTGTCCGCGTGGGTCAGGATTGGGACTGGGGCCACCGGACCTCAGAATGTGAATGTTGCTCTCAGTGTTGATGGCCAGTGGGCGAATGGCGGCCAGGTGGAGATTAACGATCAGCAATGGCACGAGATTGGTGGGTCCTTCAGAATCGAGAAGCCGGCTGCAAAGGTGATGGTTTACGTGCAGGGTCCCAATGCCGGGGTCGATCTGATGATTGGAGGTTTTCTGATTTTTCCAGTGGATAGGTGTGCGAGGTTTAAACACTTGAAGATGCAAACGGAGAAGGTTAGTCCGGATTTTCTTCCCTGCCTTGAATACTTTTGGTTGCAGTGGATCAGTTTAGGCAAAAATGCATTATTAGTCCTGTTAGTTTTACGCCGTAGCAATTTTAGTCCTAAGGTTCCAACTTTTTGCCTCTTGATCCTGTGATTTAATATTTTACTGCAATTTTTACAATTTTAGTCATTTGAGGACTGAAATTACAATAAAATTTTAAATTACTGACTGAAATTGCAAAAAAATATTAAATCATAGGACTTGAATTGCTAATCGAATCCTTTGAAGATTGAAATTGCAGCAAAATATTAAATCACAGGGCCATAAAGCGAAATGTTGGAACATTGGGACTAAAATTGCTATGGCGTTAAGCCACCAGGACTAAAAATGCAATTTTTCCATCAGTTTATTCTGCTATGGTCGTTTGCTCCTTCAATACTTTCAGCATATATATATATATATATATATATATATATATAGATATATATTATATTTCACAACTTCATATCCGTTTCTCCATGCAGATACGCAAGCGCGACGTCACCCTAAAATTCACCTCGTCTGACTCCAACACCCTGGCTGGCTCCTTCCTCAGAATAAAACAAACACAAAACAGCTTCCCCATGGGATCATGCGTGAACCGCACAAACATCGACAACGAGGACTTTGTCAAATTTTTCACCGCCAACTTTAACTGGGCCGTCTTTGGCAACGAGCTCAAGTGGTACTGGACCGAGCCCCAAAAGGACAAGTTCAACTACCGGGACGCCGACGAGATCCTCGCCCTGTGCGAGTCCCATAACATCCCGTGCCGCGGCCACTGCATCTTCTGGGAGGTCCAATCCGCCGTCCAGCCGTGGGTCCAAGCCCTCTCCAAGCCCGACCTGGCGACAGCTGTCCAAAACCGCCTCACGGGACTCCTCACGCGCTACAAGGGCAAGTTCAAGCACTACGACGTGAACAACGAGATGCTGCACGGCTCGTTCTACCAGGACCGTCTCGGGATCGGCGCCCGGGCCGAAATGTTCGAGACCGCGGCCCGGTTCGACCCGTCCGCCACCCTCTTCGTTAACGACTACCACGTGGAGGACGGGTGCGACTCGCGCTCGTCTCCCGAGAAGTACATAGCTCAGGTCGTGGGCCTGTGGGCCCAAGGGGCGCCCGTGGGTGGCCTCGGGATACAGGGCCACATAGACTACCCTGTGGGGCCCATTGTTCGGTCGGAGCTCGACAAACTGGCCACGCTCGGGATCCCGATTTGGTTCACGGAGCTTGACGTGTCGTCGGAGAACGAGTACGTGAGGGCGGACGATTTGGAGGTTATGCTGCGGGAGGCTTACGCGCACCCGGCGGTGGAGGGAGTGATGCTGTGGGGGTTCTGGGAGCTTTTCATGAGCCGGGAGAACGCGTACCTCGTGAATGCTGAAGGGGAGGTTAATGAGGCCGGGAAGAGGTTTCTGAAGCTGAGGGAGGAGTGGCTGACGAAGGCCCACGGGCATGTGGGTGAGGATGGTGGGTTTGGGTTCAGAGGGTTTCACGGGTCGTACGAGGTCGAGGTTGTGATGCTTTCGAAGCAGAAGGTGGTGAAGACGTTTGTGGTTGAGCCGGGGGTGGATGCGGTTGAGATAACAGTGAGTCTCTAGTTTTGTTGGAAATGAATGTGGCGTTGGTAATTCTGTGTTGTTGGGTGTGTGGAGAAGGGAAATAAAAGGTGACGGTACTGGGTTGTGGTGTTATGTGGATGGTGTGTTGATGTTTATTGTAAATTATTTGCTTCTGTTGTATATTTCAAGTGAATGAAATGAACTGTTGTTTCGAGTTATTGATTATAGGAAGAAATTCTGAGTTGCAAGTATCTACATATTTGTTCTTCCAAGGTGCTCTTCTCTGCTGTTGGTAAGCTGAAAGCTGTTTCCACAAATCTCTGTTTCCACAAATCTCTCTTTCTATATATGAATATGAATGAGTTTTAAGTGTTAATTTTAATAAAAATATCCTATAAAATCCAAGATTTCTTCGAAAAAATGATAAGATATTATAAAATGAACTGTTGTTTCGAGTTATTGATTATAGGAAGAAATTCTGAGTTGCAAGTGTACATATTTGTTCTTCCAAGGTGCTCTTTTCTGCCGTTGGTAAGCTGAAAGCTGTTTCCACAAATCTCTCTGTTTCCACAAATCTCTCTTTCTATATATGAATATGAATGAGTTTTAAGTGAGAATGGCGTTGAATTGAAAGAAATAAAAATACATCTTAATTTTAAAATGTCTCTTAATTTTAAAATGTCTTTTAATAAGGCCTTGGCATCTTGCAGTGTTGACAAACATATGTTTTTGCTGAATGATTATTGTCTTTTGCGTGTTGTTGAATGATAATGTCAACTGGGCCAATGATCAAGGCATCAAGCTCCGCATTGTCCGAATGTTTTAAAGGACTATCTCGTGTGACCCATTAATTTCTTTCCTTCTTTTAACTCATCATCCAAATTTTAAGCTCATATTAAAGACATGCCTGGAATGTTCTCTATGATGATCTAACGGTAAAAAAAAAATTAAAAAAAAAAATATTTTTGCATTCATTAAAAGCAATGTCGACATATCCCAAACCATCCACCATCCACCTACATTATTGGGCCCCACCACCAACCCGTCCAACCCCGTCTCTCTCCCCTCACTTATCTCTCTCTCTCACACATAGGGCTGCAAACGAGCCGAGCCGAGTCGAGCATTGGCCTTATCGAGCAGGATTGAATTTTTTTTTAGCTGCTCGAGCTCCATTTTTTAGGCTCGAGCTCGACTCGATAAGAAAATACAATAGCTTGAGCTCGACTCGAATTCAAAATGCTCGACTCGGCTCGAGTTCGATTCGAAAATTTTTAAATAATTTTGTCAAATTATATATATAGAAGGGGTATTTTAGTAATTTACCATATATCTCGAGCCGCTCACGAGCCGCTCGACAATATAAAATTCGGGCTCGAGCTCGACTCGAGTTCGTGCTCTAGCCGCTCGAGCTCGACTCGAGTTCGGTCAAACTCAAACTCGAGCCGAGCTTTGACTCGAGCGCTCGCGAGCAGCTCGTGCGCCGCTCGACTCGTGTGCAGCCCTAGTCACACACACATACAAACACTCGCGCTGACCTCCACAGCGCCGCCCAGGGCCATCCAAACGCCACCATCGCACCGCTCGCTGCCGCCCATTGGAACTCGCCGACGGCCATGGAGCACACGCCGACGACTATCTCCACCCTTCCCGCCACCATCTCTGCCCGTCCTAACGTCGGCTTTCGCCGCGATCCGGATTAAGTAGTTCGCAGTGGCCCGCAAAGGGAAACAATCATCCACCGAATTCAGAAAATTTGGGATGGGGCCTGGGTGAACAAGTCGATTGCAGAAACTGGGGATGGAGTATTTTTTGTAATTAGATAAGTCGAATGGAATTATCTGGTAATTAGAAAATTTTAACTATACTGCAAATTAGTTCAGGGGTTAAATTTGTAAATTAATAAAAATTGATAGTTTCACAATAATGTTCAGCAAATGCACACTATCACGTTTCGATTTGCACATAAAAAACGCCCGCACTGTAGAATGCATAATAATATTAAACAAGATATGCAGAATAGTATTAAACAAGGTGCGCTGTGAGACTGCACAATAAAGTTAATTGATATACACATTATTAAAATTTTCTAAAATTGAAATGCACATAAAAAATACCCGCTCTACGGAGTGCACAATAATGTTAGACTAAATGTGTATTAGTCTATGGGAATGTTCATTATCATAACATTGTGTGCAATGACCGCTCAGGAAAAATCAAAAGCACATTGTCACGCTATTGTATATTTTCTATTAAATTAATGTACATTTAATTTTCGCTATTATGCATTCCGTATCGCGGTTAGGGGTGTGAAAAGTTTAACCAAAATGAAAAAATGTAACTGAAATAAAATTTTCGGTTTAGTTTTTTATATGTTCATTTAGGTAGAGACTTTTACTTTTAAAATATATGTTCAAATTTGACTTTTTTTTTAATTAACCGAACCGGCCGGATTATATAATAAATATTATTTTCTTTGTATTTTTATGTATATATGTATTATTTCTTTTCAGCAAAAAATAATATGCAAGTTTAACTAAAAATATTAAAATACTATATATATTTTTATAATATAAATAATAATCTATTTCGGTTAATCCAGTTAATCGATGAACGTGGCTTGAAAATCTTCTGAATGTCGTTAATATTCTTGGATTGATTTAAAAAAAGTGAATGTCGCTATATTAATTATTGGTGAAAAATCGAAGTCTCTTTTTCTTCTTTCTGGGCTTCTTCATTGAGCGTAACCTACGAGAGTTGGTTCCAGATTGAACACCGATCTTCAACTTGAATGTCTTGGTCTTCAAGAACGTCTTTAAATCTTCAAGAGAGTTCTTGAGAACTCTTGAACTTGAGACTTTGATTTATGAAGTGTGATTTTTGTGTTTGGCGTTGATAGGTGTTAGGAAGTAGACATCAATTTGAGTGATCTTGATTTGATATAATTTCTTTCTTCTTCATAAGATTTTTTCATATCCTAAAGTTTGACTTAGTGGGGAAGAAATAATTATTTTGTTAATTAATATCTTATCTATGTTGGATTTATGTCCAAAAAAATATAAAAATATTAACTAATAAAATATTAAAATTTCCATATCCACAAAATATAAGAACATTAATTATAAATATTAAAATTTTGATTTATTTATTATTTAATATTAATTTCGAGTCTAGGTATCCCATCGACAATGTAGTATTTTCTTGCAAATTCTAAAAGCATCTTGCAAATCTCGACACAATTTCAAACTTTTCATTTCCCCCTTTATTTTTGTGTGTACGTATAAAAAAAAAAAGAAAAAAAGAAAATAAAAGAATTGAAATTACGAAATTAGCCATCAGCTTGGATGAAGTTTTGGGGCGAGTAATTACAGACATGGTTCGCCGGAATCTGGCTACTCCAATTAACCCGTTTGTCGGGAGTATACCCGGGCCCCCTATTCTTATACTCTCCATAGTACAACGTGGTCAACGCAAAATCCGTTTTGTCCCACGGCATCCAGCCAGCGGGCGAAATCAGAGCCTTGAGCGTGCACTTGATGTAGACCGTCCTCGAGTACTGCTTCCACGGCCTGCCCAAGAACGTAATGTGCGCTGAGGCGTTCTGTTGGATCAACTTCTTGTACTCGGCGGTGGCGTCGACCAACGAGTGGAGAAAAACAAACCCGGTGGACTGAGCCGGATCGGTCCTGCCATGGGCCGTCACGGCATTAGTCTCGCCTTTTGTGGGGTTGACCTGGCGGGGATTGACGAGGATGGTGCACTTTTCAAACACGGCGGCCGAGTTGCCGAATATGAAGTCCACATTGCCCTGAATGGTACAATTCTTGTACAACTGGCGAAGCGTGTGGGCGTACAGCGTGTCCTGGTGCCCGAAAAATTCGCAATTCTCCATGACCGAGCGGTCGCTGTCCGAGCGGAAGGCCACCGCTTGGTGCGCCATGGGGCCCGCCGTGTTCTTGATTGTGATGTTGCTGGCCATGAATCCGTCCCCTGCCACCGCTATATATATCATGGGGAACTCAAAGTCAAAACACAAACAAACAAACAAACAAAAATGAAAATGAAAATGAATGAGTTTGTTTTACCAAGAGTAGCGGAATTGTACGTGTTGACTCCCGGGTCGCCCACCTTTCTCGTCCCGGTAATGACCGTTTTGCCCACGCCCTCCCCCAAGAACACCACGTTCTTCTTCTTCAGCGGGACCCGCACCGTTTCATCATAAACCCCTTCCTGGATCCATATCACGAACAGCTCCCCGGGGCCGAGATTATCCGGGGCGGCGTCCACCGCCTTCTGCACGGACCCTCCCCTGCGCACCGTCAAGTCAACCTTCAGCCCAGTCGGCACGCCACAACGACACTCCTTGTCGGAACAGCTCCCCTTCTTCACGGGCTCCCAGACATTGTGCCTCTCGGTCTGGGGCTGGGCCCAAGGCCCGGTATTCTCCCCGTAGATATCGTAATTGACCATCATCCCTAGAGTGCTGCTGGTGCCCGGGATCAAGGTCCCGTTGAAGAACACCATGGCGTCGAGCACTGATTTGGTGTCGTTCACGTACTTGAGGGCCGACCAGCAGTCGTACTGGTAAGCCAGGGACGCACTTACCCACGCGCGCGTGTCTTTGAGGTTGCTGCTAATTGTGTCATGAGCCTGGGCGATTCGGTATTTGGCGTAGCCCAGCAGCTCGAGGCAGGTACTGGCGGCCGTGGATCGGTTCACGTTCCCGGATGATTCATCCAGGATAGCTTTTGCCATGGCCTGGCCCGCTCTTAGGTTCAGGTTCGTGGCACTGAGGGCGAATTGGATAACCTCCGGAATGGTGGCGCGGGGAGGGACTCGACCGGAATTGGACAGCCATTTGATGCAATTTGGGGGGTCGGCTGAGGCCTTGCAGGCCTCGGTGATGTTGGGAGATTGCTGATCAGAGGGTGAGGGGCTGTTGCAAGAGGTGGAGGAGTGAAGAGAAAGAGAGAGAGAGAAGAGGAGGAGGAGGAGAGAGTGGGTAGTGAGGGAGAGATAATTCGCCATTGGAATGATTATGAGGTTCGACTTGGGAGATGGTTTTTTTATGCCGGGTTGATGTTAAGAGTGTGGGGTTTATATAGGTGGATTAAACTATTTTCTAACATATTTTAGTCACATAAAGTATGACATATAAGACACAAATGATGTGTAATTTAGTATTTTAATAAAGGTGATTTCTTTTAAATATTCATTTAAGAAAATATAAGGAAATATGTGTTACAGTTTCAAGTGGTGTATGCTCTCAATTGTGTAGAAAGGGTACCCCTTAGAGTAGAGCTTGAAATGAGCCACTAATGAACTCAGTTCGGTTCGATAATGCTCGTTAAGGTCAAAAAGAATTTTTTTTAGAGGTTCAATTCGGCAAAGGGACAAAAAACTGTCCAAGGACCTAATTTGTTCCTAAGTCAGTCCCTAGCACCACTTACAAGGAACTAAACTCAACCCAATCCTTCACTGCAAATTGCACAATGCAAGTTCACTCGGATTTAAAGGTCGTTTTGTAACATCCTTTTGGTTCACATATTTCTACTAGAAAAACAAGTTTCCTTCTACGGGCATAAACTTTTTAATTTCACATGCTAGTTTCATGTTTGTGTAATACATGACTTATTAAATAATACTTCTTTAAGGAAAAAAAGGTCATTGTAATAGGTTTAAAAATTCAAATTTATCAAGGGTACAAAATTGTAAAAATGGTCAAATATAACCTTCATGTTTCAAAATTTTCGTCTAACCACAGCTTCGAGAAAATATATTTTTTTCAAACAAAATTGAGTAGGATTGGAAAATCTTTGCTAATCTGTAGGCTTTTGTAGGCACACTTAATAATTCGATGCGCATAAGACTTCACAAATAATACTTTGTACCTTTATATATATATGTGTGTATTTGTATTTATGTGTATCATTTCTCTGTAAGATTATATATATTTATTCAGTAGTGTGACGAATTCACGCAGATTTATTGGTCGTCTTGTAACATCCTTTTGTAACATCCTTTTGATTCCCATTTTGCTCCTAGAAAAACAAGTTTTCTTTTACGGGCATAGACTTTTAATTTTCGTGTGCTAGTTTCATATTTGTGTAATACATGAGATTTATAAATAATATTTCTCAAAAAACAAAAAAAAAGTCACTGTAATAGGTTTAAAAATTCAAAATTTATCAAGGGTACTAAATTTTAAAAAGGGTCAAATTTTTTCATCTAAATTTATGTTTGAAAACTTTTCATCTAACCACAACTTCGAGGAGATAAATTTTTCTAAAAAAAACGAGTAAGATTGAAAAATCTTTGCTAATTAGTAGGTTGTTGTGGGCACGCCTAATAATTCAATAGGCATAAGACTTCACAAAATAATACTTTGTACCTTTATATATATATATATATATAGTTAGGATCATATGAGAATGGTAGATAGTGAAAGAAATAACAATGAATCTAAACAATTAGATATATCATATCAATGGTGATGATTTTTTAATAAATAATGGTCAATCAGTAATGACAATATGGTAAATAAGGAGATACTAGTACAGAGGCTATTTATCCAGGTTTATAATTATATACATGAATAAAAAAAAATGTACGGATATATATAGTACGTGACCCGTGCGAAGCACGAGATATATTTAAGGAGAATATTATATTATAAGATGCAATATTCAATAAAAGTTTATAATACGCAAAAAAATTGTACAATGTTCAATAAAAGTTTTATAATATTCAAGTGGAGTCTTAAAGTCTCTTGTACGTTAAGACTACTGACAAAATAATATTTTAATCAATGAATTTCCTTTCCGTGTAGCCAAACTGTGAATGTGATTTGAGGAGTACAACAAATCGATATATACCTGACTTGCTTTTTTCATTGTAGTTTTTTTTTCTTTTTTCTTTATAATGAATTTAAAGATATTCTAAAATATAGCAAAAATTAATTTTTTTATTACAATTAGGAATTTTACTAAATATAAACTCTCAATCTATGGTGTTAATCAATGTTTAAGTCTAAAAAATTAGGAATTTTTACCTCTTTTAATCAACGTTTAAGTCTAAAAAATTAGGAATTTTTACCTCTTTTAATCAACGTTTAAGTCTAAAAAATAATAGAGTTATTATAAGTTTTTTTTCTACATCTTTTAAAACATTAAATATGAGCATGTTAGGGCTAGCTTGTAAAATAATTAATATATTATCTCACTAAAATATTTATACTAATAAAAATTTAATTTTAGCATATAAATTTATCCCTTGATATAAGAGAAAGTAACAATTTTACTTATTGTTGTTCACCATATAATATTTAATTATTATTTTATTATATAATAAAAAAGTAATATGCTTAAATAGTGTAGTAGAATTGTAATAAAATTATATGATTTTTTTTTACAATATGGATTTAATATTTTTTTATGATTTGATAATATAAACAAATCTATACTGAACTTTGATAAATAAAACAAATAATATTTTAATAAGTATTTAATGTATATACTAAATAGAAATATATTTGGTATAATCAAATACGAAATATAATCAAATAAGTCAAAGTGTACATTTTTATTTGGTATTTGATTTTTTATTATTAAAATATTTTTATTATACTTACCTTTTTTAAATAAAAGAAATAAATATATCAATTAAATAAATAAAATATTATAATAAAAAAATAGTAATGGCATTTAATGCAGTTGACTTTTCTGGATAGTAAATATAGTAAATAGAATCTCCTTTTATATAAGTATAGATTGTATAATACGGAAATAGTAATGCAATAAATGTTGTTGACTTTTCTTTATACTAAATCTGGTAAATGGTATACCTTTTAATATAAGTATAGATATGATGGTCAAATATATAAATTTTACCACTAATTAAGGGTAATTTAGACAATCGAATCAAACACACCATGGGACCCACCACCTCACACATTAACCCTACACCCCTAACCTACCCCGTCATTCACCTTCTTCACACACACAAACACACACACACACACACAATTCTCCATGCACACACACAGATTCCGGCCGTCGGCCCTCAGCCGAGCTCCCGTGGAGCTCCGCCGCCGTGCTTCTGTAACCCGCCGCAACGCCTCCACAGCTCATCCCCGAAAACGGATGCAACAAAGGATGCTCCGGCAGAAACCATCCATCATCTGTGTAGGTTCGCCGCCCGTCGCAGATGCTATCCTCCACCGTCCGCTCAATTAAATCCACCACCGCGACACAAGTCCTCCGTCACAGCGACACCAGTCCGGTGAAGATAGAGAAGGTGACGTCAATCAACTGGACTGACTTGGTGTCACTGTCGCGGCTGTTGTCGTCTGCCGTTGTTGTCATCGGCTGCGGCGATGTGGTCCTAGAAGGCTGGCGGCGGTGGGGGCGGCTTGATGTGGATTCTGGCCGGCGGGGAGTTGGCAATGGTGAGAATTGGGAGATTTTTAAGGGTTTGTAATTTGGGGCCTTTTAGGCCACTCGTCCGGCGGGTCATGACTGGCAGCTGCTGGTGGTTGTCGTCGTTGCGGGTGGTGTTGTGCCGACAAGGCAGGCGGCGGTAGGGAGCGGCTGGAATGTGACCGGATCTGGTTGTGTATTGGAGGGGCATTTGGGTTGAATTTTTGTAAATTAGACATTGCAAAGGGGCCTTTGTGTAGTTTTTTAAAAAATAATATATGTTTATAATTTTGTGCATAGTAAATCTGAAAATTATTTAAAAAATACTAATTGCATATAATGGAACATAAAATGCACATTAATGTGTTTGTATGCACACATAAAAAATTCAAATAACAAAACATCTACTGATAATTTTAACGTGGTTGAGTTTGGTCTATATTTTGCAATCAATTAGTCATTAAAGTGCAGTTCATTTAACGTAATTGTGCAATTTCAAAGCATACAAATATAATAATTTTAACAATAATAATATTCTTATATAATTTGTTCGTTTGGTTATTCCGATTGAAAAAAAAAAACTGACATTAAGCCAAGATAATCGAGTTTTTTAATGTAAAGAAAGTATGTCGAACCAAATTATAAAATTTCAAAGAAAATTTATATTTCGATATTGTGTAATCATCAAAATATAAAAATTTTGAATCGAACAAAAATTTTGGTTTGGTCGAGTTTGGTTGATGTTGTGAATAATCATTAAAGTTCAATCCGTCTAATTTTATTGTGCAATCGCAATGCATAAAAATATAATAACAATAAAAAATAATAATATCTTTCTATATTTCGGTCGTTTTGTTATTTTGATCGATGTTGTGCAATCACATAGTCATTGAATCGAGTGATTTTTTTTTATTATTATTATTTTTTTTTGTCCCAAATCAAATTGAAATCGAATCGAATGAATTTGTTTGTTCAGTCGGTTGACCTCATTAATAATAATAATAATAATTATATTAATAATAATAATAATAATATAATTCGCTTTAAAACTTTATATATCGGATCGATAATGTGTAACATGACGTTCACTAATGTGCAACCCGTTTAACAATTGTGTGCATTCCTTTTCGCATTATTGTGCAGTATATTGATCAGTTATTTTATGTGCATTCTTAATTTTAGAAATCATTAATAGTGTGTATTTCAATCAACATTAATTCACAGTTGTCATATTACTTATATTATAAAAATATATTCATTATTATAATTTTTACTAACTATTGTATATCATTATTTGTTGAAAATAAATAATACACCTATATATATAATATAAATAATAATAGTTTCATATAGTTTGGTTGGTTCTCATATTACATTTTTATAGATATATTACTATTTTTTTTTTAAATAAATCCAAGACATGAACCAAACTAACATAATTTTTTAATATATGTGAAAAATACACACTAGCATAACATTTTTTTTGGGTCACGCAATTTCGTTGTGCGGAATATGATGTTATAATAATGTGTATTATTAAATCCTTTATTGTGCATTTGATATATCATTATTGTGTAGTCTGATATTCATCAGTGTGCATCTTAATTACTATGTGTATTATGCATTACGATATTTTTTTTATGTGTATTGAAATAATTTGGTTGGTTAAATTTGGTTTATTAATTATATTATAAAAATATATTTCATATTTTAATATTTCTATTTAATACTTTATATTATTTTTTGGTTTAAAATACATAAACTAAATATGTATAAAAAATATATACAAAATAATATGTTTTTACATATTTTTCAAAAATTACAGTTTTGACCCATGGGCTAAATAGTAATATAGTTAAATCTTTTTGAAATTACAGATTGACCCCAGGGGTTTATGTGCAATTATATAAAACTTCTAAAATTGCAAATAAGTCATTGGGAAATATCAAATTTCCAAACTAATGTCCACATCTCGAAAACCGTTTTCAGTACATCTTTTTATGCCAGCAGTCGCGATCGTTACTGTCCAGCCGCAAAACGACAATGGATTTCGACGGGTTGCCGCCGTTCCTCAACGCCGACGACTGATTCGACGTCATGGGGAATCGGACACCTCGGAAAAAACAGAGATGCGATGATTCAAAGACGTTGGCCTCGACGCGCATTGCTGCCGGAGATCGATTAGTGCCTTCTTCTTTCGGCGGCGAGTGGTGGTCTTCTTGGACGGAATCGATTGGCAGTCGCGGGCAGAGGTCGAAATGACGTAATTTGCAGAAGCGGCGTCGTGACGGCGGCGACTGACAAAGGCGCAGCCTCCGCGGGCAGCGACGGAGGCTGATATTTTTTCCATTGCTTCGCGTCGGATCTGAATTAAGAGAATGGGAGGCTGTGAAAACAGAGCACGACAGTATCGCCGACGAGACTGGTGGGAGGCGTGAAGCGGGCGGCGGGGTTACCGGCGGGCGGACTGGCAACACCCGTATTTTCACCGTGACGGCGACTGACGGGCGGTGGCGACGGCTAACGTGCGGTGGTGGATTGACGGTAGGCGGGCCTTTTCTGTGGGTGTGAGTCAATTTTGTGTGTGTGTGTGAGCGTGTGTGTGAGAGAGATAGTGTGGGTGGGGTAGAGTGGGGTGGGGTGGCTGATGGGTGGTTGGGGGTTGATGACGTGCATTAATGTGGTGAGTAAATGGGTTAGTTGGCACATGGATTATTGTGGAAATCGGCCCACCTCTTTAGTTGTGGTGTGTATAATTACCACAATACCCTGAATGAAGATATAATTTTGACTTTTTTTTAGCCATTAGATCATCCGATCTAATGACTATGATGTATTGTTATTTCTTTCATTGAGCACCATTCTCATCGGAGTGTGACCCTATATGTGTATATTTTGTAGTGTATATTTTGCATTAACGTACATATTATTTCACGGTAAAATTATATATATTTATTCAAATGTATGACGAATTCACTCAAATTTATAGATCGTCTCGTAACAACCTTTTGATTCCCATTTTACTACTTAAAAAAAAAAGTTTCCTTTTACTTTAATTAATTTTGATAATATTTACAGTATCAAAATGACAATTTCATAATAATGCTTTATCAATTCCAAAATATTTTTTTCCTTTAAAACCTTTTTACATCCCAATATAAATAGTTTAGGAAACCTGATTTTTTTACGATATATAACTTCCAAAACTATTCTTATTTATTATTTCTAACAATAACATTCACCGGTCCATAATAGAAAAACAAGAATATAAAGGCCCTGTTTGGATGTTAGTGGATTGGTGTAAAAGTACAAGATTGAACATCATTTAGAAGTTTGACCCATCAAATCCGCTAGTTATCTTGTTTGGTACATTGCTTATTTGATTAGTCTTTTGCCCAAAACGTGATTTATGAAAAAACTTAATATCTGAGCATTTTAAGATAGAAGTTTCACAGAATAACATGTCTAACATAAATTTCCAAAATAGTTACACAATCCGCTATATATTACCAAACAATTATTTCCAACTAGCTTATACAATTCGTTGGCCAACTTGGCTATTATGATCCGCAATCAAGTATCCATTAATACAATCAACTATATGTTATTCGTTATCATCTATTAGTCAAACAGGGTTGAAGACTCGTTACGTGAAAATATGTGTGATTTTTGTTGTATATTTATTCTTCAATCCAATTTTGAGAACCAACTCATTAAAATGACATTTAAAGTAATAATTTTTTGAAAATGACTAGTCCCCTCTCAATCTACTACTATATAACAAAGTTACATATTTACTAAATATAGTAATAACTAAATAAATTCTTTTTCAACTTTGTAATTATGGTAAATACAAAATTTACACATCATTTGATGTTTTATTTTTTCCAGCCATTTCAAATATGTTTTTTTTATTTCTTTTTTCAAGCTATTTTAAAAATCAGTTCCTAATATATCTTAACAATTTCGGCTACTGTATAGGCGGTTGCGCAGTTTCGGTAGTGGTCTCTCGAGACTGGGACTACTTCTTGTGTCGATTGTTCACTGCTGGTTGGACCTGCTTGATTTGCCGGGGAAGGGCTATTTGTTATTTTCGTGTATTTGTTGTTCTTGTTTTGTTTGTCTGAGTATTCGTCTGTGTTTGGGTTAGTATATTTGTCAGGGACGGATCCACCTTATAATTAGGGGGGGCCATTGTCCCCCCCAAACTTTTAGTTTTGTCCAATACATGATATGTATGTATATATATTCTAAGACATTTAATTTTTTTAATATATATATATATAGAGAGAGAGAGAGAGGTTAAACTTATATAAAATATAATAAATTTATATGCATTCCCATAATTATCACAAATTATTGTATAAGCTATTTTCTAATTAGTTTTAACTTTATCATATTTTTGTAAGTACCCTATCAATATTGTTTTATAATATTTTGTGTTTAATCTTATGTACAATTAACAAATTAAAGAGTAAATTTGGAGAAGAACATACAACATATGCATTTCAATGGTCCGAAATAGAATTGCTAGAACTATTAATATCGCGGTAGGCCTTCTCGTAGCTACTTAATAGTTAAACAACCACACTCTTTCAACAAATATATTTATACATTCTTACTTAAATGGCATACTTTATAGTGCAATACAAATAAAAGTAGGACATTTCATAGTATAATAATGCATTTTTCACAGGAAAATATACATGTCTAACAATTTAGACAGCCTACCAATTATAGCGTTTGTGTTAATATCGAGCCAATCATCAATGAGTTTCATCAGTGTAAAGAATGTTAGAGTATTTAAACTACCAAAATTAAGAAGTTATGTATTTTATAGTGCAACTTATTAATTATTTTAATAATTTTAAAATACAATTTTACGCCTATATGTNGTTTGAATAGTCGTTCTAGTTTAGCTAATTTAAATATATAATGATATGATATCAAACTTTCAAGAGTTGAACAAACACCATATGGTTTCAATAACTAGCCCCTCCCAAACTTTTTTCCTAGATCCGCCCCTGATATTTGTGTTTTAAGTTTGGGCCGTTGGCTTCGGTTAGCGCGATTGTGACCTTATTATCCTGTTGGGATCGCACACTTGGGTAATACCCTGTTGGGGTCTGTTTTGCAATGTTTTAGTTTCTTAGTGTCTTTGTGTCTCTTTGAGTTTTTAGATTACCCTGTTGGGGTCGGTTCTAGGCAGTCTTTTGGCTGTCCTCCCAGGTTTTCAGCTGTTGGCTGTCTATATTCAGCTAGTGGTTGTTCTTTTGCACTTTTGTGCACGTTTTATATATAATATCTCTATCGTTTTGAATATATATATATATATCTTAACAATTGTTAAATGTTGATTCACGTAGCATGTATGGACTTTTTTAAAATTCATACAACACATATATTATTTATCAAACTTATCTGTTCATTGTTGATATTATATAAAAATATTCTTTTGACTACAAAAGAGTTGTATTTTTTAACTTTTGTTTTCATTTGCATAAGGAAAGATAAATTAACAGTAAATCGGGTAAAAAAAATATATTCATTTTCAAATAAAAGATTTATACACAATAAAACCAGTTCAAGACGCTATTTTTTTTATTTACATACATACAAATATAAAGTGTGATATTTTATTTTATTAATAGTGGTTTGGGACGTAAATGTGATATTTTTTTAGTGTGATTTTTTTTATTTACAAGTTCTCGATTCCCCCTTAAATCTTAACAATTGTTTAATACTAATTAGCTCATACTTTAAACACTAATCACGATAGATACAAATCAATCTTTAAAAATCATCTCAACCCACTATTTGTGATATATACTACCGATTCAAATTCAAAAAAATCTTCTATATTTTATTAAGACATGCAAAAAATAAAAAATAAATGGGACAGACATGTTTTATAACTTAACAAATTTATTTATACTAATTGGTTATCAATGTTGTTGCTTTCGAAACAAATCATAGTATATCTTTTATTTATTTAAACAACCGATTGATTTACAACCAAAATTATTATATCTTAACAGTTTTGTTACATTAATCCCCATACATACAAATCAACTTTTACAAATAATCTTAACACACGAATTGTCGTAGAAATACTACCGATTTTAAATTTAAAACAAAAATTGTTATATTTTATTAAGTGATACAATAATAAATGAAAAAAAGGGAATTGACATCTTTGATATTTTAACATATTTTTTTATACTAATTGATTATCAGAATTGTTTCTTTTAATAAATCATATTATATATTTCATTTATTGAACATACCGATTGATTTACTACCATGATTATTATATCTTAAAATTTTTTTTTATACTAACAATTGTTAAACGTAAATACAACACATGCTTTAAATATTAATCCCGACAGACATAAATCAATATTACAAATCATTTCAACACACTAATTGGGATGTATACTACTGATTTAAGTTAAAAAATATGCTATATTTTATTAAGAGATACCATATCAAATTCAAAAAGAAAAAAATAAAAAGGACAGGAGATACATTGTCAAATAGAAAAAAAAAGGGAAGAATCTCGCATATTCGCTTGCTCTTGAAGAACGATGTTCAGTCGTGGTCAGTTGTATGTAGTTGTTTCACGTGTTACGAATCATAAGGGTTTTAATATTTTACTTTGCGGACATGACGATATATCAAAGCTCAAACAAAGAATGTTGTCTACAAGGAGGTGTTTAATAATGTAAAATAATAATTTTTTTTATTCCAATAAATGTGTTGCTTTGAACAATGATATCATCATTCAAATCAAAATGTTTCCCTTAATATTACCAGCTCATTCATCGTACAAGTACCGCACTAGTTTTTTTTAAGACATTTATTGCAAAAACTAATAAATTATTTGCTACAAATAAAACAATCACATAACGTATTCTTACCATAATATAAGGGTTCCAAATTATGTAGTTTCTAGAGCATCTGCAATGCTTTTGGTCTAGTTTTATCTATGTGGCATGTAAATAAACCTAAGTTTTGGATGTCATGGATAAAACAATATAAAATTAATAAAATTCACTACAAGGCAAGAGACTAGGTATATTTTGAAATTAATAATAATAAAGTTTTACTTGTATAACTGTCATTTGAATGCTGGTCATAAGGATTTAATTAAATGAAGTCCTATTTTTATTAATTATTGTCTGAATAAAATTTATTAAAGTTTACCAGCAATTATATATATATATAGATATTAATGTTAGATATTGATTAATTATATGTCCCACATCGGATGTGCACCAATGATGTGTAAGATCTTTTTATTATAAATATGTCCATTGCCTTTGTGTTACAGTTACATCTTATTCTATTCTCTCATATTTTAAAAGGAAATCCTTAATTATGGAAATCCAATTTGCGGGTTATTTAACCCTAGTTGTATTTTGTGGTGAGTTTAGTACATTTGGCGTTGCGGTTGGCGCTGTCCGGAGTCGTAGGCAATATTTTCCGAACTCTGTTATCATTTTTTTTTATCTTTTTCTTTTTCGTCTTTTATTTATTTGTGTTGGCTTATTTTCGTTAGTAGTAGTACTTGCTATATTTGTTGTAGGGGTACTTTTATCCGCTACGCTTGCTGTCCTACCCCAACAAGTGGTATCAGAGCCAAAGGTTGCCCAAGAATCATTCGGTTAGCCGAGCACTACATTCGAGTTCGAGATGTCCAATGAGGTCAAGGGTGCATCACCTCTGCATTTATTCTGGCAAGGACGGTGATGCTGAACGTCAGACTACCAGTAAAGATCTTTGATGGGACTGGTCATTTCGGCATGTGGCAAGGCGAGGTGCTGTATTGTCTATTTTAACAAGGCGTCTACATTGTCATTGAAGAAGAGAAGCCAACTGAAGTTGATGAAAAGGACTACAAGCATATCAATTGCTTAGCACGGTGAACAATTCTTTCGTATTTTTCGAGGGAACAAAAGTACGCTTCCAAGAATGAGAATTCTGGTCACACTCTGTGGAAGGCTTTGGTGGATAAATTTCTGAAGAAAAACAGCCAGAATAAACACCTCATGAAGAAGCGATTGTTTCGATTTGAGTTCCGGCATGGCACATCGATGAATGATCACGTCACTGCATTCAATCAGTTGGTTGTAGATTTGGTGAACTTGGACGTCACATTCAACGATGAAGATTTGACTCTAATGTTGTTATCATCACTTTTGGATGGCTTCGAGCACATGGAGACTACTCTGCTCCATGGGAAGGACGATGTAACTCTTGTAGTAGTCAGGTCTGGTCTATATAGTTATGCGTTGAGGAAGAAGAATAAACAGGAGACGAAGAATGCAGCAAAAGATGAAGCGTTGATTGCTATAGGTCGGTCGAAGAGCCAAAAGAAGGATAGATGAGGAAGACCACATTCCAAGGACAAGCTTGAAAAAGACGAGTGTGCTTTCTGCCATGAGAAGGGATACTGGAAGAAAGACTGTCCTAAGTTGAAGAAGAAGGGCAAATCTTCTCATAATGCCTATGTTGCCGAGGGTGGAATTGAAGACTCAGAATTTTCACTTGTGGTTTCACCTTCATCAAGACGAATGGATATTGAATTCAAGATACACCTACCATATGCCTCCCATAAGAGAGTGGTTCTTTAATTTTTAAGAGATTAATGGCGGGGTTGTCTATATGGGTAACAATTTTAAAACGCACATCGCGTCGTGTTTTGGTCCTTATATTGCGTAGCGTAAATAGCGTAACACATAGCGTAAGCTATTTGAACAATTAAATTTTAATGCCAAAAATAATAATATATATAACCATACAAGTAAATAAATAATTGAAATAGTCTTAAACATAAACTTGGATATTAAATCCATAAAATAACATTCAAATATTAATTCTTACAAACAACCAAAGTCTTAATGTTTAAAGTAAAGACTCAAAATCTAAAAAACAAATCAGTGTCATCCAATTGAATTTGGCTATCATCGTCGATACTATCAAAGTTTGGGAGATTTCACTATCAAAGATCATTGGTCCAGTTTCACCAAATTCTTGCATCTCATCATCATCATGAATGTCAATAGGATCCTTATTTCCACCTGTTACATACAAATAAAATTTGAGAACTATCATTTTTATTAATTTTTTTTTAAATGGGCATACTTATTTGAGCTTTCACCGACTCTTTTTTTCTTTATAATTGGAGAATGATTTTCATTCATTACAATAGGATCCCCTTCAAACAACTCATCATCAAGAAGCCAAGCCGTATTATTCAGGAGGGCGGAATATTCTAACTCTGTTATCCATTCATCATCTAAATCAATTTCATCAATTATAATGGTATCCATCTTGTCTCTCCTTCTAATACTTCTCTCCCTTAATCTATAGTTGTGCTTCACAAAGATCCAAGCATTCAATCTTGAATGTTCAAGTCTACTCCTCTTCTTCGTATGTATCTAAGAAAAAGGAAAAGAAAAAACATTTAGAAAATTTAGTACATAAAAAAAAAAAAATCAACAACATTTAAGTTGTTCATAATAATAATAATAATAATAATTACCGACTCAAATGTGCTACATTTTCTTTCACATCCCAAGCGCTACAAGTAAGACTAAGAACCCGTATAGCAAATCTCATAAGCTCGGGTGTTTTGCTTCCAAACCGTTCCCACCATTTGCTAAAAAAATGATAAATAAGTATTCAATAATTATTTAAAGACGTAAAAAATGCATGGAAAAAATAAACTATATTTATGAGTATTATACCTGGAGAACGCAACATTCTAGACTTTTTAGCAATTGGACTTCTAAATTCTCCTTGTGCATTGTCGTAAACATCCAATTGAATATTGGCTTGAAGACGATCATCGGGCGATAACATTCAGTCCATGCATGCATACAATCCATCTTTAACTTTGAAAGTATTACAAAAAGAGTCTTCATAACGCAATTGCGGGTTCAAATAATATCCGGTTGCATGTAGGGGATGATGAAGTTGTGGAGCCCATCTATCATATATTTTTCTCCAAATTGGCATATATTTTTTTTAATCCCCCCACAATCAAACTTAATGGTGTCCTTTGCCCTTCTCATGAGCATATATATATATATATATATATATATATATATATATATATAGAGAGAGAGAGAGAGAGAGAGATGGATCCAATAAGTTCACCTCTTAAAATGTAGACGTGAGACTCAATCTTAGCTACTCATTTTGTCTAGATCAATAATTTATGTTAATAAATTAAAATATACATTAATGAAATAATAAAAGTAATTAGCAGTTGACTCCGGCGTTGACCGTTGACTCCGATGTTGACTATTGACTTCCGGCGAGAATCGTTGACTTCCGGTGTTGACCGTTGACTTCCGGCGTTGACCCGTTGACCTTAGTATGCATCATGTATGAAAGAATAATTAAAGACAACTAACCTAGCAACAACAGACAACTAACCTAGTAACTAGACATAACTAACCTAGCAACATCAGACAACTAACCTTGCAACTACATTGAACTGACCTAGCAACTACATTTAACTAACCTAGCAACAACAGAAAACTAACCTAGCAACAAGAGACAACTAACCTAGCAACTACTTAGAACTAACCTAGCAACTACTTAGAACTAACTTAGCAACAAGATAGAACTAACCTAGCAACAACAGATAACTAACCTAGCAACTAGACATAACTAACCTAGCAACAACAGACAACTGACCTAGCAACTAGACATAACTAATCTAGCAACTAGACATAACTAACCTAGCAACATCAGACAACTAACCTAGCAACTAAATACAACTAACCTAGCAAGAACTAATAACTAGCCTAGCAACTATAGAGAACTAACCTAGCAACTACAGATAACTAACCTAGCAACTACAGAGAACTAACCTAACAACTACATAGAACTAACCTAGCAACTACAGAGAACTAACCTAGCAACTACAGAGAACTAATCTAGCAACTACAGAGAACTAACCTAGCAACTAGAGAGAACTAACCTAGCAACTACAGAGAACTAGCCTAGCAACTACAGACAACTAACCCATCAACTACAGAGAACTAACCTAGCAACTACAAAGAACTAACCTAGTTGGAAGGTTAGTTGTCAACGGTCAACGCCGGAAGTCAACGATCAACGCTGGAAGTCAACGGTCAACGCCAGAACTCAACGGTCAACGCCAGAGTCAACGGGTCAAAATAATATTTAAATAACTAAAATAATAAAAAGAAAAGAGTAAATCTTGGCCACACATGATGTACCAAATCTTGTGGCTAGAAATGAGTCTCACGTCCTTACTTTAAATAAGTGGATGCATTGGAACCAATCCCTATATATATATATATATATATATCCCATGGCCGACCTGTCTTCCGAATCAACCTCCCTTAAGACGCTAACAAAGGGCACAATGCTCTTAACACAAAATGCTACATGCGGCCAAAAGTCGGGATCATTGACGACAATTCTTTTGATAATTTTTCCTTCAACATTTTTTAGCTTGGGAAGTACTAACCCATTCTTCAAAAGCAAACATAATTTCAAGAGGCTTCTTTTTTGTTTGTACATGCTTTGAAGAGTTAAGAATGCAGTTGCAAAGAGAGTTAGCACTGGACGATGAAGTTATTTCCCATTTGTATGCTGCCTCATCAAAGAAAGGATAGTGCCATGACCATAAATAAACCTCACAACTCTTTTAGCCTTTACAATCGTATATGAAGATATACTCAACTTTGCAATTGATTTCAACATGAGATCAACGCAATGTGCCGCACAAGGTGTCCACCATAAAGATTTTCGTGTCGTCAACAACATTTTCCATGTCTTTACATAGTTACCAGCATTAACAATGATAACTTGGATGACATTATCCTCCCATATTTCATTCACAATGCCATCAAGATAGTTGAAAATCAATTCACCATTTTTGATAGAGTCCGAAACATCAATGGATTTCAGAAAAAAAAGTGCCGCCAGGCCTATTCACGAGAAAATTTAGCAAAGCTCTGTTCTTCCCATCCGTCCGCCCATCGGACATTACAGTACATCCATATGTTTTCCAAATTTGTTTATACTCCTCATAAATAATGTTAATGTCACTTACCTCTGATTTAAGAAACCGCGTTCTTCGTTTATGCATGAAAGGAGGTTTGTACCCTCTACCATATTCCGCAATTCCCTAAACCATTGGTAACCAATAAGGATCGTTGACAACATTGAAGGAAAGTCCCGCAGAGTACACAAAACGAGCAACTCGACGATCAATATATCTTTTTAATTCTTTTTTGCATGCTGAATTTATAGTTGTCTGCCTCGGTTCGGAATGGACGAACTTGTCCAATGTGCTGGTGCCTTTAGAATGGATATTACTTCCTTCTTGTGAAACCCCGTCCGTATCAGAAATAGATTGAGACAATCTATTGGAACTTGATCACCTCAACCAGAACTTGATCACAAGGTGAAACACCTTTCCGGGTTTGAGCTAAATGTTCTTTTAGACGAGTAATGCCCCCATTTGATTTGTGATGGCAAAATTTGCATTCAATGGTTTTCTCCCCATCTACTCTAATTACATATTTCCAGCTGATTTCTTTTCTCTATTTGTCGACATTTAAACTGAAAATGAAAAAAATAATAAATCACTAAGACAAAGTTATTCAATTTATCACAAATCACAACATTCTTGTTCATAAAAAATCACAGAGGTAATTAAAAACTCTAAACATTGACTACACTGTAGAACAAAAAAATAAGCATCACACATTCCAAAATGGTGCTCAAATTCGGTCCATGAAATGTGGCAAAATGGTGCTCAACAATACATACAAGCCAAATACAATTCAATCCTGAAAACATATCTTTATACAGATAAAACCCAAGAATTATTAACATCATGACATGCTATGCTATATAGATATATTACAATGGTTAACATTTGAAACCAAATCCTTTCCACAGAAAGAAAAATTATACAAACACCACTGGATTCTAGAGCACCAAATAAAGAAGAAATAATAAAAAAGAAATGTGCAAAATGCAAACACCTCACCAATAAGATTTAAGCCAAACTACTAAAGAAGAATTATAATAAAATAAAGAAATAATAGAAGCACCAAATATACCTCTGAAGTCGTCTAGTTCGGAGATGAGGAGCAAGTTGTATATTGCGTCACTTTTGTAGCCTGTGGGGTGGCGAGAACCAAGGAGGTTGTGGAGGCGGCGGGGTTTCTCTTCTCGCCGGACAGTGGTGGAGTTTGCGGTGGAGGCTGGAAGGTGAGATGATGAACAAGTAAAATTGAAATAAGGGTTTCGTCCCGTCTGTTCCCTTCAATTTTGTTTTATTTTTATTTTTTTTACCTATAAAAACTATAAAGTAAGAGGTGCCCAAATAGCGTGAGTAATATCGCGAATTGAGCAAATAGTGTACCTAATATCATCAATTGCGTGCCACGTCATCAAAAGCGTGCGCTTTTTTGGACTTACGCAAAATCATACACGCTTTAACGCTTTTTTGGCAAAAATTGCGCAATAACACACTCCATAGTGCGCAAAATGGCCCTATTTCAAACACTGATGTGTAATGATAATGCTTGTAAGACAACCGGGATAGGTTCAATCCATATGAAGAATCGCGATGGATCCACGACAATTTTGACGGACGTTCGGTATGTGCCGAGTTTGAAGAAAAATCTCATCTCATTAGGAGCCTTGGAATCCAAAGGCTTGGTAGTGATATTGCGAGATAAAGTTATGAAGGCTACATCCGGCTCGCTCGTGGTGATGAAAGGCATCAGGAGGAATAATTTGTATTACTATGAAGGTAATACAGTTGTTGGAACAGTAGCAGATTCCACCAACAAGGAGTCTGAAGCAGTCAAGTTGTGGCATATGCGGTTGGGACATGCTGGTGAAAATCCTTGCAGACATTGGCAAAACAAAGACTGTTGAAAGATGTCAAAGTGTGCAAACTAGACTTTTGTGAATATTGTGTTCTGGAAAAGCAGAAGAGAGTGAAGTTTGGAACGGCTATCCATAATACTGAAGGTGTCCTAGATTATGTTCATTCGGATGTTTGGGGACCTTCTACGATCCCATCATTAGGCGAAAGGCGCTATTTTGTCACTTTCATCGATGACTTTTCCAGACGTGCTTGGGTGTACACTATGAAGACGAAGAATGAAACAATTGATGCCTTCATTACATGGAAGACAAATTGAGAATCAGACTTGAAGGAAGATCAATGTCCTACGAACGGACAATGGTGGAGAATATACAAGTTGTCCCTTTCAAAAATTTTGCCGTAAAAATGGCATTGTTAGACTATTCACTATCAGACGGACACCACAACAAAATAGAGTGGCGGAACGCACGAATTGAACATTGGTGGAGAAAGTTCGATGTATGTTGTCCAATGCTAGTTTGGGCAAGGAGTACTGGGCTGAGGCTGTAACATACGCGCAACACCTCATAAATCAATTGTCGTCATCTGCAAAAGATGGTAAACACTTTTGGAGGTATGGTCGGGAATGTTGGGATCTATGAGGATCTTGTTATGTACAAGTCATGAATTCAATAGCAAACGTAAACCTATGCGCAGCTGATCTAAAGGTTTGACGTAGACAACTTACGACTTAAAATTTTCTGAATCTGATGGATTCGGGATGATTGGGAACAGCACGTCACGGGATGGCTTGGATCACACGATCGGAGCGGGATCAGCAGCGTCAGATGGCGGACGGTGTAATATCCCATTCAGTAATTAATAAAAGTAATTATTTTAGTTCTAAGTTTGAACTAATTACTTTTATTAATAATGCTCGTTCCTAGTTTCGAGCCCAGTTATTAAGTTATTCAGTTAAAAGTTCGACTTTAAGTTGAAAGTATTATCGGTTAAATTTTATTTAGTAATCGAGCCAGTTCAGTAATTAATTAATTCCGGTCTGTTTATTTTTATAAATGGATTTATAAGATGGGATTAATTATAATAAGATGACGAATAATAAAAATCGAGTATATTTTGATTACTCGTTCAAGATAAGTCGTGAACCGAACCAAGCATGTTCGGTTACGAGTTAAGATTATTACCGAGCAAATGATTCTCGAGCCTAGCTTAGTTTTGAGTATTGATCAAGTTATAAGGATTAATTAGACATTAATGTTTATTGAATTGAAATAAGTTATTTAAGATGAAGTTCAAGTTCAAGTAACATTCCATTTTATTTAGCTAAATGGATGTAAATTTGGCCATTTCTAGTTTGAATGAGAAAGAAAAAGAATAATGAGTCGAGACAAGTTAGGTCTTGAGTTCGGTTAAGTATCCATGAACATTTAAGTTATAAATGTTCAAAGAAGTGAGTAAATTTATTTAGACATTTTAGTCTATTTAAATTATTAGAGAGAAATATGAAATTTTTAGAATTTTCGTTTTTTTCGGTTTTCGATTGTAGTCGGAATATATGTCCGATTTCAGTTCCGAGAAATAAATTAAATTATTTTCTCTCTATATTTTTAGTAGACTACAAGATAAGAAAAAATTTTCAGCATAAAAAGGAAAAATGCCAAAAGAAAAGAAGGAAATTCGAAAATTGTAAGAATTTTCGATTTTACGGTAACTGTTCGTTTTAAGTCAGAATTTGGTTCCGTAAATTGGAGAATTTTCACTAAATCTCGAATTTATCATTGAGATTAGATTAGGATCAGAAGAGGGGCCTTTCTAAGCATTGACTATGGGTTGAAGAAGTTTACAAGTTAAGAATACTATTTATTACCTATATTTATTTTTATAAGTTTGTATTGTTTATTTTGTTATTTTCTTCACTCAATTATGATGTCTTGCAAATTGCGCCTATAAATAGAGGCCAAAAAATCAGAGTTTATGCACCAAAGTTAAGTACCAAAAGTTATATAAGAGTGTAAGAGAGATAAGTAGTAGAAACTTTGGAGAAGTGAAGAATTTGAAGTAAAGAATCAAGTTTTTATTCTAGCAAGAATGAGGTAATTTACTTATCTTAAAGTTACATGCTTAAGTTCATGTTTTGATAATAAGTTTACATGTTTATAAGTATGTATATCATGATATAGAAGTTAAGTTTATAATTGATTCTATGAATATAAAGAGTTAAAGTTGTTCAAGATCAATTATATGATATATGTACTTGATTTGATGAGATGTTGATAAAGATATGAATAAGCTGGAAGAGTATGATTCAAATGAATGATTATTATGTAGAAGAGGAGTACATGAAAACAAGAATTAAGAGATTTGGCAAAATATAGCTTGAGTTATGAATTTTTAAAGATGAACATGTAAGATGAAGTTTATGTTCACTATTGAATTTAAATTCTCATAACTTGATGAATATGCATGATAAAATTATGAAATTTTGAGGACATGTCTAATTATAAGTTGAGATTATGACTGATAAGTTTCATGATTTAAAGATGATAAATGAATAAGTTATGAATATAAGAAGGCATATATCTAAAGATAAGTATATATGCAAGAATATTCATGAAATGTTTAAGTTGTTAAAATGAGATGATCATGAATAATTCTCATATAAGTGATGAGTAATTTGATGATGTTTTGGTGTAATATGTTGAGTATACAATTTTATAAAGATTGTATTATGTATGATATATTAACATCATGACTAAATGTTATGTGTAAAAGATGATATAGCTTGAGATTATTTTCACTTTCAAGTTAATTAAGTCAAAATTTAGTATTAGCCAATTTGGAGATATGATGAATGATGAATTAAGTATTTGATTGAGTAAAAGATCAAATTAAGTTAAGATAAGTTTATAAATCATGTTGAAGATGTTGGTAAAAGTAAGCATATTTTAAGTTTAAATCAAGTATAATGTGAAAAATAGTTATTTTCACATTTGAGTTATGACATGCTAAGTATAATACCATATTAATGTTTATGAAGACATGATTTATACAAGGTTAAGTAATTGACCTTAAGTATAAATAAAAAGAGAAGTTAAGTATAAACTTGAGAAAA
>BKCP01006682.1:207415-219979 GCA_008636005.1 Striga asiatica | reverse complement strand
CGGCGGCGCGTGAGGGCGCGTGCGGCGTCGGATTCCGGCGACGTCGGCGGCGATGGAAAGCTCTCGTCGAGACGGTCGTCTGGGTATACAGTACGTCTCAATCGGACTTTCGGTTAGTTCTGTAGGTCAAAATCTATTTCGTCTCGGTTTACCTACAGATCTTCTACTGTATTACTCAATACACCCTTCTTCAACTTGTACCAGTGGAGCAACAAGAAGAAGATAAAGCTCGAATGAGATCTGGAGAGAGAGACGCGTGGGGCGTGTATATGTCGTGAATATGAGATTTTTATTTTCTTCTCATGAGCTTAATGATATATATAAAGAGCTATAGTAGGGATCCTTAGGAGAATATGAATAGGGATTCTTAAGTAATGGACTAACTGTGGGCCAGGCCTACTCCTCCAATTACTTAAATAATATTACGATCCACTAACATAATATTATTGCACTCTCTTTTTCTATCCCAAATTATATTTGAGACTCCAATAATAATTACCCGAATTACCTCCCCATGTTTACGATATAATGTCCATTAATTAATTCAATTATTGACAATCAGGAATTAATTATTTTATTTTATTACCAAAGCTAGCGCTCGTTCATCACATTACTGTTATGCCCTGCAGAGTTTAGCATAACAATCCTTCATGAACTCACTTCGGGAACATCATCAAACTGACGCATATGGTGACCGTAAATATCCTAACAGCACATCATACATACAACAATATTACCCAAGACAGTATGAATATTGATCCAGCGAACTGAACCTCACCCAAGTGAATCAAAGTAATATGTATAGTGTACTGCATGTACATGTCTGTTTAATATCTTACGAGTTAAGAGAACACAGTAATTAACCGATCCCTAGTCCGTTTACGATGATTAATATAAAACAAACTTATCCTCTCTGGGATCCTGCTCAATACATAAATGTACTAGTGCAACTAATCAGGCAAGACCAACTGTACCGTTGACACTACAACCGTTCTGATGGGGTGTTCATTTCCATCTGGATTGTGAACCATTAATTTTTGTTTCGCAAGTAACTGATAGAATGATCTTCAGTTCACCCGATGATGATCCATTCTATCTAAAATGCGAAACAACAAAACATAGAACTTGTTTAATTGAACACGATTCTCATTCATAAAGGGCAAAAGTGTAATATCATTCAAAGCCAAGCTTTCAGTATATAACAATAACATGGGAAACCTGTTGCTGACTATGGATCTTTACATGTCTTTGGGTGTCCTACGTACTATCATGTGAAGGATTCAGAGTTGGATCCAAGAGAGAAAAAGGCTTTGTTCATGGGAATCACCAATGGCATGAAGGGATATCATCTGTCTTCAGATGAAAAAAACTGTGTTAAGCAGGGATATTACATTTGATGAACAAGGTATGATGAAGACGACGCAAACCCAACAGGTGGAGTTGACACCAAAACAGGTGGAGATAGATGCGATGACGAGACAACCAGCTATCATCGACAAACCAATATCAAAGGATTCGCCGGATGATGAAGTTCAGAATCAAGAATCATTAGAGTTACCCATTGCATTGAGAAAGCCCAGACGAGAGTTTCAATAACCTGCTCGATTGACGGATATGGTGTCTTATGCACTTCCAATTGTTGATGATGACATACCTTTCACTTTTTAAGATGCAATTCAAAGTTTAGAAAATGATAAGTGGAAATGGGCTACGGAAGAAAAAATGTTGTCTCTCTAGAAGAATCAAGCTTGAAAGGTGACGCAACTATCAAAAGACAAGAGAGTGATAGGATGCAAGTAGGTATTTGCAAAGAAAGATGGATTTTCTCAGAAGAATGATGTGCGCTACACAAAAAGATTGGTAGCTAAAGACTACGCTCAGAAGGAAGGAGTTGATTATAATTGGGTCTGTAGGTTGAACAAATCATTGTACGGACTGAAACAATCTCCAAGGCAGTGGTATAGGTTTGATAAGTTTATGAATGGGTAGAAGTACACACGAAGCAGACATGATCATTGTGTGTATCTATGCAAGTTGCAAGATGGATCTTTCATGTACATACTTTTGTATGTGGATGACATGTTGGTTGCATCAAAGAGCCAAGTGGAAATTGATCATTTGAAGGCTCAATTGAATTAAGAGTTTGAGATGAAAGACTTGAGGGAAGCTAAGAAAATTCTCAAAATGGAGATAAGCAAGGACAAAATGAGAGACAAGCTTTGTTTGACTCAGAAGCAATATCTGAATAAGGTACTACAACGTTTCACATGAAAGATGAGACGAAGCCTGTTCATATTAAATTAAGTGTTCAATTATCGCCAAATTGTGATGAAGAACGAGAGTACATGACTAGAGTACCATATGCGAATGCAGTTGACAGTTTGATGTATACGATGGTGTGTACAAGGCTTGGCATTGCACAAGCAGTTGGTGTTGTTAGCAGGTATATGCATGACCCTAGTAATGGTCATTGACAAGCAGTGAAATGGATCTACAGTACAATCATAATACTGTAGACGTTGGATTACTTTATGAGCAGAATGAATTTGGTCAGTTTGTAGTTGGATATTGTGATTCGACTACGCAGGCCATTTGGATAAGCAAAGATCAACGATTGGATATTTGTTCACTCTTACAAAAGCTCTAGTAAGTTGGAAGTCTACCTTATAGTCAATATTTGCTTTGTCTACAATAGAGGCAGAGTATATAGCGGTTACTGAAGCTGTGAAGGAGGCGATTTGGCTTCAAAGTTTGATTAATACTTGGGAGTTGGTCAAAAGTACGTCTTAGTGCATTGTGATAATCATAACGCTATTCACTTAGCAAAAAATCAAGAATTTCATGCAAGAAAGAAACATATTGATGTTCGCTATCACTTTGTGCGGGAGATTCTAGAAGATAGAAATGTTGTGTTGAAGAAGATCAAGATGACGCATAATCCTGCAGATATGATGACCAAGGTAGTGACAACAGTCAAGTTTGAACATTGTTTAGACTTGACCAACATTCTGCATATTTAAGTTGGCGTCGAGAGGCGCATTTGGAGGCACCGCCAGCAGTTGAGTTAGATTGAAGAGTCGGAGTGGGAGCAAAATTAGTTAATGTGGAGAATTGTTGGATATTAATTAATTTTGTGTCCCACATCGGATGTATACCAAAGATGTGTAAGATCTTTTTAGTATAAATAGGTCCCTTGCATTTAGGTTACAATTGCACCTTATTTTATTATCTTCTATCCTTCTAAATCCTTAATGAAGGAAATTAAATTTGTGGGTTATTTAATCCTAGTTGTATTTTGTGGGGAATTTAGTAAATTTGGCATTGCGGTTGCCCGTGCCCGGAGACGTAGGCAATATTTGTCGAATTCCTTTTTCAATTTTTGTGTTTTTTTTTTTCTTTCTCGTCTTTTATTTATTTGTGTTGACTTATTTTTATTAGTAGTAGTATTTGTCATATTTGTTGTAGGAATACTTTTATTTGTTGCGCTTGTTTGTCCTACCCCAACCACACCCTTAAATCAGGATAACAAATCATTCAAAAAGCTTTCCCAATTTATGTGACATCGTACTCGTATGGTCAACATTGCACTAGTCTCGCTACAGAGCTTCGATAAACATAGGGGAAATTGTTAGCATACATGGATTCGGCGCACAGATTCCAAGCAAGATTGTGATTAATTACGATAAATATACTTAACAACGTCGTAAATCGATCAAACTTGGCAGTTATAACATGACAACTACACAAAAAAATTCTTAGGTTGAAAATGGCATCGGAATAAAAAAATGGCAATGAGCACTTATTTGACAACTTCATGAAAGAAATTCACGGGCATAGACTTTTAATTTTCACGTGCTAGTTTTATATTTTTGAAATACATGATTTATAAAATAATATTTCTTTATGGAAAATGATCATTGTAATAGGTTTAAAAATTCAAAATTTATCAAGGATACAAAATTGTGGAAAGGGCTCAAATATAGCCTTTATGTTTGAAAATTTTCATCTAACCACAAGTTCGAGGAACAATATTTTTTTCAAACGAATTCGAGTAAGATTGGAGAATCTCTGCTAATTAGTAGGCTATTGTGGTACACCTACATCCTAATAATTCGATGGGCGTAAGACTTTACAAATAATACTTTATTCCTTTATATATATGTCTATTTTGAATTAACGTGCATGACTCCGGCGTTGACCGTTGACTTCCGGTGAAAATCGTTGATTTCTGGCGTTGATTGTTGACTTCTGACGTTGACCGTTGACTTCCGGCGTTGACTCGTTGACAAATAACCTAGCAGCAAGAAATAAATAACCTAGCAATAAAAGACACTCAACCTTGAGTGGTGTAGTGGTTGCATTGCTTGTCTTGCTTCCATGAGGTACCAGGTTCAAATCCTATGGGTTATAATTTTTTTATAAACAAAAAAAAAATAAAAAACCTAGCAATAAAAAACAACTAACCTAGCAGCAAGAAAGAAATAACCTAGCAATGAATACAACTAACCTAGCAGCATAAGACAACTAACCTAGCATACAACCTAGCAATAAAATACAACTAACCTAGCAGCATCAGACAATATCAGACAACTAACCTAGCATACAACCTAGCAATAAAATACAACTAACCTAGCAGCATCAGACAATTAACCTGCAATAAAATACAACTAACCTAGCAGCATCAGACAACTAACCTGCAATAAAATACAAATAACCTAGCAGCATCAGACAACTAACAATAAAATACAACTAACCTAGCAGCATCAGACAACTAACCTAGCATACAACTAACCTAGCAGCATCAGAGAACTAACCTAGCAGCAAGAAAGAAATAACCTACCAACAAAATACAACTAACTTAGCATCATCAGACTGCCTTGCAACAACACAGAACTAACCTAGCAAAAAAATCAAATGCTCTCACCTCTCTCTAGGATTCTCTCTCTACTTTTTTCCCTACCCACTTCTGCCCTCATACACCCTCTCCCACCTCACCTCAGCCAACAGCACCGCCTAGCCGGCACACCGGCCACCGCCGCCGGCGGCCTCTCCGGTCCTCTGGCCGCCGGGCCCACCTCTTTTCTTTCTCACCCCTACCCTTTCTTCTTTTAGCTCGCGTTTATGGCACCTTCAAACCCCCCCTCTTTTCCGTCAATTCCGCCACCTTCAACCCAAGCTCCGGCCGTCATTTCACCAGATATTCTCAACATTTTTAAGCTTCCAGAAGTCCAACAATTAATTGCGACTATTCTGAGCAGAAGCTCGAATCTGGATGTCGGGAATATTCACCCTTTTCTAGCCAAAAAATCGAGTTCATCCGACGGTGAAAAGTCAGATCTGGGTCCGACAGTCCAATGGCCGGTAGTTTTTGGATCAAGGCCGTCAAATAATGTCTCGCCGATCATCCCTACCACAGCCCCTGTTCAAGTTGCTACAGTCAACCCTCTCCCGCAGCTGCTCGGTGATTTGGATCCTATGCCATCTCGCCAGATGGATAATCAACATGTTACCCCAACTGGGCTCATTACCTGGCCCAAATCAGCCCATCTTAATTCTGGGCCTATTTCTGCCAACACAAACTACCAGGCCGCCCCATCCCAACCATCACATCATAAAGCCCACACCCCTCAGCCCAATTATCAGGCCACCTCTCAAGCCTTGTCCCAGACCCAGCCCGCTAACATACAGAGCAGCACATTCTCCGCTTCTCACCTTCAGTCACAGCCCGCATCGCAGTCCTCCATCCCACAAACCACCTCACATCAACAGCAAGCTACCACCGGGATCCATCAGTCAATCTCCAACCATCTCGCCTTCGCTGGCGCCGACCCTGTCGTGCCAACCGGAAAATCGCAGCAGGTCAGCTATCCTAAAGGGATGCCCAATGAATCGCCTACCACGGACGGAATACTTGGTCCCCGACCGAACTCAACCTTTCCGACCAAGTGGACTCAGCTTCAACCAACCTCAAGCCCACGACACATCCAACCCGCCCAACCCGCCTCACCCGCAAACTTCCAGGCCGCGACCAAACAAAACAGTACAACCGTCAATCTCCAAGAAGCCGACAGCACCAAACCGGTCGACGCTGATCACCTGCCATACGCCAACGCCGGCGCCATCACGGTCACCGGAGAATCCCGGCCGGCCGGCAGTCCAACGAGGTGTGTTCCGGAATTGAGTTTTACAGCGGGAATTCTCGGAACGCGGCCGAGTCCATCCTCTCCAACTGGAAAAATCGCCGGAATAGCCAACTGTGATGTCGAAATATCTGAACCGGCAATATTATATATACGAGAAGATGGTGTGGTCGTTGAAAAACCGAGCAAGACGGCCGCGGCCATCTTGTCCGGACCCTCTCCGAACGGGACACCGTCGACGGGCCCCCCAACGGTAAACCCCGCTGCACCCGGATCTCTGCCGGACACTTCCACTGGCCCGCTCTCTTTCTGAGAAGCTATTACGGGGAAGAGAGATGACGTTTCGGGCGGAAAGATTAACCCGCGGCCGATACCCAAGGAGTTTATCTTTAACGGGGACTATGACCACGCTTGCGGGACCATCATCCGCTCGGAGGGGAACAGAGTGAAGGTCCGATTCTCACAGGCCGAAGCTGACACCCTCGCAGGTAAGTTAGCGAACACACTGGTCTTTAAGTTCACCTATGCTATCCCTCCCCCCCGAGACCTAGTTGCTGGATTAGGAAAATTGGGATTTAAGGGTAGGTTCTCATTTAAGTGGTATAACTTCAATCATCTTCTAGTCACTTTTAATCTCTCCGAAGATTATAATGAGGCATGGCTTAGGACTTCTATTTCTGTGTGTGGATGCCCAGCTAGGGTATTCAAGTACACTTCCGGGTTCAACCCGAAGACGGAGACGCCGGTCGACCCCGTGTGGTGCCGCCTCCCTGGCCTTCCATCACATCTGTATGACCGAGATTCCATCACCACACTTGCTAAGTGTGTCGGAAAACCGGTCCGCATTGATGCCCCGACTGCTCTCCAGTCCAGGGCTAATATGGCGCGGTTCTGTGTCGAGATTGATCTTGGAGTGGAGCCTATCCACGAGATTGAGATTGAGCAAGGTTCGGAGACCTTTGCTCAGCGGGTGATCTACGAGAAGATCCCCATTTTCTGTTCCGCCTGCAGTCATGTTGGTCATATAGCGGCAGACTGCTATATCAGTGGCAATAAGCCACGACCCGCTCCACCTCAGCGCCGTCTTACGGCCCAGCTGGGACCCTCCAACAGCCAGAGGGAATCGAAGGGAAAGGGCAAAGGCCCTCTCCAGACACTTGGGTCCCCAAAGGGGGCCACGGATAATGGCAAGGCGAAGAGGGACGCCATTGCCCAAACTGGGAAGGATGCTCATCCTGACCAGTCAGACAGATTGATCATAATTGGGCCCAAGGCCAAGGCTACGGGCTTTATTCCCAGAGAGACACTTCAGTCGGCCTTCAAGGCCAAACACTCGTTCTTTGCACCTTTCTCCCCTGAGTCAAAGGATGAGGCTGAGCCTTCCTCTAGGGACCCACACGGTCTCTCGAATCTTGGCCTTTTAGAGGACGACGACCTCCTAGTAGATGATCTAGAGCAGCCGGCCACTTCGCCCACTGGCCTGGCCACCCATTTATCTCATGACAGCATTCGTGATGCTGTTCCTTTGTCTGTCCTCCCACATAGCCAGGATTGCCCTCTGGAGATGAGGACAGCTCCTGCCACCGCTTCCTCTAAAGGGGAATTACCGGCTCACCTCCCCTCTGCGGAGATTGAGATTTCGACTGAGCCTATAGCTCTCCAGCCACACTCTGACGGCGAGCACCTGAGTGCTCTGCCGGATGGAGTAACTTCCCCTCCCCTCTCTGAGCAGGCATGCGGTCTTAACCGCGCTCAGCACGACGTCTCGTGCGAGAGTTTTGCCTCCAGTGCTTTCGTGCACCATGACAGACAGGAGGCATGCCCGGACATGGGGCAGGCACCTAGTGTCAGTCTTGGTCAGACTGCTCTGCCTGACGATTCGCAGGCCACGAGCGCTTTCCGAGGGCGTTCCCCCTCGAATACCATACCCACACCGCGCATGACGAGGCGGACCGTTTCTCCGGTTCTTCGTCGATCCTCTCGCCACCTACCCCCTTCCTCAGGTGGTCTGACTCAGCCTCGCCACAGGCGGACCCTGTCCGGTGGCTCTTCTGATTGCTGATATGTCTATCACGTCCATTATTTGGAATGGACGGGGACTGGCTAATAGGGCCACTCTCGCTCACCTTCGCTCTCTCATTCGTGATCATAGATTGGATTTTGTCGGCTTTATTGAGCCGATGATTCGCACCCCTGACTTTGACTATTTCTCACGTCGTCTTGGTTTCCATTCGGGCGTGGGTAACATTTCTCATAAGATCTTCTTCTTCCACTCACGTGACTACACTTGTCGGGTCCTCCGGGACACCGATCAGGTGCTTCATGTCGAGCTCTCTGCTGCCCATCTCCCTGAGCCCATATTTCACACTTTGGTTTACGCCAAGTGTAATAGATTCGGGAGACACGATCTGTGGGGCACCCTGTGTGAGATTGCTGAGAGTATGGAGGGATTGCCATGGATGGTTAGTGGCGATTTCAACATCTTTCTGCACCCCGATGAGCGTGTGGGTGGCTGCACGGACCGGTCCCGGGAGATGTGGGACTTTACTCAGACTGTGGTGGACTGTGAGTTGATAGATGCTGGATGTAAGGGTGAGCCCTTCACGTGGGTTAAGGACGACCTCAAAGAGAGGCTCTTTGGTCTCTGAAGCGTGGTCGAAGGTGTTTGCGGTCACGACCGTCACGCATCTCACTCGATTTGGGTCTGATCATTCACCACTTCTCATTAGGTGTCGCTTCTCGAGCACTCCCCGCCACGCTTCTTTTAGGTTCCAGAACATGTGGGTTCGCCACCACTCTTTCCATGACACTGTCAGGGATTCCTGGCTTCAACCGACTGGGCTCATAGGGATGCGCAATCTCTAAGCTAAGCTCGGCAGATTACGACGTAGATTGAGACAGTGGAATTGGGATGTTTTTGGAAACCTCCATCAGCGCCTTTCTGCGGCTCAGAGTGCGCACGCGGAGGCTGAGCGGGCCTATGACCTGGATCCCACTCCGGAGAATAGGACTGCGATGCACCGCTGCCACGCCGAGTACCAGCTCCGACTCCTTATGGAGGAGGATTTCTGGAAGCAGAAGGCGGCCGTTCGCTGGGTGGCAGAGGGCGAGCGGAACACTAGGTTCTTCCAGGGCTTCGTTAGACAGAAGCGTGCTAAGTCGTACATCCATAGTATTGAGGCAGATGGGTCATCCCTGACCCAGAAGTCTCAGATTCGGGAGTCAGCTGTTACTCACTTCCAGACCCTCTTCACCTCTGACAGATGGTCCCTCGTTGCCCCGACCGTCTCTCTCTTCCCTACCATCCCTCCTTCGGTCGACCTTGTCGACCTCTGTGAGCTTCCGAGCAGGGAGGAGGATAGGGATGCTGTTTTTGGGATTGATCCCAACAGCGTTTCTGGCCCCGATGGGTTCTCTTCCCTCTTCTATCAGGTCTGCTGGGATATAGTCGAGCCTGATGTTGAGGAGGCGGTATTGGATTTCTTCACCGGTCACCGGATGCCGGATTCCTTCACGGCTACCTCTATCGTCTTGATTCCCAAAAGACCCAATCCGAGCTCTTGGTCCGACTACAGGCCCATCAGCCTGTGTAACGTGACCAATAAGCTTATTTCAAAGATTCTTAACGACCGTCTTTCCCCTATTCTCCCCTCCCTCATCTCTCCGAACCAGAGTGGCTTCGTCAAGGATCGGGTCATTAGTGATAATATACTTTTGGCCCAGGAGATGATCCACGATATCTCCCATGCAGACTGGAAGCGGGCTCCGAACATTGCGCTGAAGCTAGATATGGCTAAGGCGTATGATAGAGTGGAGTGGCCGTTTCATAGGGAGGCACTGGCTAGGATGGGATTCCCGGAGCGATTGATCAGCTTTGTAGAGGCGTGTGTGGAGCATTGCACGTTCTCGGTCCTGGTTAATGGCAGCCCCACAGATTTTTTTCCCTCATCTAGAGGCCTTAGACAGGGAGACCCCCTTTCCCCATCCCTTTCTGTTCTTGCGGCGGACTACCTCTCTCGCTGCCTCGACGGCTTTATCCGCGACTATCCTTAGATGACATATAGCACCCGTGGCTATGGTTCCCCCGTCTCGCACTTATCTTATGTGGATGACATCATCATCTTCACTCGTGCGGATGATGATGGGCTGATCGAGCTTATGCACCTTCTGGAGCATTACAGCTCGGTTACCGGCCAGCTGATCAGTGTGCAGAAGAGCACCTTCACCCTTTCCTCCTCTAGCGCGGACAGGTGGGCTCAGCGAGTCCACGAGATCACTGCCTTTGCGCACCGCGACCTTCCCATTACCTACCTTGGTGCCCCTTTATATAAGGGCAACCTCACGAGAGCGCTCTTTGCGGGCATCAGGCAGAGGATTATTTATAGGATTTCTGGTTGGTCGCATAGACATCTTTCGTTCGGTGGTCGGCTTGCTCTGATCAAGAGCACCCTTAGCTCCCTTCCGCTTCACTTACTTATGGTCCTCGACCCTTGACGAGATTGACCAGATCATGGCTCGTTATTTCTGGGGTTACGAGGATGGTTCGGGGAGGGAGAGATGTACCCACTGGGTGAGTTGGGACTCCATCTGCCGCCCTCTCCCTGAGGATGGCCTTGGCATTCGTCGCCTTAGGGATATTGTTACTGCCTTCTCATACAAGTTGTGGTGGCGCTTCAGGGAAGGAAAGTCGCTTTGGGCCCAGTACCTTCGCGGCAAGTACTGCTCTAGACGCGCCAACTACCCTTGTTGGGTAATGGCGGTTGCGCATGATAGCAGACAGTGGCAGCGTCTTATTAGGGTTGGTAGGCGAGCCTAGGATCACATTTTTTGGGTTTTGGGGGTTGGCGAGGTTAGTTTCTGGGATGAGTGGTGGTTAGGTGATAGGCCGTTGTCTAGTGATAGGCAGGTGTCGCATTCCCCCTACCTGCTTGTGCTCGACCTTTGGACGGATGGGTCGTGGGATAGGGGGAAGCTTGATAGAGAGTTGGGCTCTGGGACGGGTTTTAGTGAGCAATTTTTAGACAGGATCCAGCAGATACCCATCTCGGGGGACGGTTCGGATGGTATGAGGTGGAGACTTACATCATTGGGTGTGTTTTCTACTACCTCGGCTTGGGAGCAGATCAGGCTGAGAGATCGGCCGAATCTTCTCTTCGGAGCCATCTGGAGCGACCTTTTCACCCCTACCATTTCTATTTTTCTTTGGCGCCTCCTCTTGCGCCGGATACCCGTGGACACTGTGTTACATACGAGGGGGATCTCCTTCCCCTCCCGATGTGTGTGTTGTTCTGAGACCGGACGTCATGAGACCAAGACCTTTACCCACCTTTTTCTAGAGAGTGAGATTGTGAGGAGAGTGTGGGAGCATTTTGCTACTTGGACTCATATATCCCTACCCTCCACAGACAGTTTTTTTGAGCTTATGAGTTTTTTCTCACAGAGCACACACTTTAGACACGTGAGCTTCCTCATTCCTTGTCTGATCCTTTGGTTCACCTGGACGGAAAGGAATAGTGCGAAGCATAGGGATATTACTTTCTTGCTTTCTCACATTGTTTTGCAGGTGGAGAGACACGTTTCGCTCCTCACAGCGTTGGGCAGGCATTCTGCATGTGAATGGACAGGCTGCACGCCACCGCACCGCTACAGGGTGGCTCCCCCTCCGCCTGTTCGGTCCCCTCGGCCCAGAGCTGTTGTTTGGCTTTGACCCGACTCTCCTTGGGTCAAGCTGAACACCGATTGATCTTTTGATCGCCATAGCGGTACTGCCGGAGGAGGAGGCTTGATCCGGGACCACAGTGGAGCTCTTATCACCGCCTTCCACACATCCCTTCAGGCATCCTCGAGCTACGATGCAGAGATTCAGGCATTACAGATTGGCTTTCAGATTGCTGCCGACCTCTCTAGTCATATTTGGATTGAGCTGGACGCAGCGGCTATCGTCATCCTCCTGGCCTCGGGTCATCAGGGCTCGTGGCAGATTCAACACCCACTTATGTGCATTAGAGATCTACTTCGGTCTGTCCATTACAGGATCACACACATCTTCCGTGAGGGGAATAAACCTGCTGATTACCTTGCCAGTCTTGGCGCTACCATACCAGACACGCACACGTATCATACCTACACTGCTCCACTCCGTCTTCGCACGCTAGTTCGGATGGATCAGCTGGGATATCCATCGTTTCGATTCCAGTAGATTAGTTTTCTAGTTTTGGTCTTCTCAGACCATCCATTTATTCCGGGCACCTGTTAGCCCGATGACAGACCTTGTTCTATTTTCATTTTCTGTTTTCGTTTCTGTTTGGATTGTGAGACTATGTTGACACTTTGGGCCCCAGTTTCCGGGTCTTGATCTATGTACATGTTGGGGATCCTACCCAATCCCCCGCCCTTCCGGGGCGTTGTTTGTTTAAAAAAAAAA
>BKCP01006682.1:150805-188920 GCA_008636005.1 Striga asiatica | reverse complement strand
ATATATATATATATATATATATATATATATATATATATATATTTAGAGAGAGAGAGAGAGAGAGAGAGAGAGGATTGTGCTCTGGTGATAAAATAAAAATATATTATAACCATTAGATCGAATGGTCTAATGACTAAAAAACTAAAATTATATCTTCATTAAGGGTAACCACCGTCCACTCACACACATCCAATGTATAGTTGCCACGTGGCCGATCTGATGCCACTATCCCATCACCCACCCGAGCTACCCCCACACTCCCCTCTCTCTCTCTCTCTCACACACACACACATAACAAACCCGCACACACACCCCATACACACACTTTACACGGGATAATCACATACACACAACGCACCGGTTGTCGTTGTCTGCCCCGTTCCATCGCCATCCGTCGCCGTCAGACCGCAGTTGGCGTAAGTCCGCCCCCGCCGCCGGTCCGCGCCTCCCGCCCGTACTTCTCTGTGAGATCTGGAGGGTCGACGGGAGTTCTCATTTCAGCAATCGTACGCTGACGGGATCCAGCGTCGACTCCTGTACGCCACCTTCTCTGCCACCGCCTGCTAGACGCGCCAACCCCCGGTTCAGATGATGTCGACGGAGCCCTCACCATGTTCACAATCCTTCCGGCGGTTTCGAACGACGGCGAAAATAACCTCGGCTCTTCCGGCAACACCAACCGACGCAACCACTCTCTTCATCCCGAGTGATTTTATAGCCGTATTGGCCGGATATACGTGAATGTTGATTTTGAATTTGGGGGCTGCTTATTGAGAATTTGATAATTGCTAAGGACTCAATTGAAATTTCAATATTTTGTTTATATTCAATTTAGCCCATGTGCCAAATCTATAATTTATGAAAACTATATAATAAATATTATTTTTTATATATTTCTTTATACTTATATTATATATATTATATAATATTTTTTTAATCAAACAATAATATAAAAATATTAAAATACAAAATATACATTTATAATAATAATAAAAATATTTTAATTATTTAAGTTAACTCGATTAATCAAACAAATATTTCAATTATTTGTTTAAAAATATTATTTTTTATATATTCCTTTATACTTATATTATATATATTATATAATATTTTTTTAATCAGATAATAAAATAAAAATATTAAAATCCAAAATATACGTTTATAACAATAAAAAATATGTTCTAATTAATCAAACAAATATTTCAATTATTTATTTAGTTCAGTTTTAGTTTAAATTTGCACATAAGAGACACCTGACTGAATGCACAATAATTTTAAACATTATGCACGTAAGTGATTGTTAAAATGCACTATAACGTTAGACCAAATGCATATTAAAACATTTGAGAAACATTGGCATAACAATATGCATTTTTTACAAATATTAAATTCTAGGTTATTTCGTTACAATTTTCACCTTATTTACAAAATAAATAAATAAATAAAATAACGAAACCTCTCGCTTCTCCTACCCCCTTTTCCCAAATCAACAAAACCCTAATAAAATTGCCGGTTTGCCTCCCTTAGCTGCCGTCAGAGTTTGCCGGTGGACGGTGCTCCGCCGGTCGTCCATGGCGCTAGGTCTCATCGATTGTCGCACGCCGTGGGATTCTGGCCGATACTTCGTCAGAGTCCCTGTTCTCTGCGATGGCAGCCGAGATGTCGGGGTGTTAGTGGTCGGTGTATCGCGGCGCCGGTGGGTGGTCGTGGCTGGGGTCGCTGCGTCGTGGCTGTGTCGGGATGTCTCTTCTCTCCAGGTTCGGCGGCGGCTTCTCTGCAGTTCTTTGGTTTCTGCCAGTTGACTCGCGACTTTCGGTCGCAGGTATTTTGGTGAAGCTGAGGAGATGGGAAGTGGTTCGTCTTTGGGGCTGGGAGGTGAGCCGGTCGTCCGTTCGGGCTGTGTCGGAGTGGCCACGCTGGGTTGCTTCGTACCCCTTACCTCCCTTGTGTCGCTGACTTTGTGGCCGAGGGAGGCCGGCAGTCTCTGGAATCGGGTAGTGGTGTTAGACGTTTTCGGGGAGGTGTCGGACTAGGCTAGTGGTGTTAGCCGGTTGAGGGGCGGTTGTGACTTCCTACGGCTGGAGTGCGGGTCGGTTTTTTGGATTGTTTTTGGGGCTCGGGTCTTCGTCTTGCTAGGCTTTAGGCAGTGGCGGGCGAGGTTCCTGCGCTTTGGATCTCTCCTCGGAGTCGGCTTTGTCTGCTGTCAATCTCGGATGTCTCTGCTGAGGGAGGGTTGTTTCTGTTTTGCGTTCTTTGTAGTGTTTTGCTTTTGATTTGTTTGGTTTGTTTGTTCCATCTTGTGTTTTTAGTTTGGGCCGTTGGCCTCTGTGAGCTCGAGTGTGACCTTATTATCCTGTTGGGATCCCACACTCGGGCATTACCCTGTTGGGGCCGTTTCTTTTTCTTTTTCTTTGTTCTTTTCATTCTCCCTTTGGGAGCGTTTAGGGTTGGTTGTGTTTTGTGTTCTAGAGTATTAGTATTACCCCGTTGAGGTCGGTTCTAGGCGGACGGTTCTAGTTGTGTGCTTTCTTAGTGTCTGTTTGTCTGTTCTGTTTGTGTGATGTGTTTTTGGGTTGGGCTCTTCGCCTCTGTGCCCCCGAGTGTCAATCGGTGCGCCCGAGTGTCACTTTATTACCCTGTTGGGGTCGGACACTCGGGTATTACCCTAGTGGGGTCCGACACTTGGGTGTTACTCTGTTGGAGTCTTGTAGTTGTGTTAGTCGTTTGTGTTGTTTGTTAGTTTTTTTTCTAGCATGTTTGCTAGCCGGTATTCTAGGCGGGCTTCTAAAGACCTGTCCTCCCTTTTTCTTTGTTTTTTTTCAGCTGTTGGCTGCTGTATATTTGCACTTTTGTGCTTTTCGATTTATAATATTTCTATCGATATATATATTATTTATGATCATCAAACAATAGTATAAAAATATTAAATATATTCATATTATATAAATAAATTGATAAATGCAAAACTAATCTTGGTTGAAATACACGTCATTAAAGTTTTCTAATATTGAGATGCACATAAAAATACCCGCTCAATGTACTGCACAATAATGTTTGACGAACTGCACATTCATGTCAGTGGAAATGCACATTATCAATTTTTTATTTTATATAGTATTTTCAACTAAAAATATTATAAAATATTAAATATAAATACTAAAATGCTAAATAAATATTAGTTTGTTCCTTTCGGTTATTTTAGTTTCGGTTAAAATTTTCAGTTTGTATATCAATATTATAGTCTAGTATTACTGTAAAACATTTTTAATGGCAACATAAACATTATATATTATGCATTTTAAGAAACATTGTTGTTCATTTATTAAACTTTGATAAATTCTAAATTTAACCCATGAACTCAATTGCAATATATTTAAATTGTAGAAATTATAATTAAGTCTTTATAATATATTAAATTTTCCATAAAAGCCCCCTAATTCAATTTCGTCGATCTTAGCCCCGTCTGTCTAATCATATCAGCATCGTCCATGTCGCCGGTGAACCTCCCGGTCGTTCTCAGCCCCGCCAAGAAATCATCAGTGGCCGTCTCTCGGTTACAGCCTTTCACCCGCGCCAAAGCACCGCACAAAGATCACCTTCACTGCCATGGTCGTCGCTTCTTCCAGTCGCGATCACCTAGCTCATCGTCTCTTACCACAGTCGCAGTCGCCTTTCTTCCACCGTCCGCCACCGACATCGACCAACTAGTTAGGGTTAGGGCTGCCCGAATCATTCTGCAATTTCATATCAAATCAAAACCGAAATTTGAGAACCCAATCACCGATGGTCAGTGGCTGATGGAGGGAGGACGACGTTGATGGGAACTCCGGATGACGGACCATACAGCAGCGTCGACGGTGGACTGTCGGAGCTACGGTAGAAAAAGGTGTTGCTCGAGGAAGACGGTGATGGCTGTGAACCGGCGGTGACGATGGATGAACGACCGCTGTTGACGTCGGATTTGGTCAGACGAGTGGCGGATGGCGGTGGTCTGTGAAGGCGGATGGTTGCTCGCCGCTGCAATCGGGAGAGAAAAAAATTGGGTAAGTTGTGTATGTATTATGAGAGAGAGAGAGAGAGAGAGAGATGGGGTAGGAGAAGAGTTAGTGGTCGGCCCGGTTTGATTAGTTGGTGTGTATGTAATGACCAATTTATTCCTATTAAATGATCAAAGATGTACATTTGACCATAATGTGTATATTTGTTTACTATATTGCTATTACTAATTGACCATTATTTATCAAATTTTGACTTTATTTTAACCATTGATATGATGTATCCAATTACTCAAATTCATTTTCATTTCTTTCATTGTGCTGCTTTCTTATTTAAGTACACTTCTATATATATACCATTGGATACATTATATCAATGACCATGATCAAATCAAAATTTAATAAATAATAGTCAATTATTAATGGTAATATGCTAAATAAACATACATATACTGGTCAAATGATATATTTGACTATTAAGTAGGGATAAACTAGTCAATATACATTCCAACTCACCCACCACTTGCGGGCCCCACCCATCCCACCCTAGCCACCCCACCCTAGTTCTCCTTTCCACACAGAACACGCACAAAAAGACATTCCACACACTCAGCCATACACATCGCCGGACCGCCCGCCCCGCCGCAGCCGCCCAGTTGATGCCGACGTCGCTGGAGCGCCGACCCACCGCAGCCGTTCCAACATATTTGCCGGTGGACTGCCGTTGCCCATGTTCCGTCGTCTCAGCCGCGAAGACACAATTCTCGCACCATATATACACGCACAGATACCATATATACACGCACAGACACAATTCTCGCACACATCCCCGGTCGCACTCAGCTACAAGACCGCTCCCGACGCTCGCCGTCCGCCGCCATCTACCACAGCCTTCATCATCTGCCGCCGCATCTTCTCTCTGTCAGTCTTTTCTCATCAGCTCTCTCACACCATATATCTTCTCTCCAATGCACCGGCCCGCACTGCCATCTGAGATGGGATTTTGGGTATTATGTTTCTTTTTTGAAAATTTGACAATTATAAGGGGCCTGCTTGCAATTTTATTAATTTTTATATATTACAATTTAGTATGTGAGACAAATGTGTAATTCAATAAAAGTACGATACATACAAACTATGCATACATAAAATGCACATTATCGTATGCGAAAATGCACATTAAAAAGAACTAGTATAATTTTACGAAATTATATAATTGTTCACCGGTAGTTTATACATTTAGAAAATTTTCCAAAGAAAAGTATATATTTATATAATTTAAATGAAAAAATATTAAAAACTAATATAAAGTATAAAAAAATAAAAAATAATATTTATTATATAGTCAAGATGTATTCTTATTTCTTTCATTCTCAGTGGAGCATATCCCTGTATATATATATATATATAGTTGAGATCATATAAGAATGGTAGATAGTGAAAGAAATGAGAACAAATCTGTACCATTAGATCAAAGATATCAATGGTCATGATCAAGTCAAATTTTAAATTTGGCAGTCAAATATGTAATGACAATTTCGTAAATAAGTGTACATTTTCTGGTCAAGTGTAGAAATTTGACCACTCAATAAGGCCATTTTTGTCATCTCACACAATTCCCACACTCCACCTACTTCGTGGGTCCCACCATCTCTCTTCTCTTTCACACACAAATACAGACACACACGGTTATCACTTTTCACACACACACACACACACACACGCCCGTTAGCCACGTCGGTCCACCCCAAGCTTCACGCCAGACACCAGTCCCTACCACCGCTGCACACCAGTCTACCGGTGACGTTGACATTGTCTCTAACCTCGCCGGAAGCAAAACCCGTCGCAGTCAACAACATCCAATAGCTCTGCCACCTCCGCTGCTAGTCTCACTGGTCCTGCCACCTGATGCCCGCATCCTTGCCTCCGCCACAACTTTCATCTTCCGCCACCGTTATCGTCGGAGTATGAGGCGTCACCGGAGAATGAGAAATCTTGGTTTGGGTAGAGACCGAGCATGATAGGCGTGACGCCTAGGTTGGGTGGGCCGGCGGATCTGGTGGTGGACGGCGGTGTGTTGGTGGCATCCGGCGACAGTGCTGGTGGCCAGCATGGGACGAGCTTGTGTGTGTGTGTGTGTCTTAAAAGTGTGTGAATTGTGTGTAAGTTGGGGTTTGTTTTTGAGAATCTAATGAGAAATAGGGACATGATCTCAATTTTATAAATTTTCGTATATTACATTTGGTACATGGGTCAAATTTGTAATTATTCAAAATATAATTAGTATTTTAACATTTTTATTAAATTATTTTTTTTTTATTTTTATATAGTTCGGTAGTTCTGTTATTTTGGTTAAGAAAAGTTGACATCGAACCAAAATATTTGAGTTTTTAAAGTAAAAAAATAAATAAAAAATAATCAAATCAAAATATAAATTTTTGAACCGATAAATTTAGTTCGATCGGTTTCATTCGAGATTGTGCAATCTAATAGGCATTAATATGAAACTCGTCCAACATTCTTGTGCACACATAGCGCATGCTTTTTAATGATTTGTCACAATCCAAACTAAAACCAAACTCAAATTAGTCAGTTTATTCGATTGGTTACTGATTATTTTGGTTAATCGAAATAATTTAAATGATTTATTATTTATATTTATAAAAATATAGTTAGTATTTTAATATTTCTATTTAATATTTTATATTATTTTTGGTTGAAAAGGAATAATATATAAATATCAAAATCAATAATTTGCATTCCCAAAGGCACTAACCTGCATTTCGCATAACATTAATGTGCAATCTATTAGCGGGTATTTTTTATGTGCATTTCAATTTTATTTCATATTTTTATATTATTTTCTTGTTGAAAACAAATAATAATATATATATAAAATATAAAAATAATATTTGTTATGTAGTTCGATCGGTGCTGTTGTAGCAAATTATATTTTTACCGAGTACGGGATGACTCCCGGCCTCGGGTCGATCTCTCTAAGAAGGCAGTTTGGAATCTAGAGTTGATGTTGATCTCGCGTAAAACAAAAATAAGACCTAAACATTCAAGAAGGAGGTTTGAACTATCAACTAAGAAATAACAAAAAAATGCGAAATTAGAAACCGGCTCAAAAACATGAATCAACAATGATAAAGAAGCTAGGGAGTCGGGGATAATCGTTTTGGTTCAAAACACAATTAACGGGCAAGTGATCACTCGGTTAAAGGACTCGAATAAACTACTCGTTCAGAGAAAGGACTCGCATAACCTACTCGTTTAGAGATTCATCCTCAATAACTTTTCGTAACAAGAGAATAAACATGAATGACAAATTAACAAGTCGTTTAACGCATAGGCAATACAGTTACGAACAAGCCTATTTTATACAAGTCTAGATCGATCAACTCCTCCCCTTTTGATTCTAAGAGTTGATTAATTTAGACTAGAATGTGGTTAATCAGCTAGTTTATTAGAATTAAGAACATCAAACCCGAATGAATCATATTTAATTGAAAATCAATTTTCAAGTTGAAGTGTCATTCTTCAACAACATTCAACATTCAAGGATGATAATTAAAAACCCCTTTTAAAATCAACTTGCATAAATTGAATGATCAACAAGCACGTAAATCACAATCGAATCCATAACATTATCCTCTATCCACAGCAAATCGAATTAGCTACTCATATTGAATTCAAACAATCGTATTCATAGATAAGATGAAAATGAAAACTTATTATTGATAGAGAAACGAAATGTTGAATCCGAGATACAAGCTTAATCCAAAAACAAGGTGAAATCTCAGATGGAAACCAAGATCTAAGTTGCTGACGCCCTCAGCCGTAAGGAAAGGGGCGAGTTGACCTGTATGATCACCTAACAGCGTCAGCTCATTCGAGAGTTCGCTCGGATGCAGTTAGAGGTCGTCGAATCACCTCCCAAGTTGCCAGTTGTGGGAGGAATTCGAGCGATGAGAACTGAGCCCATGCTTAGAGACAGGATCCGGCGGGATCAAGCCTTTGATGAACTCGTTCGCTCGATGGGGGCTAAGATTCATGCCGGAAGAGTAGAGGGGTTTTACCGAGGCACAAATGGTGCTTTGGAGTACAAGGGAAGGATCGTTGTGCCAAACATGGAGGCCCTGAAGAAGGAGATCTTAACTGAGGCGCATAGTGCTCCATACTTGGCACACCCCGGTAGCACCAAGATGTATCATGACTTGAAAAGGTCGTTTTGGTGGAAGGGGATGAAGCGAGATGTCACCGAGTTTGTTGAGAAGTGCTTGATTTGCCAGCAAGTGAAGGCTGAGCACAAGGTTCCACCGGGTCTCTTACAGCCTTTAGAGATCCCGCAGTGGAAGTGGTAGAAGCTGACCATGGATTTTGTCATGAGACTACCAATGTCGCAGGAGCACCATGACGCAGTATGGGTTGTTGTGGACCATCTGACGAAGTCAGCCCACTTTATACCCGCCAGGATGGACATGTCCATGGAGCAGTTAGCCGAGACGTATCTCCGTGGAATTATTCGACTTCACGGCGTTGCTGCCGAGATTATATCAGATAGAGATCCTCGGTTTACTGGCCAATTCTGAGAGAGTCTGAACGAGTCCATGGGGACGAAGTTGAAGTTTAGCTCTGCATATCACCCGCAGACCGATGGACAGTCGGAACGGACCATACAGACGCTTGAGGACATGCTCCGAGCTTGTGTTCTAGAGCGTGGTGGTTCGTGGGAGAAGTTGTTACCCACTGTGGAGTTTGCCTACAACAACAGCTATCACTCGTCGATCAAGATACGCCGCTCGAAGCTTTGTACGGTCGCAAGTGCCGCTCACCCCTTTATTGGGATGAAGTCGGTGAGAAACAGATTCTCGGTCCCAAGTTGAGGGTCAAAAGACCCTCTGCCCTTGGCCGCTCGTGTGCACACCCCCATTTGGATATTAAGGCCCTTGGCCTCCATCGGGCACTAGGTGGAATATTAAGGCCCTCGGCCTCCATTCCTGGGAGATATACCTGTCTCGAACATACCTCAGTCATGGTACAAATATTATAGATGATGTAGAATCCAGTACATGATCCCCACACTGACCAGTACTGAAAGAAAGAAAAGTTTACAATTTAAGCTCTTATATATTGATGCTCATGATATGTTATTATTAATACTGTTTTATTCAGTACTGGTTCTTGTGGAGCATAGTGGTTTGCTCACGCCCCCATTGTGTTTTTCAGGTGACGGAGTCGAGTATGCAGGGTGAGCATATGCGTGGCAAGCATGGTCATGATAGTCGAGGACATGTTTACCTACATTTTATGTCCTAGTTTTATGATCATGTATTATTCGGATATGTATGCATGTATACTGTATTTCCGATATGCTTCCGCTAGCCAGACTTAGACAGTGCGAGACAATCAGACATTACATGTGTGATTCCATTTTCCATAGCGGATTGATTGGTTGCATGTTTTACGTATGTCTGTGAGTAAGTTAAGCAAGTTTTTACCTGTGACATCCCGCAATAAGTTAGTATTTTCGAAAACCAGCTCGCACGACCTTTCGAAAATAAAAGCAAAAATTTTACTCTGATTTTTCAAAGCTAGTAAGGCGGGGTGTGACAGACGCTCATGGGATTCGTAATGGTCAAACGTCTTTAGCTACAGTCGTGGCTTACAGCCGTAGGAGTCATGGCTTACAGCCGTAAAGCAGACTAAGCCCTTATTCCATTCGTCCTTTCAGTCCTCATGGCGGGCATCTCACTTCCAGAACACGATCGATCACTTGCTTCTTCCTTTTAGTCAGGAGTTCAGTCGCTTCGCTTGGATTAATATGCAAAGGGAAATTAAAGAAGAAGACTGAAAAAAAGGTCTCAATTTGAAGCCCTTTTATCGCGTTCTTTTGTACCCCTTTGACTGATTGTACCTCAGAAAAGAGAGGAGTGAAATACTGACTTTCCCTTCCTGTTTTTTATCTACCCTTGGATCCAATAAAATACAAAAAAAAGTCTAATAAAAGAGGAAAATAGGTATGACGTAATATGGTAGTCGAGATCACCTAAAAGAGGTTTCATAAAAACAAATCGGGCAAGTGAAATAACAGACCCTCTTTTTTAAGCTATGAGACGGCGGCTACTGTTTATGGGTAGGGATGCTAGAGAAATGTGAGGCTGGTTGTGTCAGTCTTGAAATATAAAGCGGAGACTAAGAGGGAGGTCAGTGAATTCTGCAGGCTCTCCTTGTGATAGGGCGCAGGCCTGACCAGAAACCCTCTTAGGAAAAGAAGAAAACTAACTTTGCAACCTGGAGGGCTCCCCTGGGTACAAATCGAAGATCGAATCAAAGATAAAACTAGGAAACGATTGAGCCTTTAATCAAAGACCAACGCTGACTCTTGGATGTCGCTAACTGGGGATAATAAATAGAGGCTATGGACCTCCCCTATCGCTAACTTGCCCCGCTAGACGCTAGGCTTGGGTTTGGCTAACTTAGTTGTACCAGCTTTATAGGGTCAGCCTATTCAAGCGAATACAGATCTAAGGATAGAAACGACTGGGAACTACCTAGCACGCGATACTTCGAAGAACCATGGCTCCATACCCTTAATGAACTGGAGCTTCGAAGAATCAATCTTTTTGGAACTTGAGATCGAACTAAAGACTGAACGGATAGAATGGAAAGAACGGATATAAGGAAAGGGAAAGGGGAATAAAACAGGGATATAGGACAGAAGGAAGGAAGGAAGGGAAGGGCAGATCAGACACCGGGAACGAGCTAGGGCACGGGAAGGAAAGGGGACGTCTGTGGGTATTAATAGGGCCTCGCGGCATAAGAGGGGGGATGGTTCCCCCTCCTACCGCTACGGCCAAGTCAGAAGTTTGGCGCTGAAAGTGAGCTCCTAGAAAGATGCTCGCTTATCGTTCCATCCCTCGATGGAAGGAGGGAGGTCACTTGCACCGCCGTGACCGAGCTTTCTTGGTTTACTAGGAAAGTAATTCTTTATGGCTGCTCTTTTCGGACTGTGAAGTTCACTCCAGGAACGCTATCGGGTTTCTGTCCCTTCCTTTCGAGGCCAGGGAGGCTCCAATTATAGTGTTCGCCGCCTTCATTGGTTTAATAGTTGTCAGATTCGCTGCCAACGATTAAGTCCAATTACGATCGCCCTCCCTGGTCCCTCGTTACCGCCCCAAGTACCTTGTGGACCGAATTGCTGCGGGTTGTTGGACAACCCTTGTCCCCAGTCGTGCCTCTTGCGGAAGGGACAACTCCCATTTTTCTAAACTTTTGAGAGCTAGCCTTTTGGGCTCATTTTCTCATGCTGCTTAACATTGTAAGTCAAAAATCTTGTCTTAGTGTGGAGCGTAAGACTGGTCGTTTTTATTTCGCTGAGCATTCTTATGAACCCAGATCAGATTGTGTGAGTGCCAAGCGTACGGTCCCTTACCAACCGATAAAGAAACCTTGTTCCTCCACCCCATCTTCGAACCCTTGGTCGGCTTACTTCATCCCCTGGTAAACTGCTTTAGTTTAGTAGTCTGACTTTTCTACTCCTCTCCTGAGCGTCGACTAAGTCCGTACCGGGTAACAAAGTGCTTCCCCTTTTCCCTTTGTTCTGGTAATGCTCCTTCATTCGGTCGCTCCTCCGTACCTTACTGGAAAATAAAAAGCTAAGCTAGTTTCTTCCCTCTTCAAACCTCCTGTTTCTTAACTAAAGTTTTTTGCTGGTAAAGCAAACAAAAACCTCAGGGACTCTAGCACGGCCCTCTGGTCTCCTACCCCCTTCTTGCCCTTGGATAAAATAAGTATCCCAATGAGAGAGGTCTCGCAAAGTTTCACCCAACGAACGAAGTGAAACGAAGTTCAGTCATAGAAGCCTATAAATCTCCTCATCTGTAGTGATCGATAAATATTCGCCCTTCTTTTCTTTACAGGCTTAAGGGTTGAAGTCACAGAATCGATGGTGGTAGAGATATGCTGTATGTTACTGACTTGTGCAAAGGTCAATCATATCGAACCTGGCTTACCGAAAATTACCTGAAAAGCCGACTTACTGCAAATTATATAAATATAATAATATCCGATTTATTTTAAATAGTCGAGCTCGGGAATAACCGAAAAACCAAGCCGCATTAAACCGCACGACCCGAACCTTCGGCCCGTGCGCCCCAGCCCAAAACCGGCCCCTCCATCTCTATTCCGTGCGATGAGTGTGTGAGTATTTTCTTGTGTATCAAGAAAATTTAACCTAGACTATATATATATATATATATATATATATGTATGTATGTATGTATCAGCTTTTTCCTCATTCCCGTAAGATCAAATCCCGCAGCCATCTCTTCTCCCCTATATCAATTCGATCAAACCCTCAGTTCCAGAACTATTTTCACGCCGCAAGCCAATTATCAGAAGAGAAAAATTTTTCCTTCCCCCGTCATTCTCCTCCATCCTCAAGTTTTCTTTTTTTTCACGCCACAGCACCAGCAGAACCTCCATCACCATCGAACAACAGAGCTTCTCTCTTCATCTTCATCACCATCATCCTTCACGAATGAAATCGCTGCTCCACTACAATCCTCCGCTGCGAATTCGACTGCCGCTGCTTGTTGTCATCGCGGCAGGCCCGACTCCGACGACCAGGACTGCCGCCACTAGCCACTTCCAGCGAGCTCAGCAACCCCAGCATCGCGCGCAGACGACCTTGCGACCATCTGCAACTCCGGCGACTTCCTCCTCCGTGCAGCAGCTCTTCGTGACGCTGCTCCTCCGCCGATCATCCGCAGCACTTCGCCTTGAACCAACAGCGACGTGCACCATTCCGCCGGCGAGCCCAAGCGAAAGCGGTCGAGCCGTTCACCCCGCGAGAAGGCCGCACGCAAATCGAGCCCGTCAACCCTCGTCCGACCCGTTTTTCGAACGTAATCCCGAGAATGGTACCGAGGCTCATCCCTCTCGTTAATTTCGTGTTTATTTGACGTGTTAAGAATGCTTTACGAACATATATAAGCTCTATGATTTTATGTGTTTGGTTGGTTAAATTTGATTTTTGTGTGTAGTCGATCTCTTCGATTTTGAGAAATCGAGTGAGACCTCATAATTCGTGATTAAGTTGCTGTGGATTAGAACATGACGTGTCCTTGGTCTTACGGTGAAGGCCTCGGACAAATTCGAGTCTCGTCTAGTCGTACATGAATTGTCGAACTCATAAAATTGCTGTTTTCGTATTAAATTCGTTAAAAATTGTATGTTGCTTCGATTGTCATGAAATTTTAAGTGTTATGTCCTCTGATAAATATAATGCTCGTGTAAAAATTTCAAAATTTTATTCGGCCTGTAGCTAATTTAGGTAATTAAATTGATTTCTGGGCAGAAACGTGTTAATTGCATAATAAATGTAGTTGTGCTCCAAAATTATTGAAATTTGAGTATGTTATCTACTTGTCTGATGTAGAGGTTGTATAAAAGTTCCAGAATATTTGGACTTTGTTTGCTAGGGTTAAAAACTATTTAATGTATTTTGCAGAACCTTGTTATAATTTTGATAAATTGACCTGATGTGGTAAATTTCTGAATTTTGGTGCCCGGGCTTGTTTTGTGATGTTCTTCTGTATGTAAAAAGACGGGATATATTTGGATTCATTTTGGTTCAGTTTTGATAAAAATTTGAAATCTGTAGAAATTTGTTTTAATTTTTAAAATTCTTGCAGTTAATGTTAATTGCTTAAATTTTTATATATTTGTCAATCACATGCTGTAGCTACTTGTGTTAAACTTTCAAGTCATGATTTGTTCATTAGGTTTGGTTGTATATTTATGTTCAATTTTGCTGTAAATTTGTGAGAATTTTATAAAATCATGTGTTTTGAATTAAGTGCTGAAATTTGGTGGTTTTTCTAAGTCCTGTGAGGTGGAATTTTGGTTAAAATTTCAGATCCTAAATCATTCGGTAACCTGACCAACCTGATTATGTGAATTACCGGTTTACTTGTTGTTCTTGAGACTTTTTTGTATTATCTCTGATGTGGCACTACGTGAACTCCATGTTTGGTTGATAGAGTCTAGTGTTCCAATGTCCATAGGACTTCACGAACAACTTAGTCGAATCAAATTCGACTAGGTCAAATTTGTGATTTCTTTTTAAGTCAAAATAAGGTGTTGATTTTAGTATCTTGACTTAATGTAGGTATTTTGAGGTGTTGACCTCACCCTGCTTTCGAGAATCGTGATTGTGAATTGTCGCTTCGACCAGGTGGGTTTTATTAAAAATTGTCTATGCAATAAATTGTGCCTTACTTTTGTATGAGCAATGTGTGCTTACGAATCATGTAGCCTTCGATGTGAGTTGTACCGGCCGTCGAACGGTTGTCCCGTATTTATGAAAATAAACCCGAGGGGTTACTCCTACTAACTGGGAATCGATAGAAGCCCGAGGGGCATTCGGTGTATAAGCCCAAGGGGCATAGATGTAAAGCCCATGGGGCATTCGAAGCATGACCCGAGTGAGGGCCATCAATATATCTACCGGCAGTAGTCTATTGGTATAGATGTGCACACGAGTCTGAACACTGTGAATATATGACAAAATTTGGGATACTTGATTGATTCTTATACATACTGTGATCATACTATATCTTTTACTGTATATGCGATAAAATGTTTATTGCATAGTGGTGAGCACTACGATTTCCAACTGTGCTCATCTCCACCTGAAATTAACATTTCAGGTTAAGCAAGGCAGGCACGACGGCGGAGTAAAGTGAGTGGTAGTCGGTCTATGAGACCGGTTATTTATTGGTTATGCTTCCACTATATTTATGATTATATATGATTGATGAATTTTTGAACTTTGAGATTTTATGATGTGTTGAGACACTATTGGGGAGATGCCCCGTTCACATTGTTATGTCTTGAAAACTTGTGTTTTATTTTGGGAACCCGATTTGGGCGAATTAATGATTTATGGATTTATGAATACCGTTTTGGGAGTTAGATGATTTAAGTTATGGAATTGATATTATGTTATGGAAATTATTTGAAATAAATGAGTAACGCCACAAATGATTGAAATAAATTTTGAAAAATTTAATCTGATTTTTCTGAAAGTTCGGAATTTCTTTAAAATCAAAGTGGGGCGTTACAGTTTGGTATCAGAGCCAGTCTGCATTTCTGTTGACTGGTATACGTGAATTATGAGAACTCTGTGAAATACTTGCATAAAATGATGTTGTATATGACCACTCGCTTCCGTCGTGCCGCGCCAACTCAGGTATGAATACTTGAGTAATATTAAATTGCTTATGTGAAGTATTATGATATTATGAGATATAAATCGGGGCTTAAGAATTTATCCTCCTACTTTTAAACGTTCTGGAACTCTAGATGAGTGGCGAACCTTAGTTGTATGAACTTGAACTCTCGCGATATAGAGTTAAGTTCTAACTTGAGGTTTTGTTTGTTTAGAAATTCGATATAATGTTATCGAGCTGAGTTCTGTGTATAACAGTCCTCTCGATGTATTTTTGGTGTCTTCGGATGAGGACCATTCGCGAGCCATCTCGAAAGGAGAAGGCTCAAATGAAGGAGCAGACGACCGAAAAAGTCCCAAGTGTGGGATATTCGGAGGTCTGTAACCATGGTTATTAAGACCATTAGATGTGTATTTGACCCCCAGTCGAGTGCGAGCTGGAGTAGAGTCTGAGTGCCTTGTCCCCGCTATTGTTTGACCACGATGTGTGGTGGGAGAACTTAAAACGTAACACCGTCGCAACCCTCGAGAGTGGCTAAGCCTCGAGAAAGGCGATAGTGACCTATTCTTAAGGCGGATAGACAGATCTGGCACTGCGTGCATATTTTATGCCGCAACCTCAAGTGACATTTCTATCTTGAGGGAGACGTCAAAAATTCTTTTCCGTACTTTGGACCACGAATGATTTCCTAGTGACAGCGGGACTTACCGGAAATAGCAGGAATTGATGGTGAAGGCAGTAAAACGTGGACTTGGGGAAGCGAAGCCGTCTTGTTCCTTCTTAAGCTTTTGCCTTCTTGTAGGCTTTTGCAAACCGTATTGTATTCCCTTTTCACCTGGCAGACCCATGTTGAATTGTGCTTGAAACTTCTTTTGCGTTATGCCATTTCTATACTTAAAACTTTCACTTGCCTTTTCTTTCCTCACGTAAGAAGAAGATCGGATGGAGGTAAGCATCCTATTTGTCTATAACTCTGAGTAAACCTCCGCGAGTCTAAGAACCTTGTTTAGAATTTCCTTGTAGGCAAGTTCAAAGTTGTTTTGAGACCCTTGTCTGCAATCCAATTTTCGCGATTTCGCTACATTTTCCCTCCCTGGCATAGAATTCCAGATGGGATTTAGGCTCGACATTTTCATTGTTTTATTGACCCTTATCTTTTGACGTATGTTTCGTGACACCTCTAATGGAGCAATAGACACCGGAAGTTGCGATCTACCAAATTATTTTCTTGTTTTATTTGGGGTATGTTCAAACTCCTACCTTGGTTTCATTGTGTAAGCAATTCTTTTTTCAAGCTTCCCAACTTTAAATTTCGTTTTCTCTTGAAGTTTAGCCAATTCTTATTTATCCTAAGTCGGGTATTAACCTTGTTTTTGAAAGACCCGATTGCAGGTAAGATTAAGCATCTACTTGTTTCTGCTTATCTTTATTCGTTTGCGAAGTATGGGAGTTTCTTTCGAATGCCATCGCTAAAATATCACGAAGACTCAAGGGAAAATTTTTTTCTATCGCCACTTTTGTGAATAATCTAACCTCGAGGGGGACAATAATAATTTACGCTCGGCATCGAGATAAACGCACAGGAGCTGAAGCAAGCACAATTCGGTTTGATAGGAAGTTGGAGTGTTTTTCCACCTTAAAAGATTATGCAGAAGTCTTTTAAGGAGGATAGTCGAGTCAGAAGCAAGCACATCGCGTAGTGCAGAACCGTCCTTATTCTAAATTTTGTTCATCGTAGAAATTTTTGTTCTTTTACTCCTTTCGGAATCTCGGGAGGAACTTTAGCGTTCAAATTCTAAAGTGTGAAGATTGGGAAGTGAGTTGCGCTCGATCAGGACTACTGGCACGGTTAGCTACTTGGGTAAGAGCTGACGTGACAGCCGACACTATTAGCCGGAAGAGTCGAGGCGAGCTAGTTGTTGTAATTCCGGGAAGGAGCTATTGGTTGGGATTACTCCCGACGGGAAAACCGTATTCGAATTCTTTTGAGGATTCACGTCTATCGCAAGCGTGTGATCTTTTCGTGTGTTATAGTGTGTTTTGGGTAAAATAGTGGACTTGGAACCTTGAACCGAACGCCGGCCCTGGCTGGGTGTAGCCACGTGAAGTGGTGGCCGAGCACGCACGACCGTGCTGATGAGGCTTGTGCACAGTCGACCGTTGACTCGCATGCGAACTGCAGCCGCCATCACCGTACGCACGAACTCCCCAAGCCAACGTATACGGCCAACCACCGATGCTTTTCTTGAACTGTTCGTAACGTTTCATACTAGACCCTTTGGTTAGCCTATTCAAACCTTTTTCTTCCAAGCCTTGAACCGAGAACTCCAAGTCCCACTAAAATGTGTATAAATCCTTAATCGATGATTTCTGATTAAGGAGTGTAGTTAATGAGTCCGTATGCTTTACTTGAGAGTTCCTCGAGTCAGCAAGTTGGGAATGTCGTGTTGCTTTTGGTCAAGCCTTATGTTTGTGCCTAAGGGTAGCGTTCGACTCGTGGAGTCGATATCATGAGAGTATGAGCATGATGGTGTCATGTTGTATATAGGTGGTACCATGTTGTGGTCTCGGATGGAGACGCACGGTCTATGATGAAATCGTGAGCAAGTAATCAGTGTGACTCGAACACGAGACTGAAACTTGGCGTCACGTGTCCACCTTAATGGTGAGGTAGTAGGAGTACGCTGACAATACACCGAACGACCTGTTGAGGTCTTGTGTGCTGTTATGTACGAAGCAAGTCGTTGATACTCATGAGTATAGGCTAAACCGAACAGGGTCCTTTGCAAGAGGATGTACGCCTGAGCTCGGGCACGACTGATCACCCTTCCAAGCAAGAAGGTAAACATATGAGCATAGGGCGAGTCGGATTGGTTCCTGTATGTGAGTACATGCCTTTCGAGTATAAGGCGATAGGACTCATGGGAACGGAATCGAGTTCCGGAGAGTGATGCCCGGACCTCGTGATTGGAAATTCCTGTGCGAGTCTATCGTTTCCTTTTTGATGTGTGTTCTTTCGTGTTTCCGATGACGGAAATGTTTTAAGGGGGATAGATTGTAGCACACCGTTCGATTTATAGAATTTCTCGGAATATTCTATTTATTGAATATTATTTATACGGTTATATTTATTTTATTTGTCGCGATGTCGACTTTAATAAAAGGTTGGAATACCCAATTGTTTTATTGAAAAACATTCGTCGTTCGACGATTTCGGTTTAATCGCCGGAATTGATTATAATCCGTTTGAATAATGGGTCTTTCGTATATTTCGGCATTATTAATATTGTTATTCTATTTTATTTTTCCGAGCATTATATATGTTCGGATTTTATGAAATTGAGCCCGATAAACCGATAATCGAAACTGGCCGATTCGTAAACCCATTTATTTATGAATAATTTTGGGATTATTATTATTATTATTATTATTAATATTATTTATTGTTATTATTATTATTATTATTATTATTATTATTATTATTATTATTATTATTATTATTATTATTTATTGAATGCCTAATTGCCTTTATATGTCTGAATGTGTATTATTATTAATTATTTAATGTGTGAATTATATATAAAATAATATCCAATTTATTTTACATAGTCGAGCACGGGAATAACCGAAAAACCGAGCCGCATTAAACCGCACGACCCGAACCTCGGCCCGCGCGCCCCAGCCCAAAACCGGCCCCTCCATCTCTATTCCGTGCGTGTGAGTGTGTGAGTATTTTCTTTTGTATCAAGAAAATTTAACCTAGACTATATATGTATATATATATATATATNTCCTCAAGTTTTCTTTTTTTTCACGCCACAGCACCAGCAGAACCTCCATCACCATCGAACAACAGAGCTTCTCTCTTCATCTTAATCACCATCATCCTTCACGAACGAAATAGCTGCTCCTCTGCAATCCTCTGCTGCGAAACCGACCACTGCTGCTCGTTGTCATCGCGGCATGCCCGACTCCGACGACCAGAACCGCAGCGACCAGCCCCTTCCGGCGAGCTCAGCAACCCCGACATCGCGCGCAGACGACCCCTCGATCACCTGCAACTCCGACGACTTCCTTCTCCGTGCAGCAGCTCCTCGCGACGCTGCTCCTCCGCCGATCATCCGCAGAACCTCGTCTTGAACCAACAGCAACGTGCACCATTCCGCCGGCGAGCCCAAGCGAAAGCGGTCGAGTTCCAGCCCGTCAACTCTCGTCCGACCTATTTTTCGAACGTAATCCCGAGAACGGTACCGAGGCTCATCCCACTCATTAATTTCGTATTTATTTGACGTATTGAGCATGCTTTACGAACATATATAAGCTCTATGATTTTATGTGTTCGGTTGGTTAAATTCGATTTTTGTGTGAAGTCGATCTCTTCGATTTTGAGAAATCGAGTGAGACCTCGTAATTCGTGACTAAGTTGCTCTGGATTGGAACATGACGTGTCCATGGTCTTACGGTGAAGGCTTCGGACAAATTCGAGTCTCGTCTAGTCGTACATGAATTGTCGAACTCGTAAAATTACTGTTTTCGTATTAAATTCGTTAAAAATTGTATGCTGCTCCGATTGTCATGAAATTTTAAGTGTTATGTCCTATAATTAATATAATGCTCGTGTAAAAATTTTAATGTTTTATTCGGCCTGTAGCGAATTTAATTAATTAAATTGATTTCTGGACAGAAACGTGTTAATTGCATAATAAATTAAGTTGTGCTCCAAAATTGATGAAATTTGAGTATGTTATTTTCCTATCTGATTTAGAGGTTGTTTAATATTTTCAGAATTTTCGGACTTCGCTTACTAGGGTTAACAATTATTTAATGTATTCTGCCGAACCTTGTTATAATTTTCATAAATTGACCTGATGTGGTAAATTGCTGAATTTTGGTGTCTGGTCTTGTTTTGTGATGTTCTTCAGTATGTGAAAAGATGGGATTTATTTGGGTTCATTTTTGTTCAATTTTAATAAAAATTTGAAATCTTCAGAAATTTGTTTTAATTTTTAAAATTCGTGTAGTTAATTTTAATTTCTTAAATTTTTATATGTTGTCAATAACATGTTGTAGCTACTTGTGTTAAAATTTCAAGTCATGATTTGTTCATTAGGTCTGGTTATATATTTATCTTCGTTTTTGCTGTAAATTTGTGAGAATTTTATAAAATCATGTGTTTTGAGTTAAGGGCTTAAATTTGGTGGTTTTCCTAAGTCCAGTGAGGTGGAATTTTGGTTAAAATTTCAGATCCTAAATCATCCGGTAACCTGACCAACCTGATTATGTGAATTACCAGTTTTTATTTCAAAAATGTAGTTTTTGTGCTAAAAGCTATAAACCAGTTCACTTGTTGTTCTTGAGACTTTTTCGGATTATCTCTTATGTGGCACTACATGAACTCCCATGTTTGGTTGATCGAGTCTAGTGTTCCAATGTCCACAGGACTTCACGAACAACTTAGTTGAATCAAGTTCGAATAGGTCAAATTTGTGATTTTTTTTTTTTAAGTCAAGATAAGGTGTTGATTTTAGTATCTTGACTTAATGTAGGTATTTTGAGGTGTTGACCTCACCCTGCTTTCGAGAATCGTGATTTGAATTGTCGCTTCGGCCAGGTGAGTTTTATTAAAAATTGTCTATGCAATCAATTGTGCCTTACTTTTGTATGATCAATGTGTGCTTACGAATTATGTAGCCTTCGATGTGAGCTGTACTGGCCATCGAAACGGCTGTCCCCGTATTTATTAAAATAAACCCGAGGGGTTACTCCTACTGACTGGGCATCGATAGAAGCCCGAGGGGCATAGATGCAAAGCCCATGGGGCATTCGTAGCATGACCCAATGAGGGCCTTCAATACATTTACCGGCAGTAGTCTATTGGTATAGATGTGTACATGAGTCTGAACACTGTGAATTTATAACAAAATTTGGTATACTTGATTGATTCTTATATATGTTGTGATCATACAATATCTTTTACTGTATATGCTATGAAAATGATTATTGTATATGTGAGCACTACGATTTCCAACTGTGCTCATTTCCACCTGAAATTAACATTTCAGGTTAAGCAAGGCAGGCGCGACGGCGGAGTAGAGCGAGTGGTAGTCGGTCTATGAGACCGGTTATATATTGGTATGCTTCCGCTATATTTATGATTATATATGATTGATGAATTTTCGAACTCTGAGATTTTATGATGTGTTGAGACACTATTGAGGAGATGCCCCGTTGACATTGTTATGTCTTGAAAACTTATATTTTATTTTGGGAACCCGATTTGGGCGAATTGATGATTTATGGATTTATGAATACCGTTTTGGGAGTTAGATGATTTAAGATATGAAATTGATATTATGTTATGAAAATGATTTGAAATAAATGAGTAACGCCGTAAATGTTTGAAATAAATTTTGAAAAATTTAATCTGATTTTTCTGAAAGTTCGGAATTTCTTTAAAATCAAAGTGGGGCATTATACTTACCGTCGGTAATGTTGTTGTTGGAAAGAGCATGGTTAGAGTTAGGGTTTTGTGAAGTGGTGGGAGGAGGAAGGGAAGACTCAAGATAGGGTCGAGTGAACTCTTTATGTCTTCTTCTCAGTTAGGTCAATAAGCCCCTTCCTTTTGGTTCATGTAAGAAAGGCGAAGGTTCATCCTTTTCCCCCCTTATTGGTACAGCAGCTTCTCTCCCGGGTTGGTGACTCTGTAATTGAATATACAAAGAGAAGGTTCGCCCTCATGTCACGGCTTTCGCTTGCCGATGAACAAATGCACTACCACAGTCCAGCACCAAGAGGGAAGCTCATCTGTCTGAGACACCCCAAATGCGTTCCAAGAGACCTTGTCATAAGCTTTCTCTAAGTTCACCTTCATAGAAAATGGAGCTGGTCCTCTATCCTTATTTCATTCCTCTCCTTTCAGTCTTCGTTCTCAGTTTTTAACTTCACTTTGCTTCGTTCGTTCCCTCTTATTCTATGTCATTTGCTTTCCATAGGATAAGGCTAAACCTTGTCTTTATCATTGGCCTACTTACTTCGACCTTCCCTGGATGATTCATGTAGTCGAGCAATGAGTGGTGTGTCTGCCTAAAAAAATCTTCTAAAGATTACATTGACCTATGATTGATGGAAAGCACTTAGGCAATAAGGGCAAAATCTCTGTTAAATCAGCCTATGAGGATATTATGCAACATATTAATGGTATTCATAGGCAAGCTGGGTCTAGCACAATTAATGGCAAGTTGAAGACTGCCACTTCAACCTAAACTCAGAAATTTCATGTGGAGGGTGTACCACAATTTTGTAGGTAGAAAAGCAAACTTGAGGAGTAAAGGATTGGAGCTGGATAATGTTTGTTCTCTGTGTGGTGAAGGGGAAGAGGATGTGAATCATTTGTTTATATACTGCCCTAGAGTGAGGATTTGTTGGAAACTGGTTGGTATCCAATGGGAGTCTTTTAATCAGGAAAACACAGATATTCAAGCTTGGTGGGAAGAGGTATGCTCTTGTAACAGATTCATAAATCTTTCTCAACGAGTTGGCTTGTCATGTGCTTGATGTGGAGGATCTGGAAGAACAGAAATGAAGAATGCTTCAAAGGAGAATCATTTGATGAACTTACTGTTGTTCATGGGGCCAAAAGAGACTGGTTGGAAAGTCTACATTATGAAGAAGAGGAGATGCAACAGTCCAGGAACCATACAAATATCACAAATTCAGAAGGAGAACAATTTTCCTCTAGAGTAGTGTATGTAGCTTTACACATCAGTGCTCTACATTCTCCTTCTGAAAAAAGTGAAGTTTAGAGGGGTGGCCACTTTGCATGGGGACAGTCTTAAGGAATGGCAAAAAACTTGGGACTGGAATGGAACTGAAAATGAAGCTTGTTTCTTAGCTGTTAGATGGATGCTGGACCTGGCTAGCAAGGAAGGATGGAAGAAGATGGTCTACTTTATAGAGTCAAAGGCTGCAGTTCAGAAACTAAGTGGAGAGGGGCATGTCCCTAATTCATGTTCGGTTATATTTGATGATATCGTTTCTTTACAACAACATTTTGAAGATTGTGTGTTCAAATGCTCCAAGGTTATTTGTAATATTGTGTAACTTTGGACCTTATAGGTCGTGTAGAAAGGGCTCTGTGTAGCTTCTTCAGTGTTTTTCTCTAGTCCATTTCTGTTGTATTAGTATGTAGCATTAACCAGTTGGTTAAACATTGTGTAAAACTTTGAGTGATATATAATTATATGTTCGTTTAAACGACGCTCGCGTCAAGTCGCCGGCCCCTGAAAATCTTTGTCGGGCTTGCTTTGCCGACCTCACCGTCTTAGCATCTCCTCATCCAATTACCTTCACCAGCGAACAACTATCTTCGGCTGTTGGGGGGCCATCGCGCCTTCTCGGTTTGGTGGTAACCAGTTAGGACTTATGGGTTGCCTTACTCCTGGCGGGTTTGCCAATCCATCGCTCTGCAGACCCCCCTCATCTAAGTCGTGGGTCGTCGTCTTCGACCGATCAAGAAAAAAAAACAAAGAGAGGGAGAGAGGAGAATGAGAAGAAGAGAGAGGGGAAGAGAGAGAGAAAGTGTCGTGGAATGTGAGTGTTGGTTTGGAAGGTGATAAGTCTACCTTTATTTACGCTGAATATTAATTGCATATTTAAATTAATCATTTTTTTATAAATTTGGTGATTTTGCAATTAATTACGGCAGATCTTGTATATTTGCTAATACTTACAATTGAGTTTCATTTATGTAATAAAAAATGATATGCCTTGTATAGGGTGCAATTTTCTCATTCAAAACAATATTGAATTGTTATTTCTTTTGCCCATGTAATAGCTTCTGTATCATCATCGAATACTTCCTCCGTAATGAAAACAAAACTGTCCAAAATCTTTGAATGGCACCTGCAAAATATTACGATGTTAAAAAATACTAGTATATTTCGCAATTGAATTGTACTAGCTTAAATCAAACATAATAATTTATCGCATAATAATTTTTAACATGAAAATTTAAATAATACTTTATCTAGAAATAAAAATTCATTTCTAATACTTGTAAATTCCGAATAATGTAAAATTCTATAAGTTAGTAAATTCTAATTTATAACGTATTAATTTCTAAGTTTTAACATAATAAATAATAAATTTTATAAGATAATCAATTTTAATTGATAACATAATAATTTCTAAATTCTAACATAATTTCTATAATAAATAAAATTTTGATTAGTAAAAAAAAATCGCGCGGCCGGCCAATGATACTGGTCAGACTGCCCTTGGCCGACTGGCGATTGCAGATGCGTACGATGACGATCGAATGATAGGCCGGCCAACCACATGGTCGGCCGGCCGGCGATTGCGGCCGACCATGTTGTCTACCGGCCAAGTCGATTGACCGCCACCGTGCACGGCCGCAACCGTCGGCCGGCATCGCCGACCGGCCGACGAATTTTTTGTACCTCGTCATCGCTCATTTTAGCCATAAATCTCTGGAGTTTTAGAGGATTTATAATTTTTTGAGTATTGGGAAAACTTGCTAGAGGTAATACTGTCCAAATAGGGACAATATGTAGTAATAAGGTGACGGTGAATATTAACACCCCTATACTTTAATTATGATTTTGAAATGTAAAATTTTCGTTTATTTATTTATTTATTTATTATTATTATTATTATTATTATTATTATTATTATTACTAGAAGGCTACGGCTGTACACAGCACAGCCTGCCCAAGTTAGGTAGGCATTTGAGTGCAATTGAATTGCGAAGAAGCTAATCTAACATAGGCATGAACATGACATCAAGAAAACATGAATCCGTATAATATATACACAAAAGATGTTTGTAGCAGTTATCCAAAAAGGATAATCGTCAACACTTAATTCTGAAGCATCTACAGGTAAATAGATGCTTGGAATTCTGCCAAGGATTCTTGCAAAAGATAAAAGTGAGTTTGCATGACATCATGCTACCCAAAAGCTACATCTATATGTAAACAGATGGCTGAAATTTTGGAAAACATACATACAAAAACAAAAAGTTTGTTCTATGACACTTGTGCCATTTAAAATATAAATGGCTAAGTCTATTTAGCAGGCCTGTGTTTCTGCTGAAGTTTGCTGTGTGCTTTCATCAGTGGTCGGTTCAACTTCTGTGAAGGTGGTTTTGGATGTTGGTGCGGTGCTTGCCTCGATTTTGAAGGTAAGACGTTTTTTGGCAGCTGAGGTAGAAGTGCTTGGGTTGATGTTCTTTCCATTTTCATTTACAATTGATTGTATAAAATTGTAACAAAAAAGAGAGATTTTTACGATCTTCATAGACATCAAAAGTCCACAAAACTTCACACAAAACTTCAGTACTTTGCGGACTAACAAAATATACTAACCTTTGTTTAAAAGCTCAATAAATATACTTACCAAATAACCAAAAGACAAAAATAATAGCAAGATAACATATGCAGCTCTAGGATTCTTTGGAATTTTAAGACCTTATGATCTTCACTTGTTCTGCACGGACTTAGAGAACCAATTGGATTCAAAGGTAACACATTCACAACCTGTAAGAGGATGACATAAATACACACAATTGAAGTTTTGCTTTCCAAAAAAAAAACTATATATATTATTACAAGTTTACGACAGTTTCCAAAGATATTTGTGTGTATGTGTTAAGGTTAGACTGGAATTCGAACGGGTAATATTTGTAGTAATCCCTAGAGAAAATGATATAAATTTAAAGCTTACAGATTCAAATTTCTCTAGCAATTTCCAAAGCTGGTGGGGTGAGCATGCTGCTCCTCGTCGTTCACGCGAACAAATATTATGTACTCGATAAATATTTTTTGTTGACTACAAAAAGTCCCAAATGAGATTTTCCGAATGTAATCCCAAAATTGTTTGATAAAGCAGTCTAGAAGGACAATAACAAGACTCAAAAGCGTAAGAAACCTGCTATTTTGATATTCTCGTAATGCATTATCAGTTTTTCCAGAGGAAAGGCCCTTGCAATAGGCATTATTTGACAGCGAATGTTTTCGAACTTGAGCGTGCAATGAAACTGCTAGGTTCAAGTTTGGTAGATCCTTTCGTAGCTTGCCAATAGCATGGATTATGCCAACCTGCAAAAGTTGTGCGATTTAGGAAATAATAACCAAGAAAAAAATGTTTATTATGAGAAAAATATGTTATGTACCATTGAGACGGTAATTTTCCTTGGTGATAGCTGAAATGAAGGAGCTGTCATAACTCTGATAGCTCCAACCACCCCATTGTAGTTATTTAGTGGCTCCCCTATTCCCTACTCACAACATATAATCATATAGCAATCAGCACAAATTTAAGAATGTACCCAAATAGCTAATAAAACTACAATATAATGATAACTCCATACTCTTTTAAGTCAATCCGAATACTATTCTAACTCAATTTCAAACGCACACAAAAACAAAAATGCATGCTTTACAAGTAGAGGATTGTCCATCACAGAATGTATTCAACAAACAAATATTCTACAACTCTAGGAAGCAAAAAGAAAACCGAATTTCGAAGCAAACTTGAAAACGATAGCAACAACTGGTCTACTTCATCGTTTGATGTTTACCTTGTTTAGTTAGTCGAAAAAATTGTATAGTCAGCCTAACATAAAAGGCAAGGTTTTCGACCGTTAAAGAACACATATTGGTATCCAGACAAATGAACAACTTTAAGAAAATTTTTTAGAAATAAAAACTGAAGCATAACATATTGTGGAGATACCAACCAAAAAATGTGAGATATATGTTAGTTATATAGCCTGCCATGATCTCAAACTTACCATCTTATACCAATTTTTAGAAAACCGCCCCATAATAGGTCCTTCTTAATGGAAATTGGGAAAACAAAACAAAACATATCAAATGCCAAATTGCCAATATATGATAAAAACTTTCAAGCACACATCTAATGGCCTGCAAACTCATGATATTACATACTCACAATCCTTGAAAGTTCACCAAGAGAAATATCCATCAACAGCCACTTAGCCGTTTGAATAATTCAACTGGATAGAATATTAACATCCGTTGATAAAAAAAAAAATGAGAGGCGTACGTGGCACTGCATTTTTATGTGGCCACGTTGCCCTTCATCATAACGACGTCGATTTAGTTACGACACGGCTGCGTTTTGGGTTGGAGTAAGACGATGTCAGTTTTGTGTGTGAATATACTGATTCGCGTTTCACTTTCTGCACGAGGATCCATTTTTTCCTTTTGGCTAATTTCTCCCGCCCTTGGATCTCTAGGCCACATGTGTTAAACAAAGAAGCCTATTACTTCTTATTTATAAGTGAGAATAATAGAAATAGATGTATGGCCTAAATTAAAGGAGCATGTACACTATAAAAATTTTAAAAAATATATCAGCAAGAAGATATACTCAAAGATGAAAATCTAATTTTTAAAATTAATTTAAATCTAATACTAAACTTAACGAAGTACACTGCAGAAAACATGATTTAACAGTATACTACCAGCACCTTCCCCTCACCAGTCTCCCATCCGTATACTTTTTTGAAACAAAATTGATAAAGTAGGAACATAAAACAGTAACATGCAAGTCTAACACTCCTAAGAACGGATAGCAGAAAGCAAAAGAAAATGAAAAGAAAATTCTACAAATCTGAATGGAAATAACATGCCCAACGACCCAAAGTGTAGAAAAAACTTAAAACAATAAACTTTCCTGATTTTCATGTCTACTGTCGATCGTGAAACACGACAACGGATCCCCCCTTATGAGCTGCAGTAGAAAAATACAATTAACCAAGAGAATAAGAACCCATAGTAAAGGAATTTACAACTTAATGGTCAATTTCAAACCAATCGAAACAAGAATATGAAATTTACCTCACATAGACTAAAATGAAGGTGCAAAAACAAATTCAATGCGAGTTTTCTTGGTTAATTCAATGCAAAAATTTTAGTCTATAGTGCAGGACTGTATAGTCGACTATTACCAAACGCACTGTATAGTCAACTATTACCAAAGTCACTGTATAGTCAGACTATTACCAAATTCAAAATTAAGGAGCCCTGCACTATAGCACCAAAATTAAGGAAGAACCTGTAAAAAGATGTGAATTGTCGATCATTATATGTTTTTATTATTATTTTATACATTAGACTAAAAAACAAAACATACAAGTCTAAATTAACTCATGTTAGGAGGTATTAGTGGCCTCTTCCATTTGACCTCTCTCTGGTCAGGAAATCAAGTTACTTATCTTCGTTCCACTGACTGTAGGCACCCATATCCAGATAATTGGTTATAGCATTGAGTGCTTCTGCAGGCCGACCAGATTCATGTTGCATTATGCATGAAGATTAAACCAAATAGTAGCAGATATTCTGCATTTTTTTCCTTTAAAATATATTGACACACAGCCAACCATTGCCTAAGATCCTGGAACCACAGAAGGGCTTTAGATGCTACATAAGAAATTGCAAATGGTAAAACTAAAAGGCAATCATTCATAAGAAAGTGAAAGAAAAACTCTTAAAGTGCACCTACCAGTGAATCATAACACAATGAAAAAGGTTCATTAGCTGATTTGATGTTTCATAATAATCTCCATGGTACGTCATAAAAGCTTGTTCCACTTGAGGAAGAAGACCCATGTGCAAATTATTCTACTTTCTTCATTCTCACGTTGGTCGTAATGTACTTCGTCTCAACTTCTTTTCCCTAATGCCGCCTCTCCGCTAGAAAAGGTGCCATGCGCACTGCGTGCATGCACGGATGTCTCCGGGCTAAATCGGAGGCCCACAAGATGTCGTGTAGACACATCTACCACTCGAACTGTATCCTCCCGTGGCAAGATCTGCATGAGGATCCCCATCAGACCAATACCAGATTTGGAAAAAAATGAAAAAATACAAAGAGATCAATTCAATCAAAACCCGAATTAATACGGTTATGCAGAAACATTTTTAAAAAAAATAGCAAACAATATAATTACATGTGAACCACTTCACGGATAGTAACATGTAAGCTCATAACGCACATACAGAGAGTGAGAGAGGGTTCAAAACAGAAAACCAAAAAAGAAAAGAGTATAATCTGAAAAGGATACTTAGAACCAACAACAAAGGCCAGCAAATCACTCGACATAAAAAAACAATTTCCAATGAGTATAATCTGAAAATGATACTTACAATTCGCCAAGTGAAGCACCGAACGGCCGCTTAAATTGAGGGTTCATATACACCTCGACCCCTAATCGCTTCATCTCTCTACACAGCACCAACTTCAACGTCAACAGAAAGGAGATTACGGGAAATTATAAACAATAAATATATATATTCAAATACAAAGATTTGACAATCGAAAAAATCAAAAGAAAGTAAACTGTGAATTATCCTCCTTACGGCAAAAAAAAGGATGAAAAAGATAAAAGATCTAATCCAATCCAAAACCCAACTACGGAAGTGAAAGAACAAAATCGTTCCGATCAAACTGTTCCTTGAGAAATCACTGTAATCTTTTTTTTCGCTTTTATCTTCGGCAAAAACAGGTTTATGAAGCTTTTTCTATGTGAAATAGGCGTAGGAACGGCGGCAGACCAACGACTCTCCTTCACGCCTAGACAATCGATCGAAGGTCACGACATGTGTATCGTGAAGATCAGAGAGTGAGAAATAGGGGGAGAGAGAGAGAGTTCAGCCGCGACAGGGAAAGAATGAGAGAGGATATTATTTAAGGCTTATTCGAACGGTTGAGATTTAACCCCTAAAATCAACGATCTAGAAAAGACCTTATAAAAACGGCGTCGTTTTGATTGTGAACGACATGTGCTCTTAAAATCCTTGCGCCACGTGTCGACCGAAGGAGCTCATACCTTCTTTTTATATATTATTAAGATAAGAGTAATAGATTTTTTGTAAATTTGTAAAGTAAAAATTTTGAAACCTGTAAAATTTATTTACTCAGTTCAACTGTTACCCGGAGGCCGCCGCAGGACATTGACCGGATTAGAGTTGAAAACATTGCTTATGACTCGTGAGTCGTGAGTCGTGAGTCGTAAGCAACTTTTTCCGATTACTTGTTCCCGCCAAAAACCCTCTAGGCACACTCTCAACCATCGTACCGCTCAAACCCTAAGAGTATCTTTGGGAAAAAAAATCGAATTTTTGAAACTAATAGATTTACCATAGCTAACATTTTCAAGATCTATTAGGAGGAATTAGAGAAAAGGGTGGAAAATGAGGGGCGGAACGGTTCAGATTAACTGGCACGAGACGAAGCCGGTGCTCGCCTGCGATTTCCATCCGCTCTCCGGCCTCCTAGCTACCGCCGGCGCCGACTACGACATCAAGGTAACTTTTCCCTAAGTGACCCACTATTCATTTTCTCCATGTGAAAGCCACAGTCTCGCTCGATTTTGCCTCCACTAATTAACAGATCAAGTTCGTTCATGAAATGTGAATTTCTTTGCCGCTTCAAAAACTAAAAGTTAAATGTCGGAATTGAACTTCGAGAGCGACAGCATTGAGCGAATTTCCCCTGACTAACTTTTCTGACTCTTAGCTTATTTGTGCTAAATCATAAATGAATTCTAGTTTAAACCACCAAATATGTGTACGTTGGTCACATAAGAGGAGGCCAATGTTTGAACTCAGTCGACTCTTATGAGTATCTTGGATAACATATTCTGCTTTGTGCGAAATTTATGCTTCTNTGATTAAAGTTGGAATTGGCTTTTGTATTAGCCCAAAGAGCCAACAGCAATACTAAGTTCAGTTTATTTACTATTAACAACTCAAGAAAGTATAAATATGCAGCTTTGGGCAACAGTTTCGGGCATTGATGAGAATAAGTCTCCTGGAGTCACTTATCACAACAGTCTTTCGTACCATAGTTCTGCTGTTAATGCAATTCGCTTCTCTCCTTCTGGTAAGTTTCCTTTCGGTTATCTTTGAAAATTAAAGGTTCACTCATTTTGTTCCAATGATGTGAATAAGTTTATCTTTAATGCTTTTATTTGTTACAAATCGGCATTAACAGAACCTTTCTACGCAGCATCTGGTGTGCGTGATTTTCTGGATCTGTTTGGTATTTGTTTTATTTTGTGCATGATTTTCATCTCCTCATTGCCGTTTATGGTTATTAGGAGGGGGGCATTGGTTGGTACCTCTGTGGCTTATTTTGTGCCTAAATACTTGTTTATAATGTCAGGGCATATTTTAAATGTTATAAGGTTTAGGATAACTTGCACCGTCTGCTTTAGACATTTAAATGCCAATTAACTATGATTTCCTTTTCCATTTTTTCCCTTTTTCTTTTGTTTTTATTTTCTCCCGAATGTGGGGTTTGAGAATCTTATTGTCAAGGTTCCAGTTGATAGTGATGGCTGGAAAGAAGGATTTAATGTCGTTATAACTCATTATCTAGTATTGAACTGTGGCTTTTGTTTTGTTGAGCTGGGGCTGAAAGAAATACAATTAAGTTAGAAAAAATGCATTAATTTTGCTTATATGTATGTATGCATGTTGCTGGATCTTTTTTCACCTTTTCATATGATCGTATAATTTTCTTTTTAATTGCAGGAGAGCACCTTGCCTCTGGTGCTGATGGTAGGTAATTTTGTGTCATAGTAGTCTAATTGCTGCCCCTTTGGTTCTTGTTTTCAAAAGCTGTCACGAAGCCTTAGAGTAGATAACTTCCTTTTGCAGGTGGCGAACTGATTATATGGAAATCACATGCTACTGAAGCTGGTGAAGTGTGGAAAGTCCTCAAGTCATTGGTGTAAGAATTTAATGTAACTGTTACAAATTGCTTGTTCAGCATGTCAGTTGGAAGAAAGTATATGTGTTATAGCATATGTTTGAAAACGGTTGAGAGCTTAATCATTCGTTGAGTGAACTACTGCTAACTCAAGTGATTGATGGTCTTCCTTAATATTCATTTGTGAGCTACTCCAGGTTTCATCGTAAGGATGTATTAGACCTGCAGTGGTCTCCTGATGGGGCATATCTGATTTCTGGTTCGGTTGATAATTCATGCATCATCTGGGATGCTAATAAGGGTATGACAACGAAAAATTTATCACCATTGTCATGGTCAACTTGAATGCAATTTTTGCAGTCTGATGTTTGTTTATGTTCAGGTTCTGTGCACCAAATCCTAGATGGTCATTTTCATTACGTTCAAGGTGTAGCGTGGGACCCATTAGGGAAATACGCAGCATCCCTCAGTTCAGATAGAACCTGTCGGATTTATATAAATAAGCCAGTAAAAGTAAAAGGCGTTGAGAAAGCAAGTTATGTCTGCCAACATGTCATCTCAAAGGCAGAGTCTCAGACAACAGATGAGCCTAAGGTTTTAAGACCATGTAACCGTGATAAGTATTTTTATTATACATGCATGGGTTGAGATACTTGTATAACCAGTGTTACTGCACTTTCTGAAACAGTTTGCTAAAAGCCACCTTTTTCATGATGAGACTCTGCCATCTTTTTTTCGAAGATTAGCCTGGTCGGCAGACGGGTCGTTTTTACTTGTACCTGCAGGTATAACATGTAAATCTGTTTCATCTGGTTTAGGTGGCAATTGAATACAAAATGTTAAAATTTCTGTCTGCTCAGTCAAGATTTATCTAATTGAAACTGGAAATTAAACAAAAACTTTTCTCAAAAAATAGTTTTCATTTCATCTCATTGTTTCTCTCCAATCCAACTAACACAATTATGAAACAAAAAGTGACCATTATTATATATTTAAAAGTTCAAACAAAAAACACTATTTACTCACTGATATTTCTAATTACCAATCATTATTAATTATTTATTATATTTATACGATATCAACTTTAATCATTATATTTTTGTTTTATCTTATATACGTTCACAATCTCAAATATATCTCACTTTTCTCTGTACAACATTTTCCACTTCCATTTCTATTTTCATAAGAGATAATTTTTTTCGGAAAATTTCTTATGTCCGTCTCAACTTTAGTTACTGTCCAAGCATGATATGTTTCTTGAGTAAATGAAAGTTTTGAAGCTAAAACTACTATCTTAACTTTATTTGATTTTCATTTCAAAGTATGTCTTATGTATGTAAACATGCGTAGAGAAAATGTCGTGCCAGTTGTTAAAGATTCATGTCACTCTTTGTTTCAGGTTCTCACAAAAGCACACCTACTTCGGAACTAGTAAATACAGCTTATGTTTTTTCACGAAAGGATCTCTCCAGGCAAGAATCAATATATTAGATTCTGATTTGGTCAATTTGTAGCTTCCTCTTTTGGTGACACCTTGTTTTTAGCTCTCGTTATAACTCACGATTATATATGAATGTTCAATTATACGATGTAAAGCTCTATTCTTCTTTTACAAATCATTTCTTCTTAATATCTTGCCGTGTTTCAAAGCAGGCCGTCACTCATGCTTCCTGGTGCCAGCAAACCTGTTGTAGCTGTACGCTTTTGCCCCATGGCATTTAAATTGCATGGAACAAACTCATGTATTATTCCTAACTTTATGAACACTTCGGGAAATAATTTGCTTTCATATTCTAAAAATAAATGAATAAATAATCATTTTCCTGTTTTTTCTATTGTTTTCTCGTATAGCTTCATTTTTCAAGCTCCCCTATCGCTATATTTTTGCTGTGGCCACTTTGAATTCATTATATATCTTCGACACTGAAAGCATTCAGCCGATAGTAATTGTAGCCGGAGTTCATTATGCTGCCATAACAGACATCGCATGGTACTATTTCTTCTTCTTTTGGTTCTTTTATTTTATTTTATTTTTTTAATAAAACCATTCTCCCAACACAAATGGTGGTGTATATTTTTCGGTAACTGAATAGGTACTGTTCATATAGGTCACCTGCTGGTAATTATTTGGCATTGTCCTCCCAAGATGGTTACTGCACGTTACTTGAATTTGAAAATCAAGAACTCGGCTCACCTATTTCATTGCCAGGTTGGTATGCATTTTCCTACAATTATTCTCTGTTCAATTTAATATCAGTTTATGTCCATGTACCGAAAGAACAATTTTATCAAGTAGGAGAAAATAATGTCAATGGTGAGGCAAAGATGTGCCCCATTCCGGAAGCTATCAAAGTCAGTAGTCAAGGTGCTTCCATAGAATGTAGAAACGAAATGGCCGAGAACTTTAGTAAGGCTAAGGATGAAAGTAAGGACGAAAGTCGTGCTTCACCAAGCACAGAAGTTCCTGCAGGTAAGGCCACCAAGAAGCGCATTACTCCCATGGCCATTGATTGATTGATTTAGGCAATATGTTGGCTTATCTGTCAAATCCTGCCCCGTCCTATGATATAGAATATAGAAGGCAGGAATTTACTTCAGTGTAATGTCTGCAAATGATGGAGAATTGAAAAAAAAACGTGTAGTTTGGGCTACATTTCAGGCTTATGACATGCTTCTTTGCTTTGGTCACTTTTGTTTCGCAAGTGGTGGATAATTTACGGGCTAATTATGGCGTCGTTGCGGTTGGTATGATATGAACTTGTAAACTATTCATGTGCTGAAGTCACAATATTTCAGCACGGAATAATGCTCACACTTTTCAAAATACTAGGAAGATGCACGTGCTTCTCACATGAAATTGTTGTTGTTTTTTTTTTTTTATACTTAAAATTATTTTTATCATGAGATTTAATTTAGTACTGTTATATAATTTTTTCCCATTATTTAACAAAAAATGGTGCATTTTATGATAACAATAATAAATGTATTGAATAATGAAATATGATATTTAATACTATTAAACGAACAAATGAAATTAAATAGAGAAATATTGGGTTGAAAATCCAAAATAATATTATTATTTTTTTGTGAAGTTTGAAATTCTAAAGAAATTTATGTCGTCTTTGATTTTATTATTTAATGATATTGTCGTTATGCTTAATATAATGATCATTATTATTGTCAACATAACATAGTTTTTTTGTCTTCCTTTTACATCATACTCTAAATAACTCGAATTTGCTATAACATTCATTTGTATTTTTTTTATTATTATTATTGATTGAAAACTAACCCACTATGGTTGAATGTTTTATTCTCTATTATTTTGATTATAAAAGTTGCAAATTCTGTTACATATGCAAGTATAATATTTTTGTAATATTTAGATATATATTTTCTCTTTAGATATAATGATATAAGAGATAAATAAATATTTGAAAATGCCTTATAGTCGTAATTATTTAAAAAAAGAAAATTTACTTGAAAAACATCTTGATTGATTTAGGTACCATCTATATATATTTAGGGTCGCGCTCCGATGAGAATGGTGGTTAGTGAAAGAAATAAGATTACATCATTACCATTAGATCAAATAATCCAACAGATGAAAAAAAGGTCAATATTATACATTCATTAAGGGTATTTAAGACATTTTATAGATTCCATCCACAAACCTAATCTTATAAGTGGTCCCCACATCCTAATCCCACCAACCCCCCATCTCTCTCTCTCTCTCTCTCTCTCTCTCTCTCTCTCTCTCTCTCTCTCTCTCTCTCTCTCTCTCTCTCTCTCTCTCTCTCTCTCTCGTAGGCCGTCACCTCTCCCCGCCGACGGCGCCTATCTCCGGTGAATCCGGCCCGTCCGTTAGCAGCCGGGCGATCGGCGTGCACCACGGACACCGGCTAACAACATCTTCCGTCTTGCCGTCACCTCCGAGAAATCGACAAAATTCCGTCCGCGACCTCGCCACCGCCCACCATCGTTCTCGACGGTGCTGCCGCCGCCATCTAGCAGGTTCTTCTCCACAACGACGAACGATCCAGACGACCAATTTTCGCCAAGAAATATGAAGCCATGGTCTCCCAGTCAAAATCGACCATTGATTCAAGAGTTCGAAATTCATGAGCACCATCTCGACGTGGGATTTCCTGGCAACAAAAACGAGTTATCCGGTGCCTGAAGAAACTCCTCGTGGTAAGAAATTTAGAAGACGAACAGATAAGGTGGTCGGACACGATAGCCTCTTTCAGATCATCCAGCCATGGCGGACGCCGTGTGTTTTTAGGTGGTTCAACAGCCAGAACGGCGGCTGAACATAGTGGATCCGGTCGGTGACTCTCCGGTGGTCGAGACAGCGGCGACGGGAGGGTTGGTCTGAACGGCCCATAATTTTTTTATGCTAGGGGCTTAGTTTTGGAAATTAGATCCATCCAAGGGACCTATATGCAATTTCTATAATTTTGATTATATTACAATTTTGTACTTGGGCTCAATTTTTAATTTATAAATAATATGATAAATACACATTAATAGACTAATAGTAAGAAAAGTACACTGTAGTGCTTGTGTATATGCACGTTAAAAAATATTTGTGTTGTAGGATGCACAATAGTGATAGAACATATGCACAATAAGGTATGTTATATTGCACTTTAGCATAGCGCAATGACTAAACTAGTCGTACGTGGGAAGTAAAAAATACACATATGTTTCAGTCTTTCACAATTAATTTTTCAGATATTTCGATTTTCATTTAAAAATAACCAAGAATATCCGAATATACCGAACTAATTAATCAATATTATTTTTACGTTCTATATATAATTCAATTATTTGACCAATTAAAGATCATTTCGGTTTGGATTTAGTTTATTTGAGATAAAAGGTTGGTCGGTTCAGTTTTTTCTTTTTGTTTTTTTCTTTTTTCTTTTCAAAAGTTCGACGGAGTTACTCCGGTCGACCGATTCACTCAATGAAAAATCCAAAGAAAGGTGCCTTTTTGGTAAACTTGTGATAATGCACATTATTGTTAGATGAAATGCACAAGAACATTAGATGGATTGCATATTAATGCATGCAACAATGCACAATAGCGTTTATACGCGCATTGATTCCATATGAAATAATAAAAATACATTGATACTATATTGTGCATTTTCATATGTATGAATATGCAATTAATTTATCGGCAATGTGCATTATGTAGTGCAGATATTGGCTTGTAAAGTTCGACCAAAATAAAAAAAATAATAAAAAATAACAATGCAAAGTTTTGGTCCGGATCTTTATATGTCAGTCCGATTATCGAAATTGTACTTTCAAAATTTTAGTTATTTCAATACGGTTGAACATCAATAACCAACTAAAATATATAAAAATATTATTTTTTATATAATTCTTTTACATGTATATTATATTTTAAGTGAAAAAAATCATAATATATTTTATTATAATATTAAATACTTTTTTTGTAATACAAATAATAATTTATTTGAGTTATTTTGGTTAATTCGGTTAATCAACAAATTAAACCGATTATGTCGGCTTGATTTTAGTTTGTCTTGGGATAAAAGTTCGATCGGTTCGATTTTTCGAAAGTTCAACACGATTTTTTCAATTTTGACATTCAATCGGTCTGTTCAACCAAACAAACTGATGAACAACCTAAACGAGTAGGCATTTTGGTAAATTTCTGTAGGCGTTGATGATTCTACGATTTCGTGAAAAATATTGTGGTATATTTATGTATCATTATTGTGCAATTTATGTATCCTTATTGTGCAATTTATATATCATTATTGTGCAATTTATGTATCATTATTGTGCATGTATTGAATTTTTATTAAATTACCGATTTGCCTCATGTGCTCAATTGAAATATACTGAATTTAATAAATTGCAATTGAGTCCCTAATACGTATCAAATTTACAAAAAAACCCCCCACAATTCATTCAACTACTCAGCCCCAATTACTTCAATCGTCGGCCATGTCCACCAGGACCCACCAGCCCACCTCCGTTGCTACAGTCATCGTCACCTCCGTCCTCGCCAACCAGGCCACACCTGGCTTTTCTTACTCCGCAACGCCACCCCCGTCCCCTTCCACTACAACATTAAA